>RJVU01020258.1:1297838-1447545 GCA_003731715.1 Anabarilius grahami
TGATATATATATATATATATATATATATATTACCAACCCAAACTTTTGAACAGTAGTATATACATAAATAAAAAAAACATACATGTATATATACTGTATATATAGTATACACACACACTGTTCAAAAGTTTGGGATATGTGACTTGGTATCATATTTAAAATGAGAGAAAATTAAGTATTTAATGAAAGGATCTGTTCAAAACTTTTATAAGACTTGGCAACCCATGATCACATACTTTGAAAATATGAAGACTTTCCCACTTAATTGATCATAGTAACTTAGTTTGATAAACTGATTTAAACACGATCACCATTGCTGTTTGGTTTTATAAATATGTACAGACCATAAACATGTCAGATACTTGAATTGTATTATGGGTTTTTGTTTTATTTAATGGTTATTATTTCAATTTATTTCTTCATATAATGATATTGTTCATTTGTAAATGAGTATATTATTTAAAGTTTATTCACCATTTTATATTTTTATTTATTTATTTATTTATTTTATTTATTTATTTATTACTATTGTCATTGTTGTCTTAATATTTTATGTATTATTTTGGCGGAAGGGGTTATTATGGGAAAAAAGTTATAACTTAAATTGTGTGAAGCTTTCTGTTAATGCTTTGGAAAAGTTTATAAATAAAATAATTAAAAAAAAGTTTGGGTTGGTAAGATTTTTATGATAGGATTTTTTTTTTTACCAAAACTGCAGTAAAAACAGTTTTCTATTTTAATATATTTTAAAGAGCAATTTATTCCTGTAATGACAAAGTTGTATTTTCAGCACCATTACTCCAGTCTTCAGTGTCACACGATCCTTCAGAACTCACTCTAATGCTGATTTGGTGCTCAAGAAACATTTCTCATTATTATCAAAGTTGAAAATAATTGTGCTGAATATTTTTGTGTTATTTCAGCACAGTGAAACATAGCTTCTATATTACTGTACACCACAAAAGATTAGAAGAAAAAGAAAACTATGCAAGAAAAAGAAAAATATACTTAAATAACATTTATGGATATTTAACCTCAGGACCAGTCTACTCATGCATCAAATGTGAAACATTTGATATACCATTAATATACCATTTTATTATTATAGAAAAAGTTAAGCTAAAAAAAGTAAAAGAAAAAAATCTTCAGGCTGAAATCTAATTTAACTTTATATACCACTAATCTATGATACGGTCAGTGCCTCAGGTAAGCATCACATGGATATCCTAAAACGATTACATTTCAGTAGTGGTGAGAGTATTTGTTATGGAAACAGCAAAATGGTCCAACTCACTCCACATCAACTGAATCATGTGGCAGGTATGACTTAAAGCCTCTTGGGAGAGACTTTGAAGGTAAATACAGCTCAAGTTCAGGGTTGAATGATTCTAATAACTTTGTGAGTGTCTAGAACTGTGAGACTCTCTTGCCTTGAGTAAGATATGAACCTGAAAAGACATTACTTCTGCAGTTTAGACTGCTAATCCTCTGTACACACAAAGTACATTTTACACTGGTGGCTTGTCAACTAAGTTTGGGCCTGACTGACTTAAAAGTTTTTGGCTTCTTAATAAGGATAAAATATGAGCACAACAAAATACATTCCCATGAACTCATCTTGATTTAGCATGAGAAAAAAAAATCTAGGTGAAGAACTTGAGAGTGGTTTTTAACAGCCAACATCAGATTTGTTATGCTGGATATTTTAGATATATATATATATTTCTTCATTTCTTGAGGAACAATATACAAACATACACAACATCATTATTCTGATGACATTCACCTGTGGCAATTATTTTAATAGAGAAGTTCTTGTGACACTTAAGATGTTTGTTTCTATATATGCCATTTCAGCTTGACACTCCATGGTGCTACCTTAAAGGAATACTTCAACCAAAAAATACTTCAACCAACCAAACAAATGGCTGAAAAAGCAAGATATTTTGAAAAGATTCAGCTAAGAGAACATCTAGCAACTAATTAAGTTAATTTATATCAGGTCTGTAACATGATTAACTATAAAAGGGCTGTCTTAGAGAGGCAGAGTCTCTCAGAAGTAAAGATGGGCAGAGGCTCTCCAATCTGAGAAAAAGTGCGTAAAAAGATTGTGGAATACTTTAAAAACAATGTTCCTCAACGTCAAATTGCAAAGGCTTTGCAAATCTCATCATCTACAATGCATAACATCATCAAAAGATTCAGAGAAACTGGAGAAATCTCTGTGCATAAGGGACAAGGCCGAAGACTTTTATTGGATGCCCGTCGTCTTCGGACCCTCAGACAACACTGCATCACTCATCGGCATAATTGTGTCAATGACATTACTAAATGGGCCCAGGAATACTTCCAGAAACCACTGTCGGTAAACACAATCCGCCGTGACATCTGCAGATGCCAACTAAAGCTCTATCATGCAAAAAGGAAGCCATATGTGAACATGGTCCAGAAGGGCCATCGTGTCCTGTAGGCCAAGGCTCATTTAAAATGGACTGTTTCAAAGTGGAAAAGTGTACTATGGTCAGACGAGTCCAAATTTGACATTCTTGTTGGAAATCATGGACGCCGTGTCCTCCGGGCTAAAGAGGAGGGAGACCTTCCAGCATGTTATCTGCGTTCAGTTAAAAAGCCAGCATCTCTGATGTATGGGGGTGCATAAGTGCATACGGTATGGGCAGCTTGCATGTTTTGGAAGGCACTATGAATGCTGAAAGGTATATAAAGGTTTTAGAGCAACATATGGGGGGAGCATAAGTTGCTCTAAAACCTTTATATACCTGTCCAGATGACGTCTATTTCAGGGAAGGCCTTGTGTATTTCAGCAGGACAATGCAAAACCACATATTGCAGCTATTACAACAGCATGGCTTCGCCGTAGAAGAGTCCAGGTGCTGAACTGGCCTGCCTGCAGTTGAGATCTTTCACCTATAGAGAACATTTGGCGCATCATTAAACGAAAGACGACCACAAACTCTTCAGCAGCTGGAAACCTATATCAGGCAAGAATGGGACCAAATTCCAACACCAAAACTCCAGAAACTCATAACCTCAATGCCCAGACATCTTCAAACTGTTTTGAAAAGAAGAGGAGATGCTACACCATGGTAAACATGCCCCCGTCCCAACTATTTTGAGACCTGTAGCAGGCATCGAATTTGAAGTGATCTCATTTTGTGCATAAAATTGTAAAATTTCTCAATTTAAACATTTGTTATGTTATCTATGTTCTATTGTGAATAAAATATTGGCTCATGTGATTTGAAAGTCTTTTAGTTTTCATTTTATTCAATTTTTAAAAATGTCCCAACATTTCCGGAATTCAGGTTGTATACTGTTTTTATTTCTTTGATCAATTTGAGGACAGGAGTTCAGTTAGGAGGTCAAAAGTTGTAGAAGCTCATAAATCAGATAGTTCTAAGGTCTGAAGAGTTTCATATTAAATCATACAGGAGAGAAGCCAGTCAGTTGAGTTTGTGGCAAAACATTACAGTGCTTAAATATTGTTGTCTTTTACTGCATATGATGGTTCAGACTCAGAATGTAGAACTGAAATGACTTTCATTACAGGATGATTAGTTAAAACATTTCCAATGTACCTGCAGACTATTTTTCTAGTCATGCATTTCATCACTGAGGATTTCTTAATAATATGTTGTAAAAATCTTGTCTCGTTCTCATGAACTCAATCTCATGTCTAATCTCGTCTCGTGAGCTAACTGTTTTTCACACCCCTAAATAGGTAGCCTATGTTTTTTATGAGTTTTGCAAAAATGTAAGTAGAGGCACATTTTTCCATTGAGTCTACTGTATTGTATGCAAAATAATTGCAATATAGCAAACAAGTCATATGGACTACTTTTTATGGTGAGTTTTCCATGTTCACTATCATTGTATGGAAAAGAGCATTATGAAGACACATCAAAATTCTCCCTTTCTGAAAATACATAAAAATTCTCCCTTTGTGTTCAGCTGAAAATGACATAGTTTTTTTGAACAACATGAGGGTGAGAAAACAATGTCAGAACTTTCATTTCTAGGCTCCTTTAAGGTATTTATTCTGTTATATGCTTTTGTTCATTCCTTCATTGTGACCTGCCACTCAGGTGCTGGCTTATGTAAAGAATACCTAAAGCACTGGATGAAGCACACTTGCTGACTGGAATACAGTAAGTTTGTCACAGAAGAATAGCCTCCTGTGGGAGAGGTTTTCAATAATCCATCACCTGAGGTCACACATTCTCCTCACACACCACTTTGCCCTTTTTCCTTTCTCACATGAGCCACTCCAGCATTCTAACTGCATACACATCCCGCAATACACAAGCTAACACAATTCATACACCCTTTGCAGATTATATTTCACAGATTTCTTTTTTGTTCTCTCTTCAACTTGACCTTAATCAACTCTGCACTAAACAGTATGCCTGCTCATCCAAAAGACTTTTCAAATAAGGCATTTTCAAATATGTAAATTAGGAACTCCGTGGCAACAAGTGTGTATACCACCAGTGTGAGCCAACAGAACTGTAAGCGCAATTTAGTTTGCAAATAACTTGGCTGTGCTTTTATATAACCTGGCCTTTTATTGCAAAAGCATGACATTAGATGTGATAATGGCTTCACTGGTTTGGGAAATTATGTGGCACCGAAAAGGCGGTCAGTTGAAATCACAGAGGTATGTGAATTATCTTTAGAGTCAGGCTAAGAGCAGTGAAAACCGACTGGAAATCGCAAGTTTATCACAGGGTTGCTAAAACTGTGATTTGTGACATTTTAAGAAGTTTGACAAGCACTTTCCTTACAAAGAATACGTCTGGACACAGTAAAAGATGCTCTAAAATTATTAAATAGCCTAGACTTTGGCCTACACTTTGAAACAATCACAATCAATAAAGAACATAAAAATTGGATGGACTAAGCCGTCCAGCAGCACAACAACTGCTTCTAAGGTGCGCCCATCATCTCTTTATTGCATTAGGATAGGGAAGGTAAATTGCTTTGTGTTGACATCTCAAGACTGGGCATCAACAGCTGCATAAAATCAGAGCAAATCCCATTCCAGTGCAAATGTCAATGGAGACAAGCCTTGTAATGAAGAAAAATAAATCTCATTGGGTTTCATGAGAATGAGTTTTATGGGTCTAGCTGGGGAAGAACTTGGCACATACTGATTAGGGCACCCAAATAAATAACTTCAAATCAGGTTATCCAGGCCTAGCAGAATATTTAAGACTGTTTGTTCTTTTTAAACAACTTTGCTTCAGCTGGCTGATAGATTTAAACTCTAATGGGAGCTTAAGTAATGAGACAGCATGAGACGGCAAAAACCATTCAGTGTTTTATAAACTTAATTTTCCAGATACTTTTAATGGTAAATAATGAAGACTGTCATTAATAAACACAATTTTATAGTACAGATATAGAGAGAAATGAAGAGCATGGAAACACATCTAAACATCTTTAAAACAAGATACATTTACTTGAATGTCGGAAGCATTATTGCATGACAATATTCCAGAGGATAAACTTTGGAAATGGTTTAAGGAAACTTTACAACAAACTTTTTTCTTTAAACAGTAACGCAAAGCATAAATCTGTAAAACTAACAAAATGTAGAGAGTTTTTTCCCTTACTTATTGCTAACAAAATTGCTAATGAGGTAAGAAACTTGTATCAAGCCAAATTTGCTGAGAGGTATATTAATATCCTTTTAATCTTAAAAGCTGTTTTTTTATTTTGCTTTAAGTACATTTATCTTTAAAAAAAATCATTTTTAAATGAAAAACAAAACAAAAACGCTCATTACCTCTTTCCCCGCCACTGACAGAATTTTCCATCATTTATGGCACAGTGCTTCCCTGACACTGTTGAAATTTTCGTGCAATCCATGTTTTCAGTGTTATATGGAAGGGGGCTATTACGCATCTTCTAAAATAGTAGAGTCTCCGGATCCAAAAACAAGCGAAGAAGCAGAAAAAAGCGATAGCATTGCTTAAGGTGAGTTCACACCATGTCGTAATTACTGTAGCGATTCTGAATTGTAAGAAGCTTTCACATGCTTGTAATTACAAATGTGTAAACTCGTAATTTTCTGAGAGCTATGACTTGTACCACATAGCCGCTCTGCCACCTGACCACTGCAGATTTAAGGTGTGTTCAACTTGAAGCGGCACTATGCAGACTAATCGGTGTATAACATCAAAGTACCACGAGAGTGATTCGAAAGCATACACAATTTACGGTCATTACGGCATGGTGTGAACTCAGCATAACACACATAGGTGTGGGCGATATACCAGTAGAAATTTGTCTCAAATTTTGGACTATTGTCTCAATCGCGGTTACATTCACTTAACGTTGCTGTGCTGCGTGGTCACGAAGGTTTTTAAGCATTGCAAAACGTGATTTTAAACCGTTGAAGCGCAATAAGCAACGAAATATAACTCCTTTCACTATATGAGCACTGTCTGAGAGATGCGCACACATGAAGCTGCTGCTCAAAGAGTGCATGAATACTGAAATTAGTTGTTTTTAATCACCTAATTGGGCTTGAACGGTTAAAAATACACATACTTGTGTGTCAAAATGCCCTTCTTTGCAAGACAAAGTCTGACAAAAATGCTATTTTCTCTGCTTTTTGTTCAAAATTTGGCTTTTTTTTATGAAACTTAACCACATTCAAGTGTTGATAACAAATGCATGAAGCTAGAATAATTTTCTGTTTTAGTTTTTTTTAAAGCAGAGGCTCTTTTATTTCTTTTAATATTTTTTTATGTTCAGGTATTCATACACCAAAATATTCTAGGGCTATGGAAGCTTTGTGAAAATGATCAAAAATGCTGGCGCTGAAAAAAAACAAAACAAAAAAAAACACATGAGGAAATGATTTTTGCAGTCTAAGAATCACTCTCTTTTTGTTCACAGCTATTGTTGGTGAATGCTTAGATGCTATTTGGAAAATGTCAGCAAACGATTTCAAGTGGAAAGTGAATGGGAGTAAGGTTTCCAAACTAATTTCCAAACTAAACTTAGCCCAATTAATTCTTGAAACTTGAACTTTAATTCACAAAAACTGCATCCAAATGACAAAAGTACAAATGTAGTCAGCAACCTCAAAGATGAATAAATCCTGAAACTCCAAATAGTGGTTGCACCTAGAATCATCCAATGTAATAAGATTTATCTTCCATGAATTATGTTTTAAGCACTCTGAAAGTTGTGCTTGAGAGTCAGACGGTAAGCCAAATGCTAGGGGCATGAACTTCACAAACCTCCACAGTCATTTGGTAAAAGCCACAACAATAAGAATAGATTCAGTGACCATAACGGGCACCCAAGGATAAGTGTATCCATTTTTATCTCAGGGGAGCATTTCCTCTGAGGTCAACAAAGGTAGCAACCTAATTAAGATATGACAGATTTATAGGGAAAATGCTGTGTAAACAAATGTTTGTTATTGAGAAATGCCATAAAAGACCTGGGTCTGTGGGGGGAAAAAATTATATAAAAAAAAGATAACTCACTTCTGGCATTAGAGATTAAAAGATTTTCATGACTTTCAGTGGTAAACTTAAAGGCACAATTAATTTAAAATGAAAAATGTATTTTCTAATGTTTGCTGTCAGTCACCGCACCAGTCTTGGAAGTATGACCAAAATAAGAATTTTCACTGGAAAATGTCATCTGAACAAGTAAGTAACAAATCTGCCACTTTTGTTCTGACCAACTGAGAAACAAAAGCATTACAATAAATCGCGCTCCCAATGGTGTTTAAATCTAATGATTGCTTAGCTCATATCACATCAAACCATGCAAATTAATTATTAGTATTGTCATACTTTGTTCTCAAACGGTTAATGTTAACATCATCAGCATTGCGTGACTACGTGTGTATTAGCGTTACCTTGCTTTAGTTTTCAATTTCTGTACAGTCTAGTCTCTAACGTGAATTTGTCATACCATACAATCCGCCATCAAAATGATAAGTTTAATTATTTCTGCTGCTGTGAGAAAAGGCTATAAATGATCCGTCACCTGCAGTGTCCTCACATGCCATATAGCCTACTAGCTGGGACACCTTTAAGTAAACAGACGTGACGCAATGACACAAAGACGAACGATGGCATGCACAAATTTCCTGCAGAAACCTACCGGTACCACCCGAATTAGAAAATATTATTACAATCTTACTGTTGGTGAATCGGGCTAAGGTAAGAAGATAGTTTAGAACACTGACTGGTTATGTACTTGCTCAAAAATTGATTTTGGATCATTTTTAATCAAAAAAAGTTACGGACTGCAGCTTTAAAGCCGTACAATACCTTTATGTGACAAAAAAACAGAGTCTTGACCAAATGTCATTAATATCAAACCTGAAAGGACTCTTTCAAAAGCACCATATTTGATTTGATTGCAGAAGCTTTCTATTTTGAAAAAAATTAAAATAACTTTGTCTTCCATAAAACAAAGAAAATTATGCAAATTTGGATTTACATTAGCAAATGATGACAGAATATACATTTATGGATAAAATATTTATCTAAACCTGAAGTGTTATATTATCACCTAACAGAAATGCAAATATAGTCGCAGATAGTCCCACTCCAAGTTCATTCATTAAAAAAATAAAATAAAAATAAAAATCTAAAACCACACCAAGCCCTAATCTTTTTTATTTATTTTTTTTTAAGATTAATGTTAATTAAGATTATTTCAATCATTCATGCTAACTTGCACCTCTATGTTCCAATTGATTTCCTCTAATCTGGACTTCAACTACAGATGAAGTCATTTAAGTTGTAAAAAAAAAAAAAAGATGTAAAAGATTCATGCCGCTCATGACAGAGCCATTATATTCAGACAATTCACCGTCTGTACCAGTAATGAGGTCACTGGATGTTTGCTTCATCCTTTTCTGTGTGCCCTCATTTGCAATTCGGTGCTTTCAAAAATACATCTGGCAGATTTCTGATCGCTATTTTTTTCACATTTAGTGATGACAGAAATAAAAATGGAGCTGATCGTGCCGCTAAACCTGCTCTTAGACAAGAAGTTCACTGTACGTGAGCACACAGAAAAAACATTGTTTAAATTGAGAAATCAAGAGTAGAGTCATGTCATGAATAATATTGGGCATAAAAAAAGTTAAATACTTATTCAAATATGATTTCAATGATAAAACGTTGGCAGAACAGGAGAGCTGAACACCCCTGAAATAATCGATGTGTAATGCAATTACGGTTATGTATTCTAAGATGTGTTAGCACTGTTAACGGATTGTTAATTAGATCTTTCCTTTCCTCATGGTTTCTTCAAAGACTAATGTATGCCAGTGAATGCACATTTAATGTGTGTATGTAGACTGACTTAGCTATACTTTGGGGACACATTTGTCCTCAGAAGTGAGCTAAATCTGACAAAATCTTCCTTGGGGATATCCAGGGATGCCCGGCCTCAACTGGAAAAAAGATTCATGTATAAATAATCTATACATATTTTTTATTTATTTTAAAACTGCAAACGTTTTCATTTAGGGGTTAAGTTCGTTGGTAGTATTTATAATTAGCTTTATATAAGAACAATAGAAGCCTATGGTATGTCCTCATTTACTATAAGCCAAGTTAACGTTTGTGTGTAGCACCACAGAACCTTCACTTCCTTGGAGCTATGAAACTTGCAAATCAGCAGATCACTGAAAATGAACAGTATGCAACATTTATAAACTTCATCCCAATACTGAGGACATTTTAAAAAGAGTATAAAAACATCTCTCTTGAATAATGAACTATATCTGGCATTTTTAATTAAAAAGAGATTTAGAGTCTCATGATTTTAGATCAGTAATGCATCAAATGCAATTTACAGAAAAACATACAGTAACATGCTTCAGACTGAAAGGAAACATGTCATTACACAAAGCAGGACAGCAGACCTTCTTGCAGGTCTTCTTGTGAGGAACAGACCAAAATATAAGTTGCTATTCACTGCAAAACTTCTACTCTCTGCTCTTAAAGGAACACTCCACTTTTTTGAAAATAGGCTCATTTTCCAATTCCCCTAGAGTTAAACAGTTGAGTTTTATCATTTTCAAATCCATTCAGCCGATCTCCGGGTCTGGCGTTACCACTTTTAGCAAAGCTTAGCATAGTTCATCGAATCTGATTAGACCGTTAGCATCTCGCTCAAAAATGACCAAAAAGTTTCGATATTTTTCCTATTTAAAACTTGACTCTTCTGTAGTTACATCATGTACCAAGACTGACGGAAAATGAAAAGTTGCAATCTTCTAGGCCGATATGGCTAGGAACTATACTCTCATTCCGGCGTAATAATCAAGGAACTTTGCTGCCGTACCAAGATGCTAACGGTCTAATCAGATTCAATGAACTATGCTAAGCTATGCTAAAAGTGGTACCGCCAGACCCGGAGATCGGCTGAATGGATTCGAAAACTGTAAAACTCTACTGTTTAACTCTAGGGGAGTTGGAAAATGAGCCTATTTTCAAAAAAAGTGGAGTGTTCCTTTAAATTTCAAGCCATGCCAAAGTCACACCCCCCAGTGGTGAACCACTGACATTTCGAAACACTCATCATGTAACGAAGCCTCGTTTACTGAAATCACGTGACTTTGGCAGTTTGATACGCGCTCCGAACCACTGATTCGGAACAAAACAAGTAAAGCTTCGAAGCTTCATGAAGCAGTGTTTTGAAATCGCCCATCACTAGATATTGTTGAATAAAGTCGCTATTTTGTTTTTTTTTGGCGCACAAAAAGTATTCTCGTCGCTTCATAACATTAAGGTTGAACCACTGTAGTCACATGAACTGCTTTAAATAGGTCTTTAGTAGCTTTCTGGGCATCTGAAAGTGTTGCTGGCAATGCAGGTCTCACTGAGCCATCGGATTTTATGAAAAATATCTTAATTTGTGTTCCAAAGATGAACGAAGGTCTTACGGGTGTGGAACGACATGAGGGTGAGTAATTAATGACAGAATTTTCATTTTTGGGTGAACTGACCCTTTAAGAGGTTACTATAAAAATCCTTTTATTTATGTTTACTATCAAAAGTTATGTTTTTTTTGTTTTTGCTTGCCATTTTCATAATAAAAAGTCTCATTTTCTATTCTATGGGTCAAAAAGCACATTTAATGCAACTCATATATGAGTTGCATTACAAAAACATACATCAGGGAATTTAAAGCAACTACTGTAACGGTTTCAAAGACTTGCAATCATTTTGCACCCAGTCATTAAACAGACTCACCGAATCCAAATATTAAAAAGTCATGCACTGGCACCTTATGCTGCGCAAATGACTGACTGGACAGAGAATGGAAGGCAGGGAGTGTTTATTGAAGCCTCCTTGCTGGCAGAATATTTGCGAGTGGACTTTCAGTGATCAGTTTGCCTTTCTCAGAGAGGGACTGTAAATCCAGTAAATCTGACTGGCTCACACTGAAGGAAAAGGTATTGTCATGCAGATTACAGCTTGGAAATGGCCTCTAGAGGTATCCATGGACAGACCTTGCCAGTCCTTCCCAGGGGCGCCACATGGCCAAAAAGGAGTTTTAACTACTGAAAATCTGAAGTAGGGTGAAACCCTTAAGCTATAGAAAACACAAAATAATATGATAAGAATAAGCCTGTGCATAAAAAACAGAGCATAATATACATGCAGACAGTCAAATGAAGATGACAGATAAGCAAATAAACAGACAGGAAAAAGGTAAAGGCAGATATGGAAAATAGAATGACAGCTAGATAGACAAAAATGCAGATTGAGAGAAAGATACAGTAGATAAACAAATAAACAAACAGACAGGTAGAGCAGTATCTACAGCATCTATCCGACGAGAAAAACAGCTAGATAGAAAAATGAATACAGCTCAGGCAAATAAGCAGACAAATAAAAAGACAGACAGACGAATAAACACAGACTTTCGCAAGTTAATACAGGTAAAATGTAAAACTGTCTGATAGACTGTCTGTTAAATTACTTTATCCCTCATTCAACACAGTGAAAAATGAAGAAATATTAAATGTAAAACTTGAGTCCTCTATCTATATTCACCTTAAAATGTGACCCAATTTGAAAACATTATGATTTGCATCTTACTGTAACTACAGCATCAGTCTGAAAACATGAACACTAAACAGTTGTCAGACGAGTCAGTAACCTGCACTTTTTCTGCAAATCAAAAACCAATGCAAAGCTTTAGGAAACGCAACATCTAGTTCCAGCAACAAACAACAACACCGTTTAATCCAATTGTCAATTTCAAGATCAGAAAGATCCCGCCTGCGGGCACCCGCGCATCCGTGTTATAGAATGAACCTGCTCGAGCGCATTCCATCCTTACAAATTACGTCCATAACATTCCTCAAGGATACAGCTTTAAACATACCAATGTTTACATCATGGCAGAAACTACTTCATCTGACAAACAGAATGTAAAAGAAAGTTTCTCTACAAGGACTGACTCACTTTCCAGGACTTGAAGTTTCTTTTTAAAGAGAAGCGACGTACAAACACAATCCACGATCGCAATTCTGTTTGTCCACGATCCCGAAGCGCTTACTTTCCGAGGCAAAACGTACGATCCACTCACCGAAAAACAGGAATCCTCAGCGCGTCCTAAGCAGTGCACGCACACGCTGTCTTCGACACACTCTCTCTCTCATCTTCCACACGAGCGCGCGTGCACGCACACAGCCCGCTAGAAAGTTTAGTGACGTCACCCACTCAGTTAAATGCCACCGCAGGAGTCTCGCCAACCAGCTGGAGGTTTAAAGGGCCAGAATAAGGGTTATGAGTGCTACTCGGATGCAAACAAATACTCCATGTCTCGTTACTGTTACACATTTTAGATAGTGTATCCTGCTTCATAAATCTGTACATAAACACATTTAACCAAAAATAGGCATTTCAGACATCTTGTTTGAGCCGTAAATACTGATAAAATGCATTTACAATCGTTGACTTGGCAGTGGGGCATGTTGTCACATTATATTGAATACGTTGTCTCAACAGAAATCTGCTATTAAAGGGTTAGTTCACTTAAAAATGAAAATTCTGTCATTAATTACTCACCCTCATGTCGTTCCACACCCGTAAGACACATTTTCAGAACACAAATTAAGATATTTTTCACAAAATCCGATGGCTCAGTGAGGCCTCCATTGCCAGCAAGACAATTAACACTTTCAGATGCACAGAAAGCTACTAAAGACATATTTAAAATAGTTCATGTGACTACAGTGGTTCAACCTTAATGTTATGAAGCGACGAGAATACTTTTTGTGTGCCAAAAAAAACAACATAATGACTTTATTCAACAATATCTAGTGATGGGCGATTTCAAAACACTGCTTCATGAAGCTTCGAAGCTTTACAAATCTTTTGTTTTGAATCAGTGGCTCGGAGCGAGTATCAAACTGCCCCCAGTGGTGAACCATTGACATTTCGAAACACTTATAATGTAACAAAGCCTCGTTTACTGAAATCACGTGAATATTCAATGCTCCTCAAAATGAATAAAAACAGTGAAATGCAATCTCAGAATTTTAAGCAAACCTGTAATAATTACACAAATATACTTCATGTATTTAATCTCAATTTATTAACCAATGTCTTTCCTGCTGACCTTTAATGACCAAATTCAGCCATACCAAAAAAATTACTTTATATTAGATTTAGAGAGTGTTGAACTTCCTTCTCCTGTATCCTATTCTTATTTAATCCAGAATGGCAGCACATCTGAAAGGTTAGTTTGAGCTGCGCCCTCTACTGTACAGGCATAAATGTATGCATTTCCTTCAGCCTGAGGCTTATTCGTTTCACTTTGGGAGTGAAAGGGCCTTAACATTTGCCAAAAATAGAACCTTTTTGTTGTTATTAAAAAAAACAAACAAGCAAGCCCAACTCAGGTGAGAAAAAGTAACGCAAAAGTAATATAATGCATTACTTTCCATAAAAAGTAATTAAGTAACGCAATTAGTTACTTTTTTAGGGAGTAACACAATATTGTAATGCATTACTTTTAAATAACTTTCCCCAACACTGGAGCCGTACTAGTACAATGTTTTTTTATTGTGGGTGGGGCTATCCAGTGAGACACCAGTACCAAACAAAAGACAAAATGTAGCATTGTGCACATCACAGGTGCTTAAGCTCTGATTAAAGTGGAAGAAACAACTTTATCACTTCAGTATCGTGAGGAATGTGCATTAAGAAAGTAAAGGCTCACTTTTTATGTTGACTTAGTGTTTTTGACTGATGTGGCTTACATTTTTTATTCACCTGTTCATCTTTCTATTCATTATAATTTATAAAACAGTTCAATATGGAAATGACATGTGCAAGTGATAGGCCTACATTTAGATTATTATTATAAAAAGGCCATCAGTGCTATAAAAAGGCCTCTCATCAACTGTCAATGAAAAACTGATGTGTGCCATGCTCAGGTGACGAACCCAGAGAGAATAAGAATGGCTGCTTTAGCATCACAAAAGGAGCTCTCACAAAGAGATCATGCTGATTTTTTAGCACAGTGCCAGTCAAGTGGTTCAGGGACAAAGTGTAAGAGAGGTTTAAGACATTAGTTTTGGCTAGCTACAACTGAACATAAAACGTTGGAGCTGAGATTTATTATTATCATTGTAAAAATTTACAAGAGAAACACTATGCTTTAATCACACTGATTACAATATTCAGTGGCAAACCATGGATATATATAGCGAATAGTACCAAAATGACTTTCATGAAATCACTCTCTTTTCAATGAAATTTACAATACTGTTCTCAAAAAAAGAAGAATGGATTGAAATGCTATATGAACTAATTCTTTCCAAAAGAATATACTTAATCAAGTTGAAACTTTTTTAACAGAAATTGTTGAAGTTCACAGAGGACAATCAAGACGAAGGGTGAATAGAATGAAAAATGCTGCATTTCTTAATCAAAAGAAAGAGCTAACTCACACACCTTACCTTTAATTAAATGGCTAAACTGCGTTTGAGTAATCACTCAAGAGAAAGAAAAAGCACAGGTGGGCCAAAATGTTGGCTTGTCTGACATTGTAATGTAAAAAAAATAAACAAATAATGAAATTTGGAAAACATTTTGAAAACTACATTTGGCATTTGGAAGGCTACCCTGAGTGTCTCATGTCATACAATTTTTTTCCACTAGGTGTAAAATGTAAAAATAAGGTTGTTGATATGGCCACGAAGTAAAGAAAAACATATTGAATTTGAGGACTTTGGTAGACACTTTAATTGTCAGTTAACTATCAGTCCCCTTTTTATGGGAATTGACCTCAAAATTATATTTCCAACTTAAATTGTTATGAATCTTTCGGAGCACATGCTCCTAAAGATGGTCTCTTTTTAAAGAAGACACTTGGTAGATTATTGTAGAAGTGAAAAAAAAATTGAAAGTGAAATTTCAAAAAAGTTATAGAAGTTTATGAAAATGTAAAAATATGTTCTATATTTTATATAAAATATATATTTTACTAAAGCCTATATTTTACTCTAATACTGCAAGAAAATCAAAGCCAAAAATCTGAACAAGTTGTGTTCCACATTTTGTTGATATCTCAAAAAATGACCTTTTAGTAAGATTTTGTTTGGGCGCAGTACCAAACCTTTCCACTAGATGACATCCAGACTACATTGGTGACCATATAGGGACTCTTCCATTTCCATGTATGGTTTGAGTGATCTGAACCATATATTCCCATACTTTTCATACCATTTATGAAGTTGACATCCTATTTATACATAGTATGGGCAGTTTGAATTCAACCTCGAACACACAAGTTGAAAGAAAGTTGTACGTTATAGCTCGCCGCTGCATTACAAATGGAGAATCGAATGTTTTTTTTTTATGTTTAAAACATTTTCAGATCTTTTTGTCTCATTTTAATGACTACACCTCAAATGCTGTCCTGTATTCAGAATCATAGAGATTTCTTCTCACAAAGAGTGCTGATGTACAGAGATCTAAGAATCTGAAAGCTATCAGACAAGAGGTTGTTGTTCCATCTCATTTTACTCAACAAGCCTTTTAAAGATAATTGACTCTCTCTAATGAAAAAGCTCATACATAGCCTAGTTATCAGATAGCTATAAGTCATGAAATCCTTTCCTTCAGAGCAGAGACCCATATAATCCCAGGAACAAAGGCTTTACTGAGGAGGGGGAAAAAATGAAGGCTAAAATTATAGCATTATGTGCATGTGAATGTGAAAATTTGATTGTAAGGAATGCGTAGGCTGAGACTGGTGTTTTGCGGATATTTGGTGTAAAAAAAAAATGGATAAAAACAGATGAGAAAAAATAAGAAAAACAGATGTATTATTCTATTGGATACTATTTCAAGACCAACTAAGGCTTTATATGGGCATTCATCTTTTCATAATATACACTATGGCCAAAAGTATTGGGACATCCCTCCAAATCACTGAATTCAGGTGTTCCAATCACTTCCATGGCCACAGGTGTAGAAAATCAAGCACCTAGGCATGCAGACTGCTTCTACAAACATTTGTGAAAGAATGGGTCGCTTTCAGGAGCTCAGTGAACTCAAGCGTGGTACCGTGATACCTGTGCAATAAGTCCATTCGTGAAATTTCCTCACTACTAAATATTCCACAGTCAACTGTTAGTGGTATCATAACAAAGTGGAAGCAATTGGGAACAACAGCAACTCAGCCATGAAGTGGTAGGCCACGTAAAATCACAGAGCGGGGTCAGCGCATGCTGAGGCGCACAGTGTGCAGATGTCGCCAACTTTCTGCAAAGTCAATAGCTACAGACCTCCAAACTTTTTGTGGCCTTCAGATTAGCTCAAGAACAGTGCATAGAGAGCTTCATGAAATGGGTTTCCATGGCTGAGCTGCTGCATCCAAGCCTTACATCTTCAAGTGCAATGCAAAGCGTCGGATGCAGTGGTGTAAAGCACGCCGCCACTGGACTCTGGAGCAGTGGAGATGTGTTTTCTGGAGTGACGAATCACGCTTCTCTTTCTGGCAATCCGATGGACGAGTCTGGGTTTGGCGGTTGCCAGGAGAACGGTACTTGCCTGACTGCATTGTGCCAAGTGTAAAGTTTGGTGGAGGGGGATTATGGTGTGGGGTTGTTTTTCAGGGGTTGGGCTTGGACCCTTAGTTCCAGTGAAAGGAGCTCTTAATGCTTCAGCATACCAAGACATTTCATGCTCCCAACTTTGTGGGAACAGTTTGAGGATGGCTCCAGTTCCAACATTACTGCGCACCAGTGCATAAAGCAAGGTCAATAAAGACAGGGATGAGCAAGTTTGGTGTAGAGGAACTTGACTGGCCTGCACAGAGTCCTGACCTCAACCCGATAGAACACCTTTGGGATGAATTAGAGCGGAGACTGCGAGCCAGGCCTTCTCGTCCAACATCAGTGCCTGACCTCACAAATGCGCTTCTAGAAGAATGATCAAATATTCCCATTAAGAATGGGATGTCATTAAAGTTCATGTGCACGTAAAGGCAGGCGTCCCAAAACTTTTGGCAATATAGTGTATATTACATCCACTTATTATGGGCTGGTCATGGTATTTGAAATGGTGGCACATTTTATAAGGTTCAGTGAACACCATGATTTACATTTATGGTGCACTGAAACTCAAAACCTCATCACAGTAAAGACTTACAAGATTTGCTTGTAAATATAAACCTAATTCTTGATTTATGTAGATAGGACCATTGGCCTGAAAGCAATTCTCTTTGTACTTATAATCATTTTCAGTCTCGCTATATCTTTTCATGAACTCACTGAGATCTGATGAACAGACAGATGTGAAAGGACATGTAATCATGGCAATGCAAGCTGAATATGCACATCAAAACAACTCCCTTTCCAATTAAGAGAATATCTTTTGATGTATTGGGAGGAGTCTTGTTTGATCAGTCATTAAACAAATAACTTGGTGTATTCTGAAAATTGGCAGCAATTCATTCAAGCAATGCAACTAAATTAGAATCTATCTTTGAAGTAATTGTTTCCAAATTCTGTGTGTATAACACACACACACACACACAAAATGATATTGTGCAGGACCAGGTGAACTGTTCAGTTCTCACTTGCATGTCAGTGCTTACATCTCTAAAAACCAGGCACTGCACTGAAAAATAATGGCTTTTGGATTTTACTGCATGTTTTATGGTAAGTAGTTGCAGAAAAATGTATTTTTCTACATTTCAGACATTGAGTTCAACAGTAATTTTGCACTAATACAGTACCAATTTTGTAGTGATTTCAGCTAAATTATACTGACTAAAGTGAGTAAATTGAACAACATTCTACTTGCAGATGCAGAGGTAGCAACATAATTTAATGTGAACGCCTGTGTACGCATATGAGTCAAGTGAAGTATACTTTGCAAGGCTGTGCGTTAGCTAACATACGCATAAAACCCCCCCAGTATACTCAGGGCTTAAGATACTGAAAGAGTTGAGGTTTCTGCTCTTATGTACTGCAAAAAAAAAAAGTTTAATATAAAAAAAATAACATCATGTGAAGAGGTTTCTCCTTAGAAGAAACTGGATAATCTCAACAGTGACTCAGGCAGGCAATTTCTTTTATAAACACTTTTTGTAATACTGGTTGAAACTCTCTTCACATCCTGATAGAAATCAATAACAGAAGTCATCTAAATATTAAAACATGTACATATATCTAATATATCTTATCTTATATTTTAAGTTTCAGGACCAAAAAATGTTCGTCCAATCGTTGCATTCAGTGCGAATGCAATTATTCGATGTCCTACCTGCCTCCTACCTCTGCGCATCCTGCTAGCGCAGACATCACACGTCATCAGGGCATTCTGTGAGGCTATGCTGAGTTGTAGACAGACAATCATCGAGCACCACAAACAAACAGCGACCACCTTTTACAGTTCCTCCTGAACCAAAACAACAAGCTTATGCTGCTTTCACGCCATGTCGTAACTGTAATTACGAGATTGCAACTCGTGATGTTCTGCCCAGAGCTGTTCACATCCTCAGACTTTTGCGTTTCTATGTCAACACTATCAATGCCGAAATGAATCTGCAGCAGTCAGGTGGTACAAGTAAGAGCTCTGTAAGTTGTTTATGTTCATTATTATTGTCATGTTATGTGCCTTGAGACATGAGGTAATTTAACGCCGTCTCTCATCTCGTGACACTTTGCAGACTCTGCTGTGTGCTGTGACGATTTTGTGTGTATTAAGAGGGGTGCCAGTCTGGCAAATCATCCAGACAAATTTTAAATTCTCAACAATTAAACCGCCCCAAAGGAATCTAATAAAATGTCCTCAACAATTTATACAATCCCTACCTTATCCTGTATCTTTAGTTTAGTTTAATTTAGTTTTGTTTTTTCACAAATTCAATTGACCCTTCACAACCCAAAGCACCCATACACATATTCCATCAGTACAATAAATCAAAACACAGCAAATGAACACCAATATACAAATCGTTTACAAATACATAATACTCAGTCCCTTCAGCATACTTTTACAAATGTCCATTTAACGTGAAGGAAGTTTTTAGCTTGGATCAAAGTCTTTTGAAAGTGCCCATGGAGCGTGTGTGTTGTCCATAACGTATCCAGTTCAAAAGAAATAAAAACCCACCCCTAAATACAAATAAATGAAATATAATTAGCACAAAACAAAATAACAAATGAATTCACAACATCCCATAAAAATAAACAATAGCAAAAGAAAATCAAACTTACACTTTCCCTAGCACGACTGGTTTACCGTCAGTCTCCGTTTACATCAGGATAGGTGCACCATAGCTCTCCATACACGGCTTCAACAAGCGTTTCAAACAATCCATACACAAGCGGGAGATTCAATTAGTCCATTCACAACGAGAGATTCAAAGAATCAACAAGAGCAAAACGCCAAAGTGTCTCCATAACACTGGACATTTGTTTTTTTCGCGGGGGAGCATGACGTCACATGTACTCGCTCCTTATTTAAAGGGGAACAACCGCTCATTAGCGGAGTTCATCAAATGAAGTTCGCTACAGTGCGTTCATGTGTTTTGGAGGAGGTGTGGCTTTGGAGACGCTCTGATGGGAGGGTGGGATCTCATGTTTTCAAAGCTAGCTTGCCTCTCTGAAATTGCCTACCCTACCTTTAAAAACACCATAATTTTAAACAAAACAGAAAAAAGTTTCTAAACAGAACTAACTGAAAATATAAGAAGCTATATAACGTTTTTAAAGGAAATCTGGTCCATCCAATCTGACAGAATATTATGAAAAACTAAGCAAACAAATAGTATTTGTCACATGCAAATAATGTATTAAATATTGAATCACACTGAAAAAAAAATGGTGTATAGAATTTACTTATTAAATAATTACAAAGAAACAGCAAGAAATACAGAAAGATCAAAATAGTATTTTCTTGCAAAACATACTCCAATAATTTAGTTTTATTTATATTTCTTGTCGCACATCTTATTCTCAGAAATGTATTTTGTTTTAAACAGGAAAAGTTTTTAGCCTTACTATTTAGCCAGTGATTAATTAAAATAAGCTCCCTGTCATGAGACGGGTTAACAATGTACTACATTATCTCATAACAAGCACTCTGTGTGCTCATTAAACCTCCTCTTTTTCTTGTAAAGATAAATTAAATTGCACAGTCACAAAAATCTGTAAATGAAGAATAATACATTTTTAGGCATTATTTCTTTATCTGCTGTAACATAATTAATCAAACCCCTTCATACTGACATGGAGAATAGGAACATTTTAAATGTATTGCTTGCCACCTTATATGTTGCCTAAAACATAAGACATGTCTATTTATGCAGAGAGATACCAGTGAGGACCAAGACCCCATCTGAACTATGTGCTGTTTGCTTTAATCTTTTCTTTCTCAAGGAACAAACTTTGCATGTTAGCAGGAGTTGAGACACCCAAACAACAAGCAGCAAAACAGCACTGGCGGGCAGAGTAGAAAATCCCATTAAAAAGGGTCCACTGATAAGGCGATCACAGTTTGCTCAAAGTGGCTCAGAATTTCACACCTCACTATTGCTTCTACCCACAGCAAGACCACTGTGGCACAGACACATCTGAGGCTAGTTATGAGGAAGGAATGTTGCTGTCATGAAGTTAATGATCAACAAAATGGGTTTGATATTAGAAAGTCTATAGACGGTTCTGTGATTTGATGGACTGCCTGAATTTGAACTTTTTTTCAGGTGGGGTTCTTTTCCTTATTTAGACTGATTAAAAAAACACCCTCTTAAATGAGGCAAAAATTGTACTGAGGGTGCTAGTATAAGCAGAAAATATCCCTACAGCTGTAACAAAAGTTAAAAGGGTTTCAGAACATACAGTTTAATGTAAGTTGGTGTTGGTATTACGTGATGTAATACGACCCAACACAACCCCAGTTATAAATGAACACACTGGGATTCTGAGTAAAGGGAGGTATCTTACTCATTCTGCAGTGGGAGGCAGTAAAATGACTCAAACTAGCTGCAGCAGAACTGAAATATGAAAATCAAAACAACTGAGACAGGTATTTTTACAGAAAAAAGTACACACTGTGGTATCTGTCAGGAGTTATAAGCAGCAATAAAGCACACAAGACAGGAGTAGCGAACTTCATCCATCTTGTTTAATCATTCAGTTCCATTCTCCACACATTATTAATAATTAGGGCTAATACAACGGCAATGGCGTTCTGGCGTTTTTTTGCGCATGCACAAATTTAACTGCTACTTCTTGACGTTCTACTGTAACCGTCTAGTCGATAATACGTGACAGATTAGATAAGTAAATGTTATGTTTTGGTACATTTTAATTGTATCTGTATGTCATTTAATGCCCAAAGCAACCATTCTCTTGCTTTTATTTAAAGGGGCTCTCTGTAGGAATGACACCCAATGTTCAAAATAGGTACTGCAGTCCAAATTCAAAATATTGTTTGGCCCGCCCCCTCGTTCAAAGACGCGGGTTGCCAGCTTTTACAGCATATGGTTGCCAGCAACAATAGGTAGTGCAATTGACCCTTCGCCGGGAGTTTGATTGACAAGCGATCTAACCAATCAGAACGCCGCATCCGCCATTTTGTCCGACAAAGCAGCCAGTAGTTAGAAGAGTAACCTCGGTGGAGTTAAACTTGAAAAATTGTGTATATTGACATCTTTCCGCGTTTGAAACAACATTCATTCTCATGTTCATTCATGTTTATTTGATGTTATAAATGGACTAGTAGGAAGAGATGTCGGTTTACGAGCCTCTTGACCTGAGGCGTTACAGCAATCTATCACGATCATGGTCATGACACATTAAAGAGCCAGAAAACGGTTTTTATTGTTTGAATTTCTTTAAAAACTACACAGTTTGAAAGCTGGGACTTTGTTTAATATTATAAGTAACCTGCTTTGTCTTTTCTGTCAACATGTGGTCATGTATCCTCTTCGCTCCGCGATGTATTTTCACTGCGTGTGGCAAGACAGCGCCACGGCTTGTCGGACAAAGCAACAGTAACTAAGGGGGGCGGGTCTTTGCGAAGGGTCAATTGACAATGAAAGCTGAGGAGACTTGCACACTGTAAGCTGATGAGTTGATTTATCTGTTTTGATATGCTTTTGCCAATTCCGATTTTCTTTCTAAGAACTATAAATGACAATATATACAAACAAAAATCTAAATTTCTTCAATGCAGAGTTTTATTTTCATAAAAAAAAAAAAAGTAAAAGTCAGTAATAAAATATAAACAGCTCAAATAAATGCAATAGAATAAAGAGAGCTATGAAACTAAGTTTTTTGGGTTAACTGGGTTTTTATTCAGGTAAGAAATACTACAGAAATTAAAGTAATCAAATGTAAAATAACACACTGTGTTATTTTGCATTGGTTACCTTAATTTCTGTAGTCTTTATTGCAAATAATTCTTACCATTAACGTTATAAAACGTATTCAGTCAAGAGCAGAAAGTGATTTTCTTTGTCTTTTGTTCTTTGATTAACATGACAGACAGCAGCAGGAATATTGGACTGCTGTCCCTTTAAGAGTTTATGAACGGTGTTCAACGGACCCAATACTGTTACACACAACATGTTTTTTTTTAGCTATTTAACGATTCAAAACTGACTGTGTTTATCTGAATACTCGCCAAGATTGCCTGTGCCGCTGGTTTTGACATACTTTTGTATGTATTTGACAGTTTAAGCGCAGGAAGGCGCTTATTTTGGTACTTGTGACTCTGTTTGACTTCTGTCTCTGAGACTGAGCATGGCTTGTTCGCTTCACTTATATAGATCAGTAGTGCGCGCGCTTTCGGTGTGTGAGCGCGAGACCTGCGGGAATGACTAAAATTTATGCGCAATACAAGCACTACTTAACCGGAGCGAATGAGACGAGAGAGAGAGAGAGGAGGTGCTCGCGCGGGTGTGTGTCACTTCACCGTGACAGAGAAGAGAGCGAGAACGCGCAGCTGACGTTATTGCCTGATTCTCTGACCCAGTTTGTTTGCTGGTTTCCATGGTTGCAATAAGCGCTGTTTTCCGCCAACTGGCAACCTGTGATGTCGAAATACTATTGGATAAACTGCAGCACACCGTTTCGCACAGACCAAAACAAAAACAGACATTCCGACATGGAATGCACATTTTCAAAGTAGAATATCTGGCTGTAGCATTGTTTTTCTGAGAAACAAGTAGGTGAACTTAGCATGTTTCCTAAATATCTGCAAACATATTAGGGTATTTTTATGCTTTGTTAAAGTAAAAATCTTACATAGAGCCCCTTTAAATGTAATTCTATGTCAAATGATTAAATGATCCGTTAAAGGCCCGCTGAAGTGTCTTGGAACGCGCAGAATTATTCAATGTGTTGACGTAATTTCAACTGAAACAGGAAGACAGGGCGATATATAGAACAACCCCGCCCCTTTTTTTAAATAGCCAATAGCGTTTCATTTATAACTAAGCTCAGCCAGAGCCGTTAAACTCAGTAAAACCTCTGTTTCCTTTTAATATCTAACCGTTTATTCTCCTAATCTCCTCTATATCACTTTAAAATACAGCATTCTGTGCAGAATTTAAATGGGTCCGATACCTTTTGTGGTCTGAGCTGACTCGCGGATATGATCCGCTCTGTGCTCTCGTGTCCCTGGGCCAGAGCAGACTTTGCTCGTGGCGGTTCATGTTATACTAACACGAAAAGGACTTAATTCGCGTCAATGGAAAGCATATTTACACTGTCTGAATCATTCCCTATTCTCTAGTGCACTATATGCCATTCACCAACCATGTAGAAGCTAGTAAAGGTGTGTGAACAAATGACCGATTTCAGCCGCAGCTTCAGTGTCTGTTGATAGTGTAGGAGGAGGCGGGACTTAAGATTCTAGAGAGCATTTGATTGGACAGAAGATTTGATGAGACGCTGAAGTGTGATGTGATGTCATGAAAATCCGTGATCCATTTTAGCGGAAGTGAGAGACTGTAAGATTTGAATGCTTATATCTCCTAAATGTGAATTTTGTCATTGTTTTGGAACACACCAGCTTATTCATATCATTAAAGGGTTAGTTCACCCTAAAATTAAAATTCTGTCATTTATTACTCACCCTCATGCCGTTCCACACCCGTAAGACCTTCGTTAATCTTCGGAACACAAATTAAGATATTTTAGTTGAAATCCGATGGCTCAGTGAGGCCTGCATAGGGAGCAATGACATTTCCTCTCTCAAGATCCATAAAGGTACTAAAAACATATTTAAATCAGTTCTTGTGAGTATAGTGGTTCAATATTAATATTATAAAGCGACGAGAAAATTTTTGGTGCGCCAAAAAAAAACGACTTATATAGTGATGGCCGATTTCAAAACACTGCTTCAGGAAGCGTTATGAATAAGCGTGTCGTCACGGAGCCATCGGATTTCAACTTAAATATCTTAATTTGTGTTCCGAAGATTAACAAAGGTCTTACGGGTGTGGAATGGCATGAGGGTAAGTAATAAATGACAGAATTTTCATTCTTGGGTGAACTAACCCTTTAAAGATAGCATATTCATACTAAAAGCTAAAAAAACTAAATTTTGATTTCAGGGGGACTTTAAGCCGTCCACTTTGTTGTTGCTTAGCTATTTTTACATTCTTTAACTACGGCAGTTGACAGTTTACTTCTGGTCGCAGTTGCCATTCCATCAGCATTTGTTGTTTAAAGTTATTATGACATTGCACAACAGTTCAGACTTTCTTTTCGAAATAGTAGTCCACAACACAATTCACTCATGAACACAACACACTAAAACCGCTGGGTTGAAAAAAATAACCCAATTTGGGTTGTTTCGCAACCCAGTTCTGGGTCAAATATGGACGAACCCAACTATGGGTTACTTTGACCTAGCATGTTGGGTTGTTTATTTAACCCAGAATAAAGGGTTGATTTATGCTAGTNTTTTTTTTTTTTTTTACAGGAATCCTAGCTAATTTTACCTCACCTTTACCTTACCTGGGTTAATATTTTCATATTTACTCAAATTTGTAAAATACAACCACTGTGTTTACATGATACATCCTTTATTTTGCATGAATACAGTTCTAATACAGCATATTCCATACACTAAAAAAGTCTTGGCTAAAAACAACCCAAGTTGGGTTGAAAATGGACAAACCCAGCGACTGGGTTGTTTTAACCCATCAGTTGGGTTAAATGTTTGCCCTTATAGCCAGTACTGTCTTAAATAGCCTATGTGTAGCACGTTGTCTTCAATAAAATGAGATCTTGGCCAAATGACAGAAAAAACTAAGCACTCACATAGCTACAATAAACTTTATAACCTGTAAAAACAATGCAATGCATGTACTGCCTCAGATGTGGCTGTTCTAATGACAGAATACTACAATATACAGGCAAGTTGATAAAGTAATTCAATTCATCATTTATTCAATTCATTAATTTATTTAGTCAGTAGCCACGTAAGCGAAATAATTAGCCAGAATAATAATGACACTGATATATTGTGAAAATAAATAAATACATAAAAACTACAAACACAGCACTGCCATGGTTAAAACAGCTCACTCACAAGTTTCAATGTACAGTCAAAAATAGTATGTGTAAGCCTTTAGAAAGCTGTTGTCTCATTCAGAAAATTTTAATGTCCTAGCTGGCCTATATGCTGGTGAAAAGCATTTTTTTCACGGTCACTCAAAGAGCATAACTGTCTTCACACATATAACATCGAAAACAAGTGCCATTCATCTATACAGGTTATTACAATGGGCTTCTTGGTCTCCTTTCCTGAACATTACTTCTCACAGAGATATATTCCTTCTTTAAAAAACATGTCTGAAGCCCACTGGGAGTAGGCTATATCTGCGGGGGCTTTGGTGAACTGCCAAGCTGAAGTCGTTGTGGCAGCTTTCATGATATCATTTCAGCAATCTAATTTTCCAAGGCTCACTTAGGGGACCAACAGGGTCGATTTTCTGTTGATGACTACAGATACATTTCATCACCTTTATGTTTCTTTGAGCATGCTATGAACCAGCACCAAAATATGCCAGAATGTGATCTTCTCAGGAAAACATTTAGGAGTGCATGTGGTATGTTTTCTCAGGGACTGATGAAAAACCCCCACAAAGGCTTCCCATTCCCTTCACATATGGAACATGGCAGTTATAGAGGTCAAAGCATCCCCTGGGCTAGAGGTTGCTTTATACTGGAAATAGCCAATTACACGCCTGTTTTAAAACACTCCAGCTTTAGCTGGCTAATAGCAGAACAATGCAAGCGACGGGTAGGATTGTTGGGAAAGAGCTCCCATCTCAACCAAACCAATCATATAATTCATTCAAATAAAAGTGACTGGTGTACAGAAATTACAGAATTGTGTAATATTACTCACACCTCCATGAATGTCTTCTTTATCAAGAAAAGTGCCCTGTCTTTCCTGTCTCTACAGGTTTGAGACCCTGTAAATTGTTGAAAAAATAAATCAAATAATAATGAATCAAATAAATTGAACTCCAAGATTAAGAATTTACTAATTATCAAGAATTAACTAACAAGCATTTTTTTTGCATACATTTGTGTAATTTCCAGAATCAGTACAGTAAATTTTTATAGTGAGATCTCTTAAAAATGTTTCATGAACTGTTATCCAACATAAACATAATCTAGCATAAATGTAGCTAGTTTTTAACACATTAAATATTACATCTCAATCAAATGGATACATTTCTGTCTCAGAGTGTTTGGCATGGTAATGGATATAACAGTGTTGATATGTTTGGTCTTGGTGGAATAGATCTGCTGTGCTGCTGACTTGATACTACCAATACGTACATGACACGCTGCTGTGAGCAAGTAAGGCATAAATACCTGTAGCATATCTATACAGGTGGAGCTGGGGAAGGTGGAGGTTTCTGAAAGCGCTGCAACTGCTTCAGCAAATGCTGACCAAGTATTTGAGGTTTGAGCAGCAAGCTCATTGGCTACTTATACAGCAGGAACCAATCAGCTGTGCCCTATAGAGAATGTGATTGCAAGAAGATTAAGTTAAGGAGTTTCATGAGAGAACTTTGCATTTATACTAACTACCACACACACACACACACACAAACACACACACAAACACACACACAAACACACACAGACTTACAAAACCATGTAGAAAACAGTACATAGTAGTGTCTAAAAATCTGTGAATCACTTTTGAATCAGTTAATGAACCATCCAAACAAACAGATTTACTAAAATGAAAACGGCTTTTCAATGCTGCCTATGAGACAGATGACTGTTTAGGATGAACCGATTCCCTAAAATGAATCAAACTTTGAAACGGTACAAAAAAGAGAGGGGGCANGAAAACAGTACATAGTAGTGTCTAAAATCTGTGAATCACTTTTGAATCAGTTAATGAACCATCCAAACAAACAGATTTACTAAAATGAAAACGGCTTTTCAATGCTGCCTATGAGACAGATGACTGTTTAGGATGAACCGATTCCCTAAAATGAATCAAACTTTGAAACGGTACAAAAAAGAGAGGGGGCAATTTAGGACAAACCCATTCGCTAGAATGAATCAGACTTTCCAGTGCTACAGTACATATAAGAGAGATATTTTAAGATGAACTAAATCACTAGAAGGACTCAGACTTAAAAATTAGCTACTCTACAGCAGCCTATCCGTTCTGCCACAGAATTGAAATGTTTACTGCTATAAAACATAAAATAATTATTTAACTGTATTTAGAGATCATCTAAAATGAATAAAAAATTCATGTATTAATAAAAAATACTAAAAACAGCTCATATAATATTTAGTTTGACCCTCTGAGCATAATGACCGACACTTTAAGCACCTCTTTTCACTGACCATTTGTTGTTTCAGGCCCTATTTTGTACCCTAAAGAGAATAGGTCTACTGTCTGCCAATGAACTTAGCAATTCTTATGGTAGTAAGACTAATTATTTTCTGGCTTCAAAAGTGTCAAAGGATGAAGAGAGATATGACAGTCCCTGTCTTAAGAATTTCAGTTTTGAGAAATTATGTTTTAGAAAGCTCAATATCGTATCACACATAATGCTTAAAGTACTGTAAATTATCTTGTGCAAACTACCGTGATGATATTAAGCGGGGCTCAAAGAGCAGAAGAATATGCTCCTACCCTCATTTAAGTAGATTACTCCTATGTATATGCTTGTGCACATATTTCCCTGCTCCTGTAAGTGTTCGTCCAGCTACACACCCTGAAAATGACTGCTACCGTGACACTCAAGAGACACCGGTATGAACTCTCCAGAGACATTTATTAAAATAGAACCCGTCCTTGACTTCAATATAAAGATGAAGTCTCTGTCGTACCCCTCAGAGATATTGATGTTTTAAAGACGATATGAAAGAAATACATAAGAGTGATGCCTGTGCAGTGAAATATCTCACATTGGACATGTCTCTAACATCTACTTCTAACAATGTTTATCTCTGCCATGTTTTTGCATGGCTGTCCAACAGTGTTTGGAGTAACAAGTAACACGAGTTACAAGATCAGATTACTTTTTTCAAGTAACTACTAAAGTAACGCATTACTTTTAAATTTACAACAAAATGTTACTTTTTCAAAATAATGTATTGACTGACAGCTCTCCTGTCCCCATGTTGAGAGAAATCGTGAGTAAGTATAGAGGCGCTGTGTAAAGATGATGGTTATTGTAGCTCTAGACTAAATGTGAGCATGTATTTATTCATCTCACTTGCACAAAAACAGATTCCATGTCAAAATAAATAAAAAACGTAAAATGCAAACTCAAAAAATAACAAAAATATACTTTATGTATTTAATCTCACTTTATTAACCAATGTCTTTGCTGCTGACCTGCTGACCTTCATTGATCCAATTGACCCTTCGCAGGGAGTTTGATTGACAGGCGATCTAACCAATCATAATGCCGAATCCGCTATTATGTTCGACAAAGCAGTCAGGGGTGTAAGGACTGAGGACGAACCAGACAAATGAATCGTTTAGATGATTCTTTCAAAACATAATTCCAGAAACCCAAGCTCAGAGAATCTAATTTTCGGCTCCAGTCCGTCAACAGAAAAACCCCTGCTAGGTACTTTTATGGCATCCATGCTTCCTGACTGAGGGAGAGGAGACAAAACTCAAGCCATTTGTAGCAACCAAATGGTCACCAGAAGATAAAAAGACAATGCAGGCCTGTTTCTCTGAGTGACCTAACTTTACAGAAAAACCCACAAAGAAGGTTTCTACAACTAAAACTGCATCGAATTGTTCCAAACAATTTGAAATGGACTTATCAAACATCTTTCAACTGCATACATTTTATATCATGTCCACACATACTACCTGTAACCAGTAATGTTTTAGAATACCCACAACTCATATAACTGTATAACTATTGAATGGTTGAATGAAAGTATTTCGTGTTTGATATACATTTTAATCTCTTCTTCTCATCTAAATCATGGCTTGAATGAAATCGGAGTAAAATGTATCATATTCCATTTAATAGAAATTATGCCTAAACTGTACTCTCTGCCGAAGCCGGCAATCCCAGAGTCCGGAGATAACGCTTATTTTATGATTGGGGGTGGAGAAAAGCCACCTTTGGAAACAAGACGATATCTGACTAAACTATTTTACGTTTTGGTAATTTAGTAGCTAACTGATATGAATTTGTACAACATCTTTCGTACACACTATGCCCCATTGATGGGTATGTTTAGGGGTGGACCTTCATGACTACTCTTTTTGTTAATAAAATTCACACTGTACAAATTCATATGAAAGTGCCACCTCATAATATAGTTACATTTTCCTGTGAGATCAGGTTGGGCTGTCTTACACTTAAAATGACATAATCATACTACTTATTCTGTAATATGTTGAATTATGAATTATGACCTGCCAAATCCCACTTTGTTTAACCACAAATGTTTGGATTTGTTTATGTTTATTTAATTTATTTTTATGCTTTTTGGCTTTATTGAGATAGGATAGTGTAGAGGACTGACATGAAGCAAAGTGAGGGAGATGGGATCGGGAAAGGACCACGAGCTGGGACTCAAACTTGGGCTCAAAACACAACTGCACTACATCAGAGCGCTGCCCAAGAGGCTGTCGGCTCTAACAAGACAGCAATATTCTGTATTTATTTATTTATTTATTTATTTTCAGGGATTACATTTTAATGAATTGCAAACAGACAGCCTTGCTTTTATGAATGTCCAACCAGAAGCAGAAAACTTGTTTCAACATGTTCCTGAAAAAGATAATTTCATTAGAAAAGAAATTCCTGTGCCCAACCCTGTTCCTGGAGATCTACCTACCTGCCAAGTTTAGCTCCAACCGGATAAAACACATCTTAGGCTACATCCACACGAAGCCAGATCGGATACATCCCTATCCGATCTTTTTGTTTTCCCCTCGTCTCAAGAAATATCTGCGTACACACGGAACCACTGAAACCGACTCAAAACAATGTGGTATACATGCCACATCAGTATGTGGTGCTGTAATCCTGCCACAGGGATACACTAAAAATGGAGAATAAGACTTCAAGCATGCGCAGAAACCTTTCACGCTGTATACAAACTTTAGTAAAGCTCAGAAATAAAGCTAATAGGCTCAGTAGCTTCTGCATCATGAACACAAGCTGTAGTCCGCTATTGTTGTTGTTGCTGTTTTGTGCTGTTAGCGGTGTCCAGTGAATTATTAATGGGATATATTGTAAATTATATTGGGAGAACAGAGCACAAATGTGCAGTATATGTTGTCCTTTTTCATACTATTACAGCGGTGTGCAAATGGACAAAAGAAAATAATCACGAGGATAGAAAGCAGCGACTGAAAAGAGCTCTTGCCATAGATATTCTTATCACGTTAAGTTAAAATACCTAGCGTTACATTATTCTCATGATGTCTGAAAATAAAACTTGAAAGAAAAATTGACAGCTCATTCAGTCAAACTGACAGATAAGCTTTATTTGTAGGGCAGCCTTATGATTTGAAACGATTCGTTTTAGTCTTTTTAAATGGAAGTTCCCCAAACCGGAAGTGCAACCCATAATTCAAAACGCAGTAGGCTAGTCAGGAATTAGGTGGATACGGATTGGCTGTACACACGAAAACGCAAGGGCGTCATTTTCGGATTTATCCACTCTGGGACCCGGTTTCAAAAAATTGTGGTTTCACCTTCTGAAAACGCCAGATCCGTCTGGACGAAACGCCTATACGATACAATTTTTTTTCGTATAGCTACAGCTAAACTCGTCTCCGTGTGGACGGGACCTGAATCAGCTAATTAAGATCTCCATGAGCACTTGATAATTACAGACATGTGTGTTGAGCAGGGCTTGAGCTGAACTCTGCAGGAAGGTAGATCTCCAGGAATAGGGTTGGGCACCCTTGCATTAGACTGTATAACAAACTCCAAGATATTCTGTTGAATGAAAACAATTGAATGAAACCTTAATGTTTTGATCACTGGTTCTCAACAGTTTTTTCTTCAGGACTTTATATCGACATCAAGCTCAATAGAGTTTATGATAGAAAAGCATAACTAAAATCATAAGTCCAACAATATGCAAACTTATTAGCAACAAACATCCAACTTGACAAGACTTGCTATTCTAAATGCACAATGGTTGGTAGCATTTCATTTTTGCATTTATTCCTCCATGTCTGTGACCCTAGACCTCTGACTCTTAATTATTTTTGGGTCATTCCCCACCACTGTTCTGCACTGTTATAAAAGACTGCTGAATCTGACAGCATACTTTCTTGTGTATGCCCTGCAGCCCAACTTTCCATTTTGTCTAATGTTGCTACAAGTCAATGCAGACTTCCCGCAGAGTGAAGTGTGGACCTTCGTCCTCAGAGGCAGAGGCAAAGTCTAAGTAACTTATATTTAACTTAAATATAAAAAAAGTTTTTGTTCCAAACAGAAAAAAAAAAATAAAAATGAAAGGACATGTTGCAGTGGCATTTGCATCGACAGAAGATAATGATATACAGTATATCAATCCGGTCTTGGCTCTCTCTAGAGGGCAATTCAAAAACAATTTGTCCAAAAGAGTATTGCTGAGGACTTTCACATAAGCACTTAGATAGAGTAAACAATCTGATGTCTTTAAATAACGCTCTGACAATTTTTTATTGCATAGAGGGGCAGTAACTGATTTCAGCCATTTTGCACGCCCTCTCAATGGGAATGATAACTGATAGCTTTCTCCAGTATTAGATTTGTCTATAGATGAGTGTGATATCTCAGGGCATCAATTTAAGTGATATCTGTCAGATAGTAAGATTACAGCACCTTAAATTCCCATAAACTGCTTATTGCATTCTCTCTCTTGTATTTCGTTTTTTACAGTCTTGTGTACTGTTTTTTTTCTACCATGCTCGAACCTTACAAAAGATTTAAGACTTCCATTTAACATGTCAAATGAGCCTCTTTGCAATTAATTATGAATTTGGCACAGAAAGTTCTTACCCTTGCAAAACCTACTGACCAAAACGTCTTGCTTCAAAGTGCCAGCAAGCCGTGGAGCCTGCCAGCTTTCATAATGGTTCCTTTCAGTCACTGAAACACAGATGAGGGCAGACGATCATATGCATTTGTTCTTATAAAATATAGAATATTGCAGTTTCTTTGATTTCAGGGAGGGTACGGAAAATCGCCTGTACTTACGGCATGTCAAATACATTATTCTATCTCACTGCATAAATCCTTTTATCATGCAGTGAGCAAAAGGTGTTCATTTGATTTCAAAAATCTTCAGTGATTAATGATTGTATTCTGTTGAAATAATAGTTATTTACTTGATACATGCCAAGGACAACCCTGCAATTATAACTTATAATCTGCAATCAGTGTCTCTGTAGACAGACAAGAGATGCCAGTCCTCTGTACAAAAGGTCAACAGAAACATGACATAACCAAAGTAATTAAATGTGCACGCAGTAATTATTTCCTCATTTTAAAAAGTTTTACACATAAGTTCTTTTTTTACTTTTAAAAATCACGTTGACGCACAAGAGATGAAGACTCCATTTACATCAGTAGCTAAATAAAAGCTGATTATTTTAAATCAAATGACCAGAATGCTCCCCAAGGATAGTAAAACCTGAAATCACCTGCATTGTGGGGAATATTATTAACAGGGTTCCCACAGGTCATGGAATTTCTGGAATATCATGGAATTTTAAAAGGTCTATTCCAGACATTGAAAGTCAGGGAATTCTTTTTTTGTTTTTTGTCCAAGTCATGGAATATCAGGGATTTTTGTTTGTCACTTTAAATTTTAGTTTCTATTTATCAAAATGTAATTTTTCTATACCGCATTTTTTTATTGCGTTGTTTCACGTGTTTTGTGTATGGTTAGGCTATTTTTCAGCGGCATTTTATTCCCTTCCCGCTCGTCAACTTAAGTCAAATGCAGTCACCTGTACCTGTTAAGTAAGGCGAACATGCCAGGAAAATGTAAATTTCAAGAGCTTTGGCTACAAAATGACCAATTCAAAGACTGTCCTAACCAGCCGCGACACGACAAAGGATTCTATTTTTGAAATGGTTTCTATATTTCTGGGATTTTGCAGCTAATAGTTCAGGTCATAGAGAGGGAAAAAGTACATAAATGCACAAAGAAAACTATTTATTACTTACAGTTTGAACGTTCTGGTTTCCTTTTATTTATTTTCAAACTGAGGTACATTTTCCATTGTTGCTCTCATAGTGGCTTTTAAAGTCATGCAAAATGATATTCGAGCTCAAACCATTTTTATATTAAGCAAAGCTCAAACAAGTGTATTTCATGACAAAGATTGTATCAGTCACTGAGTAGGCTATGTATTTTGAATAATGTTCAATGGTTTTATTTATTTTATTTTTTGGGGGGTTTTTGTGTTTAGCTGTGAACAGAGCCCGCCCACACGCTGTTATGATTGGCTGTGATTTATGATTGATTTTGTAGTCTTGTAGCTTTAGGTGCGTTCACGCGGTCTCGTAATTCCATAGACTGTAAACGTAATTCCTGTAGTTACGAGATTCTAGCTTCTAAAACTTGTTCACGTCCTTGTAGAGCTCGTAATTACAGCTTGTAAGCTGGGAGTTTTCTGAAAGCTCCCACATGTAGGCTACCACGTGGCCGATTTTTGTCTGCTCAGTGCTCAGCACAACAGCGGCCTGTTTTTCCGTTCATTATAGGTCATGGAAATTCAGTTTTTTAGTCAGTGAAAGTCAGGGAAAAGTCAGGGAATTTGACATTTGGCAGTGGGAACCCTGTATTAAAATGCTTAATAAACATAAGTAATGTCTTGATGTAAATGTTTTATGTTAAAGTCCCCCTATAGTCAATTTTATCCATTAAAGCTCATCTTTGATCACCAAAATGACACATTTAAACATTTCTTTCCTGTGAAAATGTTATGAATATGTTAATTAGCCCCGCCTCCACTCACTTGCACGAGCTCAAAAGATCAACTCGGTGAACTTACTGAGGTAAACGCTGCACAACGGTAGGCTATTGCTTTTTACGACGACAGACACATAACGGTAATTAATATGATTAGCCCTTTTGCTTGACTATCGGTGCATTCCAAACGGGATATATCGCCCTCCGAAGGGCAATTCGGAGTGAAAATAATCATGGCCGCCATATTGAAGGGTCGTTCCAAACCGAAGTGCTCAAAACTGGCCACTTCAAAGGGCCCTTCGGAATGAAGGATTTCGAAGGGTACAACTGATGGACACTTCGGGCCCCCATGATCCTTTGCACAGTGAAGTTCTTTGATGTCACAGAATGGGTACAGGAGGTTAGGAGTTCGATTTTACCTATAAATATATGTAGGCCTATAGTATTTTTCTATACTAGCCTACTGTATATATACACGAGTTAGATTTGGTACATTATTATGGTCAAAATGACATTGTACTTTAACAAAAATACTTTACAGCTCTCTTTATCAGTCCATTCAAATGTTTCAAATACATAGACACAATATACAATATGGTGCGATAAACCAAAAATAAATAAATAAATAAACTAACGTTAAACAAAGGACGCAGCTTGCACAATCTTGTCCTCCTTGATTGTCTCGTTAAGATGACGCAGAAGTGCGTTCCAAAAAAAGAATTACCCCTACTAGTAGGGTTTTTTTTTTACCCCTACACCCTTCATCCCTTTGAAGCTCTCACTCCGGAGGGTAAACCCTTTGAAGGGATTAGGGCATAGGGATGAGCCCTTCCGAATGGAACGCAGGGCAAATTTTCAAACAGCTAATAATTTGTTGCTAATGTTACAGAAACCACGTTTCCGTTCGTGAGTCAGACAGCTGTCTTCTAACAATCAGCATTCTTAGAAACGCTTTAAACACCTTAATGTCAGTGGAGAAAGGCATATAGTTCATCATAACATCGTTATATACATCATACACCCGCTATATTGCTAAATCTACCCAATGTTTTATATCAACAGAAAAATATCGGGGATATATTCTCAAGAGACTCTCCTGCTTCAGAGCGCTCATGGTTAATGATATGCTGAAGGCCGCCGGCACGTTGACGCGATTGGTTACAAGGTAGTTTGTGACGTCAGAAACACAAGCGATTTCAAACCGTGGGTTTGAGACTGTCTTTTTTCACTGCAGTTTTAAATAGAAAATACTCCGCAATGGCGTTGACTTCTGAATTTGCACATGGTTTTTCTTAAAGCATATTAAAAACACCACATAGACAAATAAACAACATTAAAAACTTGATTCTCACCACAGGGGGACTTGAAGGTTTAGGGTTTAGGGATAAAAAAACATAATTAGCTTAGTGTACAAAACAATATAAATCAATCAAAATCCCAAAATCAAAAAATGTGGATAGCACTGCAAATCTCTGATTCTAAACATACCAGTCTCTGAGAATGAGTTTATTTATATTGCAAGTAGTCCACATTCAACATATTGTCATGCATTAATCACACACTTAACTGTGAGTGCTTTAGCTCCCACACAGTGGGTTGTATTTTCAATACTGTGGCACATCAATGAATGGAGAAAATCAGCAGTAAAAGGTTACAGCAACAAAACTGCTGGATTGGCTATCAGATGTGAATTGTAGGATCATATAGCCATGAGGCAAAGTCTGGAGCATTACATTATATGCTGCATCAGCTGGGAAACATCCAAACGTTAATGAGCATATAATCAATAAACTGTTTGAGAAAGTCATTATAATGCCATTAACCTTTTGCTATTTAAATGCATGCCCCCCTTGAGATAAAATGAATGAGAATATGCCAATAGGTCATCTTGCTGCAGTTTGGATAAAAGCCCCCCCATAATCAAAAATTTTATGCAACAACTCTAGGACTGTACAAGAAAATACTACATTAAATGGGAATTGAAAATGCTGTTCCATATTAACTTCAAATATACTAGATGTCAAAATATGTTAGATCAAGCATAACTGTCCAGTACAGCAAAACTAAACAAGATGTTATATGCACTATGAAGAAAACAGATGTAGAATGAATGTGAGGAGCTTATCTGAGGCCTCTGATATCCAGTCTGCAAAGACGGAGAGGTCTGTCTGATTCTTGGCGAATTACTAACTTTATCTCCAGTATTATAAATTGGGTGACTGTCAACAAAATGATAGAAAAGATGAGAACGGTGACATTAATAAGTTGACTGGTAAACAAAATTCTTAACCTTGGACAGAATGTCACAAATGATGGAGAGATTCAGCCACAGTGCATCAGGCTCAAGTTAAAAATGGCATTTTCAACCAAAATTGAATTCAGTCTTCATTTATTATCCAGATCCAGCTCTCCACACTTTGTAGTCTGATAGAGAAGCAGTAGCATTAGCTGTGCTAATAACTCATTGCCTTCAATGCAATTCCCTAAAGCTTACAGCATTCTTTTTTTTTTTTTTTTTTTTTTTATAGGCATCACTGTTATAACTGAAGCTTTTGACAGACTTCATCCTAGAAATGACATCTGACTAAGTGTTTGATGGTAGTGATATTCTCATTAACGTGAGCCTGGTGCGTGTTGAGATTAAAAATGAGAGAAAGGCCAAGGACAGATTCTGATAAAGAGCACCTTAAAAGGAAAGAGCATCTACATTATCAACACCTTAAAAGGAAGACCTTAATACCTTGAGTTCAACTTCAAATAAATAGGCTTTAGCACCAAAACTAGGATTAATCCCCTCCTGAAAGTATTTAGATAAAAGACCTTTTGGGTTTAAGTTCAGTAGCCTTCCGTAATTGGGTCATTCTCCCAAAAAAAAAAAAAGAAAGTTTATGAGAGTTATGAATTCAGTTCAGAAAATAATAATCACAATGTTTCGGACAATAAACAGACCTCAGACACCTGATAAATTCAAATAAGTTCATTATGGAAGTGCCTTCAGTAGCCTATAACGCCTAATACCTAATTCGAAAAGGTATGAATAATTATCTAAAAATGAACAACAAACAACCAAATAAAAAATATTTGCAAGACTAATTCGTTAGACAAGCACATAACAATAAACATATTCAAAATTGGTGAGTCTGTGTAGCCATTAGACTAAATGAAACAAAATAGTTAGGGTGATCTGAAGTTGGAATCCAACATCCTCGCTGCACATTGTCTCCTTTTGTTGTGCTAAATGTGAAATCTGGACGTGTAAAGAGTAACTTTAAACTAATGTAAGATTTTTGAAAGCTTCAGAGTGAAAAATAGCCTACAATAACATGTTTCTGTGGCTGCACTTACACTGCAAGTCTTACTGCACAGATCCGATCTTTTGACCATATCCGATTTTTTGGCCAGTGTGTTTACATTCACTTTAGATGTGACTGGTATCCGATATCTGTGTTTACATTATTTCCTGCCCCAAAATGATTGTCATTGATTTTTACATGCACATAGCAGATCCTCGGGTTTTGAATGGCCGTGCTATTAAAATTATTTATATATTTCATGTCGAGTGGTCATGATTACCTGTCAGAATGGATAAGTTTTCTGACTGAACGGATATAGACTGGAAAATTATTTGCGTTTGATATTTTATCTACAGTTATGTTTTAGAATTCCATTTTTTTTTATGAATTCGAGCGAATTCATAAAGTTAGGGAAGTTAGGGAGAGAGCGTGCACGAGAGAGTGAGAGTATAGCTACAGTGAAGCTTTTGGCTTATAAGAAAAACAACAACCTGGCGGTCTCTTTTAAATAACCCGGGCAAAGGTTTAAATTCAGCTGCTGAATGTATGTGTGTGTGCACAATTTCTTTCTAGAAAAATAGATAACGTTAGACATATAAAGTTACCACCTTAATGAAAAAGCTGCGTATTTTTAGTGCGAGTGCATATGTAACGGAGGCCAGCTAGTAGTCGCTGTGCGAGTAAACCTCACTCCTCTAAACTCAAGACACGCTATAGCGACTGACGCTAGAGGTTGCAGCCTTTAGCCTCCTTGGTAGAGCGTCCGACTCCCACGCCGGAGACCCAGGTGAAAAAAAGTACACTTCTACAATATACTTAAAGTGCTCTATTTTCGTGCACTAATTTTGTACTTAAGAAGTACTTAAGAAGAATTTTTAAGATCATCTTAAGAACATCTAAGTGTACTCAACTCTGCTATTTTGAGACAGCATGAAATATGAACTAAAATGTGCTTTTAATATACTATCTCTGTATTTAAAAAATATATTTAGATACCACTTGTAGTACACTATGGGTTCAAATGTACTATAAGTGGTATCTAAATACATTTTTAAAATACAGAGATAGTATATTAAAAGCACATTTTAGTTCATATTTCATGCTGTCTCAAAATAGCACAGTTGAGTACACTTAGGTGTTCTTAAGATGATCTTAAGAAGTACTAAAGAAGAATTTTTAGTATATTAAGTACAAAATTAGTGCACTAAAATAGAGCACTTTAAGTATATTATAGAAATGTACTTTTTTTTCACCTGGGGACCCAGGTTCAAGGCCCGCGCAGAGTGGGGCGAGTAGGACCTGGGTTAGGGGTTACATTGGTGCCGTGACCCGGATGGGAGTGAGGTTTAAGGCCCTGATATACTTCAAACGAAATCGAAGCGCGAACTGATGTGACGTCATTTCGAACAAAATCAGGCCAAAACGGAGTTCGTTTTGTGTTCTTTTTGGAAGTTCGAAACGGCTTGCCAAAGCGAACTTTCAGGAAAAGTTTGCTTCAGCTGCAAAACACCTTCATGTCACCATTGGTCCGTGACGATAACGTAATAGGAGGTGTGCGCCGAGGCTCCGCCTTCATTCGCATAGAAGTCTTCTCTGACTCATTTGATCTGTTGAATTCGTTGGGGTAAGATCTCCGCGGGTGAAAACATGAACACACTGGATAGCCGCTTTAGAGTACAAAATAAAGTTGTTCTTCTGATGAAATGAAGCACTGACACTGTTTTTTGTGTTTGATACTGTAAAGCTGCAGTTTATTAAATAAACATCTATTCTATATGCTATATAAATAAACGTGACATGACTGGAGTGCTAATTTGCAGAGCTCGTGCTAACATACCCATGTTATTATGATCAGACGTTTTTCTTATGCTTTCTATAAAAAAATGCTTGCTGTTTTTTCATTTTTGTTGTGTTTATTTTATTACTGAGAAGAAAGTGTACAGCACGTATACATATTCATTTAACCGTCGCTCTCAGCAGTGTGGACGGTGTCAGATGTTCAATTACAGTATATCGCAGCTCACGCATTTCGAACTTCGTTTTACCCCTAAACGAAGAACGAAAAAGAACATTGTTTGAAGTATATCAGGGGCTTTAGAGGGGTGAGTGTAAAGGAGGCCAGCTAGTAGTCGCTGTGCAAGTAAACCTCACTCCTCTGATCTCAAGAGACGCTCTAGCGACTGACTCTAGAGGTTGCAGCCTTTAGCCTCCTTGGTAGATCGTCCGACTCCCACGCCGGAGACCCAGGTTCAAGGCCTGCGCAGACCGGGGCGAGTTGGACCTGGGTGAGGGGCTACACATACAAGCACGTCTGCTTCATAATACAACATAAAAGCTACCTTTTAGTGAACAAACGTGTCGCCCTTGCCTTGTGATGGCTTGGAATTCCATCGGGAATTGGATATGCGTGTTTAGACATATCGGATATGTATCGGATTTAAAACCACATTTGGAAGTGGCTCAGATCGGATTCGAAAAAATCGGATCTCGTGTGGATTTTTGTGTTTACACGTGTGCAACTAATTCCGATCTGTGTCAGATTTGAGCAAAAGATCTGATTTTTTGGTGCCAGTGTAAACGCAGCCTGTGTCTCACCCAGCAGTGATCCAAAATCGCATACTTAGTAGGCAAAAACCAGTATGTGGCAAAAGAAGTATGTTCGAATTCACAGCAGGCAAAAACCCTGATATCAAGAATTACCATTTTAACTAGTGAAAATTTAATTGTTGATATTAAGAATTTATATCCTGTGAATGACTAAAAGTCCAAACATCTTGCCATAGCATCTGATTGACACTTCACTATTCCATGAGGTCAAAGGAGAGGATTTTGTGAATGGCAAAGAAGCAACGCAACTGACGCTGGTAAGTCACATGATAATGACAACATGGCCAATGTAGTAGCCTACGTCTGGATTACATTCATACACACATTCATACTATATTGAACATACTTTTTTAGCGGTCACAAAATAATTACTTATTCAAAATAAGTACATACTAAAGAGAGTATGTGATTTCAGACGCAGCCAATGTTTTAGAACAAAGCTTGTTGTTCTAAAACATTTTCATAACTGAAAAATCAAGGGATATATTTGTTCCCATATTTTGAAAATGACCCAATTTCAATAAAACAAGAGACCATTGAGGGTCATACCATTAAATTGTTAATTCTGGTCTACAACATTAGTGAAAGTGAAATTGCACTAACAAGCCAATTGTGAAACCAAATTAATCACATTTCTCTTGATCCTTTCACATGCTTTTATTCTAGACAGTTACTCGGCGGCACCCTGTGCTGTTTGGTATGAGACTGCAAAGCACAGAGTGAGAATCTCATTACAGGGCCTGTCGGTTTCTTCAGGTGTATTGAATAATGAGGATTCTCTAGTCTGACAGCTCACAATGTCTTTGAACAGATTAATAAACTGAATTAGAAAATGATTCTTGAAGAAAAAAATCTTTAAACTGTGTCTCCTCTAATTGAGTTATAGGACACCACATCACTCATCATATAAGTCCACAACCTCGAAACAGCTAAGTAATAAGATGCTGAAGTTGCTCTCCGGTGATTATTACTGTGGCTGAACACTACCTGAAGCCTTTAGGAGGCAAATACTATGACAAAGAAGGAAAACTGTTCTCGGTGCGGTTTCAAAGGACAAAGGCGGCAAAAATCAGTTGTAGTAGTAGTTGAATATTGGTTATTCTTAGTTGGATTAATATAATCTGTTTTGTGTATCCCATAAACAGTTAACATTAATGAATACATATTATTTAATAAAAAAGCACCAATATATATCAACTAGGCATATTAATCAAATGATATTTTGCAATATTGAGATTATTTTGACATTGAGATCTCAAAATGTGACAATTAACATCCAATAAGCCAATCAACATAAGCTTTATCCTACTATCAATTTCAAAATGTTCTGACAGATACTCATCAGACCAGGCAACCTTCTTCCACTGCTTCAAGGTCCAGATATGACACTCAGGTACCCATTGTAGGTGCTTTTGACGGTGGACAGGGGTCATCATAGGCACTCTGATTGAAGTAGTTCTGCACTTCAAAACTTCAGTTGTTTCTTATTTATTTACACACTTGTGCCATCGAACTGTTGTATAAACGCAATATCACATATAGCCATATCGCACTGCTACAAGTGTGAAATTGCGTTCATACAACAGTTCGACGACACCAGTGTGTAAATAAATAAGAAATAACAAAGGGGTGTCTTTAACGACCTCTTTTTATGCAGAACTACTTCCTTCAGCCACTGATTCAAATCTCAAGTTCTAAAACATCACTGTAGAACTAGTAACGAAGGAATGTTGAGTTCCTCCATTGAAACTCATTGTATTTTGTACAGTATTATTGAGAGAGAGCGAAATCGCTTGAGCGAGCATTACCTGTCTTATATAACATTCATTCTTCAGGTCGATGTCCATGATATTATATCCATTATAAAAATCCGTTTGAATGTCCACTGAAGGCTATCTTTGTATTTGTCCTTTTTACAGTTAAGGGAATTTTCCATAACAGCGCTAAAACGACATCCTTTTTTTTTTTTTTTTTTTTACAAAAGTCCCTTTCAATTTCTCTCTTGCGACTGACTCATTCACTCGTTTGCCACCATCTAATGGCGTATTAAATGTAACTTTCACTCAATCCATATTACACACTAATGGACCCTTTCTCAATACCAAATATAACACATTTTTATATAAAATAATATTTAAAGAACAATATTTAAATTAACAATAGCCATTATAAATGACAACAGGAAAAAAATTGTACAATTCAGTCAAATGTACAAAAGCAGTGCTCTACAGGATGTAAGTCATATATAGCCTTAATATTAAATTATTAAATGTAACACAGCCCAATTCGATTTGCTCAGAAACAAGAAATAGATTAACAAGACCAAAGATTGCCTGTTTTATGTACCCAAAATGAATTATATCTCATGTTTAACCACTATAAGAGACAGCGGCAAATTCCCAAAGCACTGGCTGAGATTAAGCTGTTCTCGGCGGGTACACGTGCACTGAATGGCCGCTAATGGCCTGGTGAAAACGTCTAAACTCAACTGAGTTCAACTCAACTCAAACGTCAACTCAAACGTCTAAACATATTGTAAAATAGGCGCTATGATATGAGTCACAAACTACAGTTTGTGGTACATAAAATGTAGTATTGTAAAAAAATACAGCAGATTTGCTCGGCCGCCATGACAGTCGCTTCAAGCAGAGCAAATGGTGAAAAGGTAAGAGTGCTGTTATCACTAGAATATCGCACGGCACTCAGCCAATCAGATTCGAGAACCAGAAAGAACTGCTGTATAAGAAAAAAATAAATAAATATATATATACAGTACAGTCCAAAAGTTTGGAACCACTAAGATTTTTAATGTTTTTAAAAGAAGTTTCGTCTGCTCACCAAGGCTACATTAATCATTCTAATATGCTGATCTGCTGCTCAAGAAACATTTAATGTGTACAATTGTACAAAATATTTGTGTACAATATTTTTTTTCAGGATTATTTGATGAATAGAAAGTTCAAAAGAACAGTGTTTATCTGAAATCTAATCTTTTGTAACATTATAAATTTCTTTACTGCCACTTTTGATTGATTTAATGCATCCTTGCTGAATAAAAGTATTCATTTAATTTATTTTCAAAAAAATAAAAATTAAAATTCTTACTGACCCTAAACTTTTGAACGGTAGTGTATAATGCTACAGAAGCTTTGTATTTCAGATAAATGCTGTTCTTTTGAACTTTCTATTCATCAAGGAATCCTGAAAAAAAAAGTACACAACTGTTTTCAACATTGAAAATAATCATAAATGTTTATTGAGCAGCAAATCAGCATATTAGAATGATTTCTGAAGGATCATGTGACACTGAAGACTGGAGTAACGATGCTGAAAATTCAGCTTTGCATCACAGGAATAAATTACTTTGTCAAATATATTTAAATAGTACACAGTTATTTTAAATTGTAATAATATTTCACAATATTACTGTTTTTTACTGTATTTTTAATTAAATAAATGTAGCCTTGGTGAGCGAAGGGTTAGGGAACGAAACTTCTTTTAAAAACAATAAAAATCTTAGTGGTTCCAAACTTTTGGACTGTACTGTATATATACACTGATGAGGTATCAGGTAACATTTGATACTATTATTGTCAATTAGAAAATAATTTGCCATAAGGAAAATGTAGTGAATCCATATCGATCTACTGTCCACTCCTATAGGCTGTCTCACCTCTCACTTTACATCTATCTCTGTCCAGAGTTTGACAGTTGTTTTTTGCAGATAATGAAGGCTTGAACTGAATGTTCCAGAACACTGGATTGCTTAACCTACGGAATCTTGGGCTTTTCTCCAACAACTGAAATAAGAGATAGCAGTGTCATACAAACAGTAAATTTGTTCAAGGGAAATCTTCTTTGCAATACTTTTGGCATAGTTTCTTTTAACTCACAAGGATAGTTTTGTTCTGGCCTACTGGCACCGCTTCCCGGCATGGATTTTTCAGTCAGGAGTCTGTGACCCTTTCTGGACTTTCCCTTAAAGGCCCAGTACATCTACTGGCAGAATGAGATGTGTGGTTTATGGGAAAAATGCTAATCTGTACGATAAAGAGTTTCAGTTAAAACGTGTTAATGGGCTTTTTGTTTTTGTGTCGTGTCAATGAGCACTCTAATTCACAAGCAGAAAAACATACTTGAACTTGATGAGCTTGCTGTGAATGCTAAAACGGATCAGGGCCTAGTATGATGAAAAATAATCACACAGAAAAGCAAATCATAGCAAACAAACTTAAAACATATGGCTGTTTGATTAAAATGCTTGTATTAAAGGAATAGTTCATCCAAAGGTGAAAATTACGTCATCTTTATTTACTATTTACTCACCCTCATATCGTTCAAAACTGCTATTCACTAAAATAAAAGATAAGAAAAGTAGTGATATCTGAAGATGACTTAGACATGAACATGATCTGGTTCTTGAGTTCAACTCATTAACTCGGAACCAGTCCCAGCAGTTAACAGCCCTCTAGTGGTGGAGATAATGAGTGAATAATGGTTTAAATTAGGCTATTGTATGACTAGGAATTTAATTCACAAGAGTGCACCAGAGAGTTTCAGTTCCACGGCAGAAAGAAAAAAAAAAAGTCATACAGGTTCAGAACAACATGAGGGTGATTAAATAATGACAGAATTTTCATTTTTGGGTGATTTAATCTGTTAATTATAATTACAGTACCATACTCTGTATAAACTTAAGTTCATTAGACTTGCTAAACTAGTATTCCAGATTGTTGTTGGGCCTGGCAGGCATGCCTTGTCTTTGCTTCCTCTTCCTCAAAGCAAAAGTTGAGCTCTGAGATTTTTCTGTGATTATTCCAAGCAAATGTAGAAAAGCACTTTTGGCACAGTCTCCAGTAAGACATCTAAATGAGAGTCGACAGCACTGTCTTGTGGGTTCCAGCCTCATCGCTATGTTTTTCTTCCCTCCTGCCTCTTCAAAACCAACCCTGAATCAGTTATTTGCTTCATTAGATAACTTATGGGAGTCTCACTTCGATGGGTAACTGAATTTAAGGAGGGAAATACCGCAATCATCCAGTCCTCTGTGGAATGCAGTCTTTGAGCTGTCGAGGTGGCAGTCTGCTTAACAGAGAGAATTTGATGAAAACCAAACATTATCAAGACATATTAATTATTGTTTCCATGCAGAACTGATTAGACATTAACATAATCTGATACTGTGATGAACACAAAGAGGCTGTAGAGTAAAAAAACATTCAGTGCTTCTCTGCCATACGGCCACTTCTTCGAGGAGAGACGATTAACAAAGGAAAAGTGCTCAGAAAGAAGAACTCTTACTAAAGATGAATCACACAGCCTGCTTTTCTGGGAAGGAAAAGTTATAGCATTATTATCATTTAGGCCAGGGTGTCCCCAAACTAAACTAGGCCACCCCCAGAAAATTTCATATAAACCTGTCAAGAAATATTATGAACATATACATCCACACATTTTGCTGTCTTGTGGATGATTTTACTTTTTAATTATTTGAGCACTTATAATAACTTTGTATTTAAACAAAGAAATAAAGATTTCAAGTTTAATGTGTCTGTGTGGACTTGAATTTGAACAATAGACACTATATTCAATAAAATGTGCAACTTAATATGATTCTTATATGTTTGTTTAAAAAGAGCAGCTTCAGTGTCATGGCTAGTTTCAATATTTGTTTTCAAGTAAGAAGAAACTGGATATAAATGTGCCATTTATTGTATTTGGCCCGAGTTAGTGTTTATTTGATCTCATCCCTCATGAGGTCCAAACTCCAGCTGGTCTTTGCAATCATATTCTGGAATTGTTGTTTGTTTTGCCTCATAATTCATTTGCTTTCTTTAAATTTTAATCCTGTAATTATAAGAGCTGTACTTAATGTTCATTTATGGGAATAAGAACATTATGCGTAATAAAGTTTAAACTGCACTGTGACAATTATTATTAGATTGATACATCAACTTCCAGTCAAAACATATCAGTCTCAGGTTTTATCATAGGGAGACAAATTGAATTGTGGTATCTGTACATAAAAATTAGTGGTGATGCAGAGACCAGCATCATTAATAATATTGCTCATACTCAACAAAGCGAAACTAAACCAGTCTTTAAATCTAAATATTAAACCTCAATTTGTGCTATGGACATAAATTATAGCCTACTTCAATTCATATAGCTTGTTTAAGAGAGGAGTGCTATTATTTTCTACATAATCAGGCTAATCAGACAATAAGAAAGGACAAAACTTCATAGACTTATATTAAAGGATTTACCTGAGCCATAGACCAATAGAGAAACTTGGGGTAGGCCTTTTTTTTTCTGGGCCAGTAGATAACCACCTAGCATCTGTTTCAAAAATGACAAAAAAATTAATAAAAAATCACTATGTTATACTTTCTGCCAAACACTCAGACACTACTGTGATTGTTACTATTAAAGGATTAGTTCACTTCAGAATTAAAATTTCCTGATAATTTACTCACCCCACGTCATCCAATAATGTTCTTGTCTTTCTTTTTTCAGTTGAAAAGAAATTAAGGTTTTTGAGGAAAACATTCCAGGATTTATAGTGGACTTCAACATTTACCAACGGGCTGAAGGTACAAACTGCAGTTTAAATGCAGCTTCAAAGGACTCTACACGATCCCAGACGAGGAATAAGGGTCTTATCTAGTTAAACGATCTGTAATTTAAAATAAATAAATTATATACTTTTTAACCACAAACGCTCATCTTGCACTAGCCCTGTGATGCACCACGCATTACGTAATCACGCTGGAAAGGTCACACATTTGTAGGCGGAAGTACCAAGTAGGCGGAAGTACCGAGCAAGTGTTTACAAAGCGTTTATAACATATCTTCTTCTTCTTTTCCTTTCGGCTGTTCCCTTCAGGGGTCGCCACAGCGAATCATCCGCCTCCATCTAGCCCTATCCCCTGCATCCTCTTCTCTCAGACCGACTACCTTCCTGTCCTCCTTCACTACATCCATAAACCTCCTTTTTGGTCTTCCTCTCGACCTCCTGCCTGGCATCTCTAACCCCAGCATCCTTTTACCGATATATTCACTCTCCCTCCTCTGAACATGTCCAAACCATCTCAACCTGACCTCTCTGACTTTGCCTCCAAAACATCTCACATGTGCTGTCCCTCTGATGTACATACTCATTCCTGATCCTATCCATACTTGTCACTCCCAAAGAGAACCTCAACATCTTCAGCTCTGCTACCTCTAACTCTTCCTCCTGTCTTTTCCTCAATGCAACTGCCTCCTTTGAAGCTGCACTGAAACTGCAGTTTGGACCTTCAACCTGTTGGTAACTGTTGAAGTCCACCAGATGGAGAAAAATAGTGGAATATTTTCCTCAAAAACCATAATTTCTTTTCGATTGAAGAAAGACATAACTATTCATTTAATAAAAACGTGGTAACTTTCTGTTCAATAAAATAAGTTTGTGTGAAATAAAAAATTAAGTAATGAAATAAGTAGCCACGTTACGTACATCGACCAGTTTTCAACATGGCTACTCACCAAGCCTATAAATAAGAGACATTAAATATTCATTTGAGTTAAAATTATTTTATAATCTTATCTGTTTATCTTAAAGCATCCGTCATGACAAAATATGACAGAAGAGCAGTCTGCAATGAATGTTTGCATGTACAACAACGCAAGTGTACTTAGTACATGAACGTAGAGGCCAGCGATTAGCCAAAGCGCGATCCAGTTGAATTTACTTCCGTTTGTCTGGCGATAACAAGGGCGATAAAAAGGCTGAATGCCAAATGGCACCGGATGTTTTATTATTTAGGTAAGTTGCTATAAGCATATGACTTTAACTAACTTGCTAAAGTAAGTATTAGTAATGTTCTCTTTAATAAAATGTCGCTCCGCTAAAAACAAAAATATAGGTTTATTATGCCATGTCTAACATTACTCCTTCCTCCCCTCTGGAGGGCGCTGTTTGTCATAGGTTAAGCTAAACTACCGTTTGATAAAACTTTATTTGGTATGCTTTCAAGCACGCAAAGCGCAGCATGCTCAGCATCGCGTGCTCCTTTAATTTGCTTGTAAGTTTATCATTTATATTTGTTATTTTATATACTTTGTGTTTGGATCTTGTTAATATATATTGAAAGCATGTTAACGGTTTCACGTTCACATGTGATACCATAACAACTACCGTAATTTAGCGATGTTAAAGGTGCCCTAGAATGCTTTTTCACAAGATGTAATATAAGTCTAAGGTGTCTCCTGAATGTATCTGTGAAGTTTCAGCTCAAAATACCCCATGTTTTTTTTTTAATTAATTTTTTTAACTGTCTATTTTGGGGCATCATTATAAATGCGCCAAATCAGGTTGCTTACCCTTTAAATCCTCGCGCTCCCCGCCCCCGAGCTCTCGACTCTATAATACATTGCATAAACAAAGTTCACACAGCTAATATAACCCTCAAAATGTATCTTTAAAAAGTGTTCGTCATCAAATCATGGAAGTATAGTATTTATTTGAATGTTTACATTTGATTCTGAATGAGTTTGATAGTGCTCCGTGGCTAAAGCTAACATTACACACTGTTGGAGAGATTTATAAAGAATGAAGTTGTTTATGAATTATACAGACTGAAAGTGTTTAAAAATGAAAATAACGATGGCTCCGTGAATACAGAAACGATGGTAACTTTAACCACATTTACAGTACATTAGCAAAATGCTAACGAAACATTTAGAAAGACAATTTACAAATATCACTAAAAATATCATGATATTATGGATCATGTCAGTTATTATTGCTCCATCTGCCATTTTTAGCTGTTGTTCTTGCTTGCTTACCTGCATAACATCTGATGATTCTGCTGTGCACAGATCCAGACGTTAATACTGCCTGCCCTTGTCTAATGCCTTAAACATGAGCTGGCATATGCAAATATTGGGGGCGTACATATTAATGATCCCGACTGTTATGTAACAGTCGGTGTTATGTTGAGATTCGCCTGCTCTTCGGAGGTCTTTTGCACAAATCAAATTTACATAAGAAGGAGGAAACAATGGTGTTTGAGACTCACTGTATGTCATTTCCATGTACTGAACTCTTGTTATTCAACTATGCCAAGGTAAATTCAATTTTTGATTCTAGGGCACCTTTAATGTAAAAATTGCAGAACGAGTTTGTGTATTTTGTTTGTTTATATGTAAAGTAAGCATTTTTGTATTTATTTTGCAGTTTCACAAAAGAATGTAACAGAGATTGAGTGAAACAACTTGATTGCACTCAACAAAGTCAAGTAAAGAGAAAATCATTGAAGCCTCCTCATCTCTTTACAATGTTTGGCTATCTGTATATGCATGCTCAATGCACACGCATGCAGAGGAGAGAATACCGTTGTTCTCTGCAAATTTCAGAACGCAAAGACGCGAGAGGAATCGAAATGTTTGCGTAGAATATGTGCCTTAAGGAAATATCAGACCGCTGTGTGACGCGATTGACCTATCCGAATTAAGTATTGCAAAGTGCGGTGTAAACTCCCCCCCTTTTTTATTTGCTAAACGATCCCACTATTATGAATGATTTCAGTGCTGATTACATCCTCAAATGATGCTGCTGACAATTGAATAGCCTTGTAAACTACAGCGATAGCCTATAACTTTTTTTGTGCTCGATGCTGCACGAGAGATGTGGAAGAAATGATTGAATCAGGTTCAGCTGAGTATAAAGCAGAACAGATTTTTCCACAGGATATCTTAAAGGCACAATTTGTAAAATTGCAGTAAAATATCCAAATACCACTAGGCCAGTGTTATATATTTTGTTCAGTTGAGTACTTACAATATCCCAAATGTTTCCAACTATTTGTAAATCAAGTTTGAAAGCGATTTTAACCAAAGATACGGGACGTGGCCGGGAGTCGGCTGTCAATGGCGTCATATCTGCATTCCCCTCGCTTTCCGGTTCTATTTTGTAGAAACCATGGAAACACCAAAGACGCTTTAATATATTACATGTTTTATTAGACAAGGGAACAACTGTTTGGTTACATTTATAGACAGAAAAATTATTGTTATATAGCTTAACACGTTTAGTCTTATTGTTTAAATCTAGTTTTCTGAGAGTACCATGCTTTTACCATGCCTAATACAGCATTTTCTCCCTCATACAATTCGTTTTAAAATTAATTGCATGCTATTTATTTTTCAACACAAGCCACCCAGCATTTATTAATATGATATTCTAAAATCGATCTATCTTACTGCAGTGTGAAACGAGTATCTCACAAGCAACCGCAGAGTGAACGCACAGAGTAACGTCGTAACATCATTTTCAACACTCTCAAATGTATCTAATATGATAAACAATGCNGCTATTAATCTGAAGCAGAAGCAGAATCAGAAATAATAGTTTAATAATCGAAAGAAAACGAAATAATTACTTTCATTACAATTTCAGATAGCCTATACGTACATGCAATTTATTTAGATACAACAAATAATATTACAACAAAATATAATATTAATCAAACTTCACAATAACGCTAAAACAATGCAATCGATTTGGTCAGCTGGCTTGAGTCACTGCACGTTTATGTCACATGCAACTCTATTAACTCCAAAATCTTTTTACGCACACCACAAGGAAATAATCTCTGACTATTTAAGCAATTTGTTTATTGAACAGTTCTCCACATCCATTACGCAAAGAACACACGCACAGTATAAAGCTTTCTGTCTCCATCTCCAACCTTTTTACACAAACCACAAGGAAATAATCTCCGACTATTTTAAACGTTATTTAACAGTTCTCCACAACCATGTCATGGTTGCGGTATTAGATTTCTTCGCTGGTGGTTTTCCAAAAAAATCCAAAATCCGTTTCTGTGACATATTTTCTCCTCGTTTCTGTCATTAAACTATGTAAATTTACTAGTCAGCTGCTGCCAAAGATGGATGTATTCTGCATGGAACGAGCGGGAAACCTCTTTACTCGGCGACCAAACCTGCCTGCCTGACGTTGACAACGTAACTTCCGAACCTGTGTTGATTAGGCCTCAAAATATGAAATTAAAATCCAAAATATACGTAATAGCCTACGTGTGTCAAAATCATTTTCTAAAATATTCATAAGGAATTTATAAATTGCGCAAAATATTTTAATAGGCCTACATTTTTTATTTTTTTTTTAAATCTCCCTCTCGTCACTAGGGGGTGCTGCAGCACCCCCACTTCCCGCGGCCGTGCCTCATACAATTCGTTTTAAAATTAATTGCATGCTATTTATTTTTCAACACAAGCCACCCAGCATTTATTAATATGATATTCTAAAATCGATCTATCTTACTGCAGTGTGAAACGAGTATCTCACAAGCAACCGCAGAGTGAACGCACAGAGTAACGTCGTAACATCATTTTCAACACTCTCAAATGTATCTAATATGATAAACAATGCTGTGTAAGATAAATAAGAGCTCCTCTGCTCGCGAGGCTTGTGTCGCGTGTGTCGCGTTCGTCTCTCTTTAGCAATCGCTCCAGCGGCCTCCTTCAGCTCCCACAGCACTTGGCCATGCTCTGCTTCATACTACAGTAACATTAATAATCTCATCCATGAATATGATTTCTGCCCGAGTCCCATCCTGATTATTTTCCACCGACTGTGAGGTTAAGACTACATCTCCCAAGATTCCACACTCAAACTAGGCATCATCAGGCTATGAAAAATGTACATATTGTTGCTTTAACTAAAAGTGTGCTCTACCAAATGACTAAAAGGGCTAATACACTATTATTCCCTAGCTGGGCCATCATTCATTCCACTCTCCAGTATTTAATATGTTATCATTATGGAAACACCATGGTCCATCATTTGTTTTGTTTTTTTCCCCTTTGTTATCTATAGTGTAGTATCTCTGTTTACTATAGTGTTGTGGTAAAAGGATACAAACCCACACATATCCTGACTTGACGTTTGCTCTACCAGTAAATTTCACAAGAACAATCTTTATTCAGTGGAAAGAATTAGGCTTAAAGTTACAGGCTAAAGGTTTCTGGCAACTTTTCACATCATCAGTCACATTTTCAAATGTAACTTGGACAATTCCAATTTAGAAAAAGATGTGAAATGTATTTAGAGATAAAAAATATAAAACGTAAATACATGTTACATAAAATGTTTAAACAGTATCTTTCAATATTGTGTACAACTTAACAATAAAAGATGGTTACACTCATATTGAGCCTTTACTATGGGGCACAATTGCCTTGATCTTTCTTTTTATAGCCTCTATCCTTGATAGATCAATACTTGTTTCTGCAGTATATGGGTCTTTACAAATAATGTGTAAAGCACATGCAGACTTTCTTGAGGTCTCTATGGAGTAATTACTGTTTATTTAACAATGTGAAAACAAGGCTAAATCTACAGTATATCTGTGTTATAAACAAATATGAATACATTAAAAACAGCCATATAAACACAGCAAATGCATGCAAAAAACATGTATTTGAAAACAGATGTTTTACTGTATAACAAACACAATTTCTAATTTTGATTATTATACAGTTATTCAGCATAAAAGCCCATGTAAAAACATTAACGTAACAGAAATATGGCTTGGTTTTACACTACAATAGCCTATAATTATGTCTCTTTCTTAACTGCAAAAAATATTAAAAGACTTTAACTGGTCTAGCACTGCTTAAGTTCTGTGATAAGTCTCTCCTCCAATATGTGTCTTCAAGCCATCATCTCAGATTCATCAGTGATTAAGAATTTTTATGCTAGAATCACTATTATGGCAGCAAGCCTTTGTTCTCAACTTCCTGTATAGGATAATTGGCAACGAATTAAACCCTACAGGCTTTTTACATAACATGAACACCAGACCCAAATACATATTAATCAGTTAACTCTCTTTTTTAAATTTTACTTTAGGAAATCACAGAACCCTAAGTGTATCCGAGGGCCAAATGGAAAAGCAATTCTTTGCTTTGGGCAAACCATTGCTCAAGGTGACCTGAAGCAGTTTGTTTTCCTTAAGATGGATAAGTGGATAACTTGATCTGACACTCTATCCTTTATCTCAGTGTACTGAGCTGTTGTTGAGTCTGATTGCATGGCATCCTGAAACTGTTAGCTGTACTATTTTGCATTAACAGAGACAACACGTCAGAGATAGTCACTTCTCACACTATTTTTACAGGCCCTCTTTTGTCAGTGGATTAAGGTTCTGCTGATTATCTTAAGAAAGGGATGTAATATTGACAAAGACAAAATCAAGAAGGTTTATCATACAGTATGTAAAATTCATACTGCAGATTGTAAAGGAATAGATTATTCAAAAATCTAAATTCTGTCATCATTTATTCATCTTCATGTTGAAGTGACATTTTGAATGAGATCTAGTTTAATTATTTTGGAAATTAAGGGTGCTTTTAGGAGCATGACAAGCTCTGGTCACCTTTGACTTTCCACGGTGAATAAATGACAACAGAAGTTATTGTATTTTTATTATTGGGTGAACTATTTCTTCATAACAGTACGAAAGGTCAAATATAATTTTTCATATTTTCTAAGAATAACCTGCCAAATAAATTACAATACAAATGTTTGCATCTGTCTCGAAATAATGTTCGACAGTGATTCAGCAAATTATTTAAACTTCTTTCCAGTCACTTTACCATTTTTACCAAACTAAAAACATTCCAGTCTCTGTGCTCAAACTTCTTTTGTAAATGTCAGTGCATTGCATAATGAGATGTAACCCAAGTTGCCCACAGGTATACTGTGACATTAAATGACTGCAGAGGAAGCTTATTATAACTAGCACAAATAATATAATGACCTTCAGACAATGAAAGGTGATTCTCTCATTCAATATCAAATAGTGACACTTTCAAATTAAAACAATAATTCATTAATCGATTAACAAATAAGAATAATCACAATATTCCACTATTAATCGAATCTCTGTGACTAAAACCATTATTTCAAGTGTATTGTATTATCTTTTTTTGACTGTAAACCTTTAAAGGTTTTATGAATGGAGAGTGTATTGTCACAGTGAGAGGCTTTTAATGATTTGGGAGACTGAGAGGTTGACCTAGCTTTTATATGATGATTATGATGTGCAGTGTTTGGTAAAGTTACTTTTAAAAGTAAAGCGTTACAATATTGAGTTACTCCCTATAAAATTAACTAATTGCATTACTTAGTTACTTTTATGTAAAGTAATTCATTACATTACTTTTGCATTACTTTTTTTCCACCTGGGCTGCAGGGGCTTGCTTTGTTTTTTTTTTATAAAAACAAAATTCTATTTCTGGCAAATGTTAAGGCCCTTTTACACCAAAAGTGAAATGAATAAGCCTCAGGCTAAAGGAAATGCCAATGATTTTGTGCAAGTGTGATGAGTAAATGCGTGCTCACATTTAGTCTAGAAATGAAAGCTCTAGCATAAGTTCTGCCAGGAAGACTGTTATACGTCACCTATTAGTTTAGATCTAACCAATCATTATCTTACACTTGGAGTATAAAAGATCAGTACTTACACGTCTGAGTTCACAGATGCTGACGCCAACCTTCACCTCCATCCTCCCCACCACCACCAGGATGGTCCCTGTCCATACCTCCCAGGGGGTCGACTAAGCCCCTGCCTTCATCTTCAGTCCGCAACCCTTTAGGATTTGAGCTATGGACTGGGCCTATGCCAAAGAACTTTATCATACAATATTTTGGTTGCTGATTGTCAATAAATATCATTGTTACGTTATCTTGCCTACCAAGTCTTTCTGATAGAACTACAATAGCCATCATGTTCACACAGTGCACACAACGCCTCTGCACTTACAATTTCTCTCAACATGGGGACAGGAGAGCTGTCAGTCAATAAATGGGAAAACAAAGTAACTTCAGTTACTTATTTGAAAAAGTAACTCAGATATTTAGTAAATTTAAAAGTAATGCATTACTTTACTAGTTACTTGGAAAAAATTAATCTGATTACGTAACGCATGTCTCTTGAAATGCTTTACCACCAATTAGAGTTGTCAAAAATACCGACTTCGGTACCAAGTCGGTAATGAATTTTCAAAAATGTGATGCTTTGAGCGGATTCGTAAACACCTCTGATTGGCCGTTGTGTTGACGCTCATCGGATATGTTTGTGATTGGCTTCAAAGATCAACTCTTCAAAAACGTTGTAAATAGTCATCAATGACGCTCTTCACCGAGCGCTTACACAGATACACACGGGAGCGCTTGAAAGCAGGTGTCTATCGCGGATCAGTCCACTGATAGATCGATGCGTGCTTTCAAACGCTCCCGCTTTCAAATTCAAACACTTCTGTGTCCCAAAGCGTCACATTTTTTAAATTTCAGTACCGACTGGTACCGAAGTTGGTACTTTTGACAACTATACCCACAACACTGAAGGGATAGTGTAGACATAAAGGTGGCAAAATCAATGTGAGTAATTTGGAGCAAATCACAAGACTCATGATTTAATGGAGCAATTCCAGACTGTTAGCTAAAAAGGCTACTTTTTTCTGATTCTGATTCGTTTTCTAATTCTTTTTGGAGTAAACTTAAAGTTATTGTGGTTGCAGACTTATTGAATGTAGCCTTGCAGGCTGATATTCAAGGTAATCACCACCATAAATGCATGATGGACTGTGATTTTCCATCTGTTTCCAGGCAACATCGGCCAGCACAGCACAGGGGAATGAAAGCACGCCTGCCCCAATCATATTTTCAAACCTGCCTTCACGGTAAACACCAATCTGTGGGACCCATCTGAGATGAAAGAGGATGCATCCACTAAAACATTATCCAGACATCCATCTATCCATCTATCTATCTATCTATCTATCCATCTATCTATCTATCTGTCTGTCTGTCTGTATACTGTAGGGCAGTGTAAACATTTTAACAGTTATATGTTATTTTGCTCTATAATGTCTTAAGCATAAATCAAGCTCACGTCTGTAAATTTTTCATCTTTACACTGAGATGTTATGATATCAGTATACAATTTCATGTGGGATAAGGGTCTGAACGTGCTCTGACACATGGAATATTTTGATACGCATTTTTCGAGACTGATGATGCGGTATCCTGGGAAAACAAGGCCAAAGAACATTTTCCACTTTTCCAGTTTAGAATGTGAAAATGGATATGTGCAGTTATTACATAAAGAAGCTATTTCTACTTAATCTGACTAGTAGAAATAACTGTTGCTGATGTGTCTGAATTAAGTAAGTATGGTTGATTCAATCATATTAATTTTACTGTATTTTTAAACCTGCTAATTTAGATTACATGATGCACATTTTTGTAAACCTTAAAAGAAAAAGCAGACAAATATGATTACTGTTTACAGTTGAGGAAGAAGTGGTGGAGGTAAAATATAGGCCTAAATGGAAAAAAGGTTGGTATTAAGGTCACAAATCAAAACATGTCCGGATCAGCCACAGAATAAAAACCCTCACCTAAATGAAAACACAAAATTAAGATAGAAACAACAAATAAACAGACTGAATTGGAATGTACTCTGTCTGTTTATTTGGCAAAATAGAAAACAAATTGGAAGACCTGACCACTATGTCCAACCATTAACTAAAAAAAGTTTTGACCATGTCTGGCTTAGTAAACACAGCCAGGCAGGCAAACACAGATCTGGCGACCAAAAGAAAATAGACTCCCTATACTGTTCAAATAATGAATTACACAGAACAGAATAACATAACCTCATGCCTTAACACTACACACAAATCAAAATCACATTCTTTTCCCATTTTGCAAACAATCACACAGAACTTGTGGAAATCCAAATCTACAAACTCATTTGAGCATCGAACGGGACGTGAACATCAAGGCAAAAGTAATCGGGACACTTTGCACAGGTAAACTGTAAGTGTGCATGTACTGTATGTAGATAATGTTTAATGTACAGTTAGTGTAGTTTTTTTATCATCCCTTTAAAGCTTCTCCAATCTTGAATCTTCCCATTGCTGAATAAATACTTCACCCTATAAAAGTCCATTTAGAGTGCTCAAGGATATTGTCTTTGGACATCACTGCAACATTTGCACCTTTACTTTTTAGGGTACATTCTTACAAAGTATGGCATCTTGTTTCATTCAGCTTTATCTGTTTTGAAGATATTTAAGCCTGAATAGCCTTAATTTTTAAAAAACTGAAATCATTGCATTTGGACCTAGATGCTTTTAAGGCCCCGCATATGGATTTGGACACTTTAAAACTAAATGTGAACACATTCAACCCATATTGGCCTCCCTCCATTGGCTTCCAGTTTATTTTAGGATTGATTTTAAGATTTTAGTGTCTGTATTTAAATCGTTAAATGGGCTGGCTCCAAAATTTCTCTCAAGAGCGCTCAGGTCAGGTCAGGTCAGGTCTAGGGGGTGGGGGGAATTAGTGGATTGAAGTGTCTAAATTTAATTTAGGTTTAATACTTCCTCTAAAAGTGAATCATAATTCCCCTTAAGACAGATACAGACCAAGTAAAAGCGGTGAGTCACTAAAGAATACAAATCCAGTTCCAGTAAACCAAGTGTCATGGCCACAATCATGGTTATCACTTTCATGGAAAATCAGGAAATTGGGAGGGGGAAAAAGAAGGGGGGGAAAGGAAAAACAAATGTGATGCCTTGAATATCATTGAATTTTTTTTATTAATATTTTTAAATTAATATTATTGCCAAGTAGAAATGGCTTGCAAACCATAATGACTTCTGATTTGAGAACCTATTTTTTTTATTATTTTACAAATAGGTCTGAACAATTCATTAGCAAATCAGTTCAAATTTGAATGATTTTTTTTAAATCAGACTGATTTGCTAATTAAGACAGATTGCTTTGACCTTTAAATGATTCATTTTAGTGATTTAAAACCAAGAGCAGAACCATGTGGACCTACTGCCTCACAAATGACCTGTTCACCTGAGTGAATCAAAACATAACGCGACCAGTGTTCGATTCCCAAATGAATGACTCTTATGATCCGGCTCTTGTTAGAGAATAAAAAAACTGAACCTCAAGTTATTTCTGTCGATATGTTATTAATTAGTTATTAAGTTCTTAATGTAGGCTATGACTCGAAATGAACCAAGAACTTACGGCTCATAAAACTTTGCTGTAATCAGATTTTTTTATTAAAAACATGATGAAGTGAATAAATGTTTGTTACCACATTTGTTTAGGCTATATATATATATATATATATTTATATACAGTACAGTCCAAAAGTTTGGAACCACTAAGATTTTTAATGTTTTTAAAAGAAGTTTCGTCTGCTCACCAAGGCTACATTTATTTAATTAAAAATACAGTAAAAACAGTAATATTGTGAAATATTATTACAATTTAAAATAACTGTTTTCTATTTGAATATATTTCACAAAGTAATTTATTCCTGTGATGGCAAAGCTGAATTTTCAGCATCATTACTCCAGTCTTCAGTGTCACATGATCCTTCAGAAATCATTCTAATATGCTGATCTGCTGCTCAAGAAACATTTAATGTGTACAATTGTACAAAATATTTGTGTACAATATTTTTTTTCAGGATTATTTGATGAATAGAAAGTTCAAAAGAACAGTGTTTATCTGAAATCTAATCTTTTGTAACATTATAAATGTCTTTACTGCCACTTTTGATTGATTTAATGCATCCTTGCTGAATAAAAGTATTCATTTCTTTAATTTCTTTTCAAAAAAATAAAAATAAAAATTCTTACTGACCCCAAACTTTTGAACGGTAGTGTATAATGCTACAGAAGCTTTGTATTTCAGATAAATGCTGTTCTTTTGAACTTTCTATTCATCAAGGAATCCTGAAAAAAAAAGTACACAACTGTTTTCAACATTGAAAATAATCATAAATGTTTATTGAGCAGCAAATCAGCATATTAGAATGATTTCTGAAGGATCGTGTGACACTGAAGACTGGAGTAACGATGCTGAAATTCAGCTTTGCATCACAGGAATAAATTACTTTGTCAAATATATTTAAATAGTACACAGTTATTTTAAATTGTAATAATATTTCACAATATTGCTGTTTTTTTACTGTATTTTTTTATTAAATAAATGTAGCCTCGGTGAGCAGACGAAACTTCTTTTAAAAACATTAAAAATCTTAGTGGTTCCAAACTTTTGGACTGTACTGTATATATATATCCTATAATCAGGAACTATTTTGTTGCATGACCTATGCTGCCTCTTTGAAAAGTCATTAAAAAGTCGGTAAACTAACCTTTTGAATTATTTTTTTTACTTTTATGATGTGTTATATAGGCCTATTCTGAACTTTAAAATGAATTTAGCAACAGACTACTGGGGGCAGTAAATACAATAAGAATTTGCATTTCTTTCAAATATTTTTTTTCTTAAAAAGTATTAAAAGAATCATAAATGGAACCAGAATCGTTAAAGGGAATCAGAATCATGAAATTCTTTAGAACACTAACGAACGGTCACCCGGAAGTGCGTGACATTTATTAACGCGCAGTCAATGAATAGCCTACTTGTAGTTGACTATTTGGAACCACAAACTAAACTACAGCATATACTGCTCCATATTTCTCTGTAAGAGTGTGATTGCCTCGCCTGCTGGAATGGCTCCGTTACTGAGTTTGTCATATACAACGCTGCTTCTACTGCCTCTTATTGGAGTATGTTTCACGAAATTTGCAAGGGGTGAGTTATTATTACTTTTTTCATGATTATTATTTTAAAGTTCCTTTTCCCAAAGCTGGAGGGAATATGCCGCTTTATGGAGCACTTCTAGAAGTTCTAAAAGCATTTTAACCTGTTTAAGAACAGAAGATTCAACTGTGCTATTCTAGCTGTTGATTTAAATACAATAATGATGCGAGTGTTATAGTTAATGTATTTGCTGTCAGAACATGCAACTTTGCCTTCACACGACCACTGTCAAGGAAATGAAAGTCAAATCACGCAGTATTCACCTTTTAAAGTGTTTATAGAGAGACAAAGCTGTTTTGAATCTAACGTGACATATTAAGTGTATATTTTAGATCACGGATTATAAAGATTGCAGGATTGAATACTAAATACTAGGTTGCCTATAGTTAAAGTGTCCCGCCACTGAGAGTTCAAGCTCTCTGGTGGCTCAAACTTTCATGGTTAAATCCAAAATAATCTTCAGGATTGATTTTTGTCAACAAGGGCTGTGTGTATTTATCTCAATGTCTAAAGGAGATGAAACTCAAGGATTGAAAGGATTTGGCATTAAAATGAGCATTTTGTGCCACTTTTGTTCTGTCTGCTGTGATAAATATGGGAAGATGACATCTTAACTTTTGGGAATGGGAATTTAATATTTAACTTATTGATATGTGTATTTAATCTCTGCAATGCAAACAAACGGGTCAGTAGATGTCTTTTATAGTTGAATGGCTATAATTTGTGTTATTGCAATTATGTAATGTTTGACTTTATATTATAAGATGTAATGTAGCTAAATGTAACTGTTCTTAGTTTAGTTTAAGTTTAGGAAATCTGATAAAAAAGAACATAATCTGTGATTTTATTGACTTTTTTAATTGCAAGCACCAACAAATATTGAATGCAAAGATTTTATCAATCAGTTCATTTTCATGTCAGTCATTCAGATCAAAATCAGTGTGATAACTTTTTTTTCTATCAAGCGGCAATATTTAGCAAAGAATTATTGATTATTTTCAGTAATTTATGAGGCATTTATTTCTTGTTTTTTATTTAGGCTATAAACACACACCGAATGCCATTCATTTATATTATTTTAAATTAGTAAAAAACTAATTCTAAACAATAATGGCTGTTATATATAGAATTAAATCAATGTTAAATACAAAAGTATTTGTAAATAATAGCACAATAAACATCTTCTAGATATTAGATGAATACATCACAGGGAATTTTTTTGCCCCCCATATTTATTATTATAAATATCTTGGATGTTTTCTTTCTTTATTTATTTTTTTATTAAATTTTGACCCTGACTAGAACTATTTCTTTCCAATATATACAATTCTTAGATTTTAGGTACAGAGACAATTATAGATCCCATTAAGGTTGGGATATAACATCAGTGAGATGAGATTACTTAGTTATTAGTCTAATATTTTCTTATAACCCACCCCATGGTGCCATAGCTCCCTAATAAGTTGCACATGGAAACCGCTTATGCTGAAGAAATGGGTTTTGTTCTTCTTGGCTGCAGTCCATGCATTGTGAACTTTTAGACCTGCTTAACTGCACCAATCAATATGCTGGCTCTCTATCCTCCATAAATCTCTTTAGCGTCTCTGAATGCTTGGAGGTCACAATCTCAACTCAACACTGTTGCTGCTATGATGAAAGGATTTGTTTTAATTAAATGATCTTCAAAAATAGATCGGTGTACATACGGGTGGAATGAAATATTAATGCTGCAAAACTCTGGCTTGTGCATATGGTAATGTTATAAAAATCTGCCTGCTTGACACTATACTTGCTTCATGTTTGGGCAGATTTTACTTTGACATTTTTACTGTAAAGTGATGCTTCTTTTCTTTGAAGCCTACAGTGTGATTAAGTATGGTTTATGAAGCCCTTATATGAACTTGATTGAGTACCAGAATAATATCCTAAGACAAAATGTAACCATGATTTATCCAAAACATGATGGCTAGTTACCACTACATTTATTTTTTTACTTTGGAAAAATTGGGATTATTGGGAATTTTATATATTATACATATTATATATTTACTTATATTTTCCCCTGTTGTCACCTGGCACAGTGCATAAATATTCTGACATATACAGTGGGTACGGAAAGTATTCAGACCCCCTTAAATTTTAAACTCTTTGTTATATTGCAGCCATTTGCTAAAATCATTTAAGTTCCTTTTTTGTTCCTCATTATTGTACACACAGCACCCCATATTGACAGAAAAACACAGAATTGTTGACATTTTTGCAGATTTATTAAAAAAGAAAAACTGAAATATCACATGGTCCTAAGTATTCAGACCCTTTGCTGTGACACTCATATATTTAACTCAGGTGCTGTCCATTTCTTCTGATCATCCTTGAGATGGTTCTACATCTTCATTTGAGTCCAGCTGTGTTTGATTATACTGATTGGACTTGATTAGGAAAGCCACACACCTGTCTGTATAAGACCTTACAGCTCAAAGTGCATGTCAGAGCAAATGAGAATCATGAGGTCAAAGGAACTGCCCGAAGAGCTCAGAGACAGAATTGTGGCAAGGCACAGATCTGGCCAAGGTTACAAAAAAATTTCTGCTGCACTTAAGGTTCCTAAGAGTGCAGTGGCCTCCATAATCCTTAAATGGAAGACGTTTGGGACGACCAGAACCCTTCCTAGAGCTGGCTGTCCGGCCAAACTGAGCTATCGGGGGAGAAGAGCCTTGGTGAAAGAGGTAAAGAAGAACCCAAAGATCACTGTGGCTGAGCTCCAGAGATGCAGTCGGGAGATGGGAGAAAGTTGTAGAAAGTCAACCATCACTGCATCCCTCCACCAGTCGGGGCTTTATGGCAGAGTGGCCCGACGGAAGCCTCTCCTCAGTGCAAGACACATGAAAGCCGGCATGGAGTTTGCTAAAAAACAAATGAAGGACTCCAAGATGGTGAGAAATAAAATTCTCTGGTCTGATGAGACCAAGATAGAACTTTTTGGCCTTAATTCTAAGCGGTATGTGTGGAGAAAACCAGGCACTGCTCATCACCTGTCCAATACAGTCCCAACAGTGAAGCATGGTGGTGGCAGCATCATGCTGTGGGGGTGTTTTTCAGCTGCAGGGACAGGACGACTGGTTGCAATCGAGGGAAAGATGAATGCGGCCAAGTACAGGGATATCCTGGATGAAAACCTTCTCCAGAGTGCTCAGGACCTCAGACTGGGCCGAAGGTTTACCTTCCAACAAGACAATGACCCTAAGCACACAGCTAAAATAATGAAGGAGTGGCTTCACAACAACTTCGTGACTGTTCTTGAATGGCCCAGCCAGAGCCCTGACTTAAACCCAACTGAGCATCTCTGGAGAGACCTAAAAATGGCTGTCCACCAACGTTTACCATCCAACCTGACAGAACTGGAGAGGATCTGCAAGGAGGACTGGCAGAGGATCCCCAAATCCAGGAGTGAAAAACTTGTTGCATCTTTCCCAAAAAGACTCATGGCTGTATTAGATCAAAAGGGTGCTTCTACTAAATACTGAGCAAAGGGTCTGAATACTTAGGACCATGTGATATTTCAGTTTTTCTTTTTTAATAAATCTGCAAAAATGTCAACAATTCTGTGTTTTTCTGTCAATATGGGGTGCTGTGTGTACATTAATGAGGAAAAAAAAAGAACTTAAATGATTTTAGCAAATGGCTGCAATATAACAAAGAGTGAAAAATTTAAGGGGGTCTGAATACTTTCCGTACCCACTGTATGCTTTTTAGTCCTGAAAAATGTAGAAGGAAGAGTAAGAGATGTTCCTTCTGAAACTCACATAAAGAGACATCCACTCTCACCACATGTGACCTCCATTCTCAAGATGGTGCGATGCAGAGATCAGGCTTCTCATATGGTGTGACAGTTTGTGAACCAGTGATTTATTAGCAACCTTTTCAATGAACAAACATGTAATGAATTCTCGTTATGCTAACGACATAACTGACAGTGTTTTGAATATTATAAGACAAAGGTTATGTAAATTAACACATTCTGCTGGGTTTTGTATTTATTTATATTTAAGAAACACTCTAAGCCTCACAAAGTTTGTTGTTGGCTCTGTATATTTTTTGGACATTACTGGCTACTTCACATTAATATTTATCACAAAATTTTACTGAACCCTGCAAAGCCATCTTAAGCTGCTAGACACATAATCCTCACTAATTTTTTTCTTTCTGGGTTAAACATACAGCTATTAGTCATGCCTCATTGAATGAGTCATTAGAGGAAGAGTTGTCTGAGCCGATAGCTCTATCTTTTTCCTGAGGTCAGACCCTTTTTCGAAACGAATGGCTTATTTCAGTGTTTGTTGAATGTCTTCACAGAATTGCACAAAGCTCCTCCCTTAAGGGACTTTTGAATGGTCTGTAAAAGTTGAAGTGCCATATCTGGAGTTCCAGTGAAACATCAGTAGAGGTCAGGGAGAAGCGTGCTTCCTTGATTGGACTACGACAGAGACTGTAATTGCATCTGTCATTCCTTATACATTTGCTCCAGATCACTCCATGCAAGACTGATGTCATTAAATATAGACTTACATGGTTAAAAATGCATTATTCTCAAATGTGTTCATATGGCAGCTGTATTGCTCAAACTGTGTAAAAAGGCCAAGATATGTAGAGTAACCTTGTGTGGGTTGAGATGAAAGGCGCCTACACACTTTTATACTGCATCAGAGAACGCTGTAAATACATTGATTTCAATAATATTGTGTCACGAGAGCATAAAGAGGGAGAATGCAAGGGTTTTTACGAAAGTGACATGAATTTTTGGGTGAACTAACCCTTTAAGTTAAAATACGGATGCTATGTCAAATATTTTACTCAATTAAAAGTCAAATGTGAGTGAAAGTAAAAAAAGAAAAAGTAAACCCTTTTATTATAGCTTTTAAAATTGAATTTGGAAAACAAGAAGAGACAGTAGAGATTGTATTATTTTAGATTTCTTTATGCAAAAACTTTATAAAGAAACCTGTCAAAAATCACTATTTTGTGATACATATATAAATATACTATGTAGGACACAGCAGATGTTAAACTAAAAGCAATATCCTGAAACCTGTTATCTTAATATTTTCAGCTAAAATTAGCAGCAGATAATTTTACAGTATCTTGGCATTTGAATAGTGCTTTTTAGACTAATAATCAAAACTGATCATGAATTGTGTTCACACAAGTTCATCCATCTACAGCAATAGTTATTATAAAAAAGTTATTCAAAGTCTGTATCAGAGAGGAATAGTTCACCCAAAAATTGTCAAAATTTACTCAACATCGTCTTTTTTTACAAAATGAGCACAAAATTAGTTATTTATAGCACAATGTCCAAAATGATCTTGTGTATAATGAAAGAACGAAGGCCATGGCTGTTAAGCTGGATTTTAAATGTAAGTAAATAACAACATACATTTCCTTACATAAAGCCTCATAATGGATTTAGAAGGCTTGGAGTACTTTACTACTTTAATGATGCTTTCATGCTCATAATGATTCCTGCTTTGATACTTTTTTTTTGTTGTCATTTTTGGAACTTTGGAACAATCTACACTAAAATAAATTTCAGTGGCTTTTCCAATAAAAGGCAAGTTAAATTTATTTTTGATTTAGTCACATTAGGATAAAGAACAATGAAATGTTTATCATCAAATCATTTGGGAAATATTTAAGTCATAGTGATGTATGACTAATGCTTGGTAGATTACTTGCAAATCTGTAATTAGTAACTTAATCTAGATTACTAATTTTAGGTAATGTATTCTGATTACTTTTAGATTACTTTTGACCTAACTTGTTCATCACTTAGTTTTGATAAAAAGAGAAAGAAAATATTTTCCATTCTTTGTTATCAACAACATGAAATGCATTAAGCATTACATTATGCCAGGGTTTCCCCAAATTGGGGTTAATAAAAACTGCAGGGGGGTTATGAGCTTATTTAAAGCTATTAAATCATTAAAATATAAAATTAAAATGAATAAATTATTTGAAAATAAAAGCAATCAAAATAAAATGATTGAACACAAAAAAATATAAATATTTTATTTGTTTACCTGCATGTCCATGTGACCATTATCCGACATCAGAGAACTGTGAACATGCAAATGTGTTGTTAAATTATTGAAAAAATAATCTTAAAATCTCAGGGGTCTCCAAGTAAATATTTTAGGTCAAAAAAGTTTGGGAATCCCTGCATTACATGAACAAACAATAATAAACAGAAATTACACATTCATAGTTTTCCAGGTTTTAAATATTTTTGTCCAGACTTTTGTCCAGATCAATAATTTGTGAAGGCCACTGGATATGAAGAAGACATAGTGTTTCACAGTTATATATCAGCAGTGGTTAGTAACTTGCATAATAATTAATCTCATACATTGAGAGGTTTTGTACCCAAATTTAGAAGCATCACATTTATTTACATGACATTTACATGGCCATTTTATATTGTGAATAGAGTCAGTTAAACACACAATAGGATGTTTTAGAAAGGAAACTTTAAAGGTTTAGTTCACCCAAAAATGATGTCATTAATTACTCACCCTCATGTTGTTCTACACCTGTAAGACCTTCGTTCATCTTTGGAACACAAATTAAGATATTTTTGATGAAATCCGATGGCTCAGTGAGGCCTCTATTGCCAGCAATGTCCCCGAACCTCTCAAGATCCAGAAAGCTACTAAAGACATATTTCAAACAGTTCATGTGGTTCAACCTTAATATTATAAAGCGACAAGAATACTTTTTGTGTGCCAAAAAAACAAAATAATGACTTTTCAACAATATCTAGTGATGGGCGGTTTCAAAACACTGCTTCATGAAGCTTCAAAGCTTTACGAATCTTTTGTTTCGAATCAGTGGTTCGGAGCATCAAAGTCACGTGATTTCAGTAAACGAGGCTTCGTTTACGCGATCCAAACCACTGATTCGAAACAAAAGATTCGTAAAGCTTCGAAGCAGTGTTTTGAAATCGGCCATCACTAGATATTGTTGAAAAGTCGTTATTTTTTTTTTTTTTGGCACACAAAAAGTATTCTCGTCACTTTATAATATTAAGGTTGAACCACTGTAGTCACATGAACTGTTTTAAATATCTCTTTAGTACTTTTCTGGATCTTGAGAGGTTCTGTGACATTGCTGGCAATGGAGGCCTCACTGAGCCATCGGATTTAATCAAAAATATCTTAATTTGTGTTCAGAAGATGAACGAAGGTCTTACGGGTGTGGATTAACATGAGGGTGAGTAATTAATGACATCATTTTCATTTTTAGGTGAACTAACTCTTTAAGAGTAAAAAGCAGAATTAGGGATTATGAATGATTTACTGCCATTGTGTGGATACCATGTAATCATGTTATCTATAAAAAAGTAACTGTAATTTAATTATGAGCATTTTAAAAAGTAATAAAATCTAATTACCAATACAACATTTTTGGAATCGAATTACTTAATCCAGATTACATGTAATCAGTTACTACCCAGCACTGTGTATGACATATGTGCTTTGTACTTTTAAGACTACATGAACTTGTAATGGAGTAAAAAAGTATTATTTTTTTTCATGTAAATTATATTTGGTTTTAACAGAACTCAAGTAAAGTACAGATTCCCCAAAATAATACTAGTAGTGAAGTACTATTTCTCAGAACTTTATACTGCTCTGCCCTTAAAACATATTTTAACAGTCCTATACATCAAATGCTTCCCTCGTGTGTAGGCGCCCTAAGCCAGCTGTTCAGTGAGAATTATCATCAGGCCCACATGGAATTTGTTCCCACACTCCACAGAAAGTTCAGTAGATTACCAGAGAACTAAGTTCATCATGCATTAGGTTCTTCACATGCTCACATTTTGCATATTGGGTTAATTTGATAAAGAATTCCAAATGATTTCCCCTTAAAATCAGCACATAAAATGAAAAAACAGAAAGAGAGAAAAAAGCAAGCTGATTCTGTCTGGGCCTGCTCGTCATGCATGCCATGTATCAAAAGTTCCACAATGACTCTTCGTGAGATGACATCATTGGTTTGCTTTTATTACAAACCAGCTCAGCAATAGGGTTGAGTCAAGGCATGTTCTGACATTGTTCTTTGTCTCCTTGTCAGATCATAAAGGAACTGTATTAAGATCACATATTGCAAATGCCCTCTGGGCTGTTTATCACTTATAGCAACATAGCACGGTTGAGTAGTTTTTAACGCTGGATGGGTTTTGCATGCAAAACACACAAGATTAACGTCAGAATAACTCATGGGCTGTACTTCCAATATTATCAACAAACCTTTGCTGTCATATATTCTCTTGTGTTCTGAAACTGGAGAATGACACTTCTTTGTGACAGGATCATATTTTTCTTCCAGGCCAAAGTCAGCTAATCACTTCTGCAGGGATTAAAAAATGATCGAAGGACATTGCGTTTTAGTGCATTATGTCATCTCATTTATGAACCTTTAAAAGCATGTGTGTGTTAATGTCTGCCATCTGTATCAAATCTCGAAGCATATGAAAAAATAACCAAAGTTCCTTTAAGGAAAGTCAGTGTACTTGGCAGCCATGTTAACACAGCTATTTTCTATTGCAATAGGCATGCAAGTACAGGTCGTATCTACTTGAATGTGGAAAGACAGAAATATCAGAAACTGTTGGTTAAGCTTATGTTTCATATTTCAAAACATGGTATCATTTTGTGTTTTTATTTTGCTAAAATCTGGCTAAAATGAACCCTAAATTATTTAGGTCTGTCCAGCTAATGAGAATGCATGTTATTGAGTGATAAGACATTTTACCAAATAAGGCAATGTGACGTTTTAAATAAAGGGCAGGACTTCCTTTCCTAAAATTATCATATTGTGATTTTTTCCCATTAATTTATCTGTCCCCTTTTAATATCTCTTATATTGATTCAGAAATGCGTGCTTTTACCATGCAACATCTTAGCCTTGCACATAAAAGTCCCAAAAGGCATGTCTCAATATTTTCTTTGACTTAGTCAAACATTCTGTGCCCAAGAGTATCAACTAGTTTCATGACACTGTTCCCATGGTGAGAATTATTGTGGAAAAAACAGTCAAAAGGTCTCCCGGTTTGTCGAGACCTTTTTGATCTATTGCGTTAACTTAACAGATCATGACACCAAACTAGCACTCCAGTGAGGTTTCTCTTTTTAAACTCTACCTCACTGACTTTCCGGGCACTGGAATGGTATTCATGCATGCATAGACAAATATTGGGTCTCGTCTTCCCTCTGACCTTGAAAGCTTTTGTACCATGATTGATGGTATTTCACTGCATTCAGGAGAAAGTGCAAACTCAGTGTAGTGTGTGGTGGGTCATTTTTGTATTCCTGTAGGGTTTTTGGACTGTTTGTAGCCTAGCAGAGGTTATCAGAAGATTTTTAATTGTCAGATTATGTGAAGATATTACTTTATAACCTAATAGTGGATCAGTTTTCTACTGCCTACATTGTTTTATTTCATGTAAAGCTAATCCTGAGAGAAAATCATCTCCTGACTCTCAGGTTTTCCTTAAGACCTTTGGGAGAGAAAGACCCCATGTTTTTCAAAAAAATTGTTTTGAGAGAGTTACACCCTGCATTTAGGGTTATAATGTACTATAGGCCAATTGCACTCTTTGCAGTGTATGGAAGTTTGTTTCTGCCACAGAATACTAAAAAATAATTGCAACATCTTGCAGATCAGAATTACAAGATACTTACAGTTGTGTTATAAAGTCAGAATTGTGAGAAATACCCTCGCCATTCTGTGAAAAACTCACAATTCTGACTTTATAACGAGCAGTTACGAGTTTTGAGAGAGTTACATCATGCATTTAGGGTTGTAATATACTATAAATGCAATTTGTATGTAAGCTAAGAATATAAGAATAACTTACAACAATTGTTATTAATACATAAGATAACATAGTATAATATGATCTAGCTCAGAGTAGAAAATAGATTGTATACCTATCGCTATTTCATATACCCTACCCTATTTCAATACCGTATTGCTAAATTACACTGTTTAAATATACATATAATATAAAGTTTGCATAATGTCCTTTTAATAGTCTTAGAAATATACATTGTGGCTGAGTGGAAATTCAGTAATCTTTAATCTACAGTACTTTTTTGCAGTATTCTATAGAAGCTGGTTTCTGCCAAAAATAATTGTGACATTTTATAGATATACTTGCAATTGCGTTAAGTCAGGATTGTGAGAAATACCCTCGTCATTCTGAGAAAAACTTGCAATTCTGACTATAACAAGCAGTTACGAGTTTATATCATGCAATTCTGACTTTGTAACTCACAATTGTGAGTTTATATCATGTGGTTCTGACTTTATAATTTGCAATTGCGAGTTTATATCACGTAATTCTGACTTTATAATTCGCAATTGAGAAAAAAAAAGTCAGAATTGCGAGATTAAAAGTCGCAATTACCTTTTTTATTTTTTATTCAGTGGCAGAAACAAGCTTCCATAGTGTACAGATGGGTTAAGTTATGGAAAATAAACAAATATAACAACAGTGATAGTATCTGCATGAAAACATTTAAATCATATCCCATTTTTCTATAATATTTTTTACCACTTTAGATCTCCTTGAAAAGGAATAGGTATATATTCCAGAGGTGCTTGGTTTCATCATCCATTTGTAATTTATGTTGTCAAAAATAAAAACACTAAAGCCTGGTTTCACAGACAGGGCTTAGACTAAGCCAGGATTAGGCCTTAGTTCAAATAGGGTATTTAAGCTTTTATAAATGTACCCTAGAAAAAACATTACTTGTGTGCATCTTGAGACAAAACAATGGCTCTTTAAGATATGTAGGTGCAAGTTAATTTCAGTTAAAAAAGCTCAAACATGCATTTTAGTCTGGGACTAGCTTAAGCCTTTAAGTCTGTGAAACCGGGGGCAAGACATATAAAGAGGACAGTCATATAAAATTATGAGAAAGGGCCAAAGCAAAGGTAATCACCCATGGTGGTTTGACTGTAACCACACCATGAATTGTTTAAAATGGCTAAGATCTTCCCAGACACCCTATATCAGTGGGTTGAACAAGCAATTAACTGAAAGTGAGTGTAAATATCTTTGTATATTACACATTTGTTTTTAATATGAGGCCTCTAAACACCCAGAAACCATGCTGATTTATTTGCCCTCTATGTATTCCTGCCTGCACACGTTTACATTAACAGCCTTGTGGTGGTTAATCAGTGCTCTCAATTTCCCATGTTCTGTGTTGTGACTTAATGCAGAGATAAACCAGATAAGCCTTTTATCTTAGGCGGTTAACTAGCTATACAGCATACCATGCAATGCTGTGGGATATCTTTCCCTCTCAGCCTTATGTTTTAACGTATGTCTACATCAGGTGTCCCATATGGTCAAGCAGACCGGTGGCCACACACTCATTTAAAGAGCCAGAATCCTCTCATGCAGTCAGTTGCAGGCCTGACAATGATTAATTGGGGTGTACAGGATTATTTGCTTCATCGAGCCCTGAACTGCAGACCTCAGATAATTGCACAAGGTGATAGCGAGTCGGATTTTCTGTCCCACAAGAGTTTCATGGGATCCGACACGACAAGGTTTACTAGGTCACCCATTGTTGTTATCTCTGAACGGTAGTAGAATAAACAAGTTCTGACCTATCTGGGATTTTAAGGTGTTGCAAATAACCAAGCAATTGCAGGAGTGCAGGATTTTGTAGACAAAGACGATCTGCAATACCACTGGCAAACAGGCCTAGACGTGGATCAAGTCTGGACACCTACAACAGCAAAGTGAAAAAAGTCAAAGCTTGGTTACAAGTCAGTGGACAAGATAAACAAATCAAAACACCCATACTGTTTTCTCTGCTTTTTTTTTGTTGTTGTTTTTTTTCCTGTTAAAATACTTTCTCTAATCCTACTTTAACATGCAGAGTCAAGTATAAGTAAATGATTTAATATTTATTTGTAAGCTATTTAAAAAGGGTAGGTTTAACATTGTAGCTCTGTGGCACTAACCCAACACAGCTCAACCTGTGGTGCACAAAACGTCTTCTGGAAAAGCAGTTAGACTTCTGTCATTATTGTTTCAGTTCAGTTTGGTGACAGAAATTACACATTTGAGCTTTACTGAGCAAAAGTTTGATTGTTGTGCTAGACTGTGTTGTGATATTTATCAAGATAACCAGACAACTCCCTTGCCTTACAACAAGTTACTATACACATGATTCAGCTAGTTCAGTTCCATAAACTTGATGACAAGAGATCCTGATCCTTTTTTACCTGCATCATATATATTTGTTTGTTTGTTTTTTGTGAAGGAAAAAAAAAACAAGGAATCTCAAGGGATGATGGGACATATTAAAATAAATAAATCAATTTGAATCGAATGAATTGCAAGATGTGAAAATTAATCTAATTAATCACACATCAAATTTGGCTGAGAAATTACCCCCAAGATCATTTGAAGTCATTATTGTATTAAATGAGAAAAGCATCAAATAGATATTACAAAAAAAAAAAAAAATTTTTTTTTATTTAACATTGAAATATTATAATTTTTTTTTTTTTTTTTAATGAAATGATACTCTAATTAAGAAACTAAAACTGCCAGTAGGTGACATTAGTTATTGTACCTATTAACTAACATGAACTAACCATGAGCAATACATTTGTTACTGTATTTACTAATCTTCGTTAACGTTAGTTAATGAAAATACAGTTGTTCATTGTTTGTTTATGTTAGTTCACAATGCATTAACTAATGTTAACAAGATTTTAATAATGTATTAGTAAATGTTGAAATTAACATTAAAATAGATTAACAAATGCTGTGTAAGCGCAGTTCCTTATTAGTTCATGTTAACTAATGTAGTTAACTAATGTTAACTAATAAGCCTTATTGTAAAGTGTTACCAAAAATGTTTGTGTGCTGCTGCGCGTCCCTGTGTGTGTTACAAGCAGAGTGTACGCGCGTTGTGCACCTGCCTATAGGCGCATATTACTAACGCGCCCTTTAAATAAAAAAAAATAAAAAATGAATATTGCACCATTGACTTTAGACCAGGTTCTTGTTGGTCAATGGCACCGTCGTTTTAGGTTGCTTCAAAATAGCAACGCACCAACAACAAACCTCGTTTTCAGACCAGCACGCCCGTGGGTGAACAGATTGGGGCGAGTGCATTTGCTATTTAAACAACGTGGGCGCCGGATGAGAAAATGATAACTGCGTCGGGCTGAAACTAGCAAAAAACACTTGCGTCATTCATTCATTCGATTCGTTCAAATGGCTGAATCATTCAGGAATTAAGTAAATGGTTCTCTTTATGAATTGGGCCATTAACTTTTATTGAACTGTTGTTTAAAATCAGTATCACATTCGGGACAAAAACAGCACTCGTGTGATATTGCTTAACTATATCATGATATAAATATGAGACTCATACAGGGGCATTTTTGCCCTGATATCTTGAATTTAGGAGCATATAGCTGCATTATATAATCTCTCTCTTTCTCTCTCTCTCTAAATATATATATATAAATAATTTATTAATAATCATGGAATGTACATAGGCTTGGTCCTGGTGGACTAGGGCTACATCCACACGAAGCCAGAGCTTTCTCTATCTGATCTTTTTTTTTCCTCGTCTCAAGAAATATCTGCGTACACACGGAACCACTGAAACCGACTCAAAACAATGTGGTACAGAATTATGCGCTGTAATTCTGCCACACAGATACACTGAAAATGGAGAATAAGACTTGGAGCATGCGCATAAACCTTGCGCGCTGTATACAAACTTCAGTAAAGCTTAGAAATTAAGCTTTATTTTAGTAAAGCTAATAGGCTTGGTAGCTTCTGCAGCACGAACACAAGCATGTAGTCCGCTATTGTTGGTGTTGTTGCTGTTACGTGACGTAGCGGTGTTTGACTGGGGTCGACACGTGGGGTGATGACATCATTGTTTCACAAAATATACTGATTCACGAGTTCACATATACAAATAATCAGATAGCTAATAGTATGCGTATTAGATAGTAATAGTATGCGTATTTGGCGTGCTGTCCGAGGAGAGGGCTCTGAGCTAGGTATTTGGCCCGAACCCAGAGTACTCCCCCCGTATTTCTGGTTTAGGAAAGTAACCAGGCGAGTGTGAGGAGACGGGGTGGTGGAGGGATGCTGAAAACGGTCAAAAAAACATAGGTGAGTCGACCGCCTATATATATAGGTCTCCACTCATGCTGATTGGGTAGATATGTTGATTGCTGATTGATGACTGCTGGTTGGAGTGATGTGATGATTAGTTAGATCATTGGAATGTGTTCCTCCCGAACTTTGTTAATAAAACATCATTTAGCTGTACACACGAAAACGCAAGGCTGTCGTTTTCAGATTTATCCACTCTGGGACCCGGTTTCAAAAAATAGCGGTTTCACGTTCTAAAAATGCCGGATCCGTCTGGATGAAATGCCTATACGATACAAAATGTTTGCGTATACACCTATCTCACACCAGTCTCCATGTGGACGGGCCCTAAATCTGCTACGCTGCTGCTGCTGAATGAGTGAGGATACATCTAAAATACCCATGAAAACAGTGAATTGAATTCAGGCTGCTGCAAGGAAACAGGAAGAACCCCCCCAGAGCAGATCTAGGCAGGTGGTGCTGGGGAAGGTGGAGGGCAAGCGAAATCTCATGGCGCGCTGCAATGAGCTGACCCTTTTCAGAGTCGGGAATAAATGGGTTACGTAGATAGAACAGAAGCTCAGAAGAGTTTCATGACTGAACTATATATATATATGTGTGTGTTAGGGATGGTAAGATTCACCGATTCACATCGGTGCATCGGCATAAAAGTTAAAGATGCATCGATTTAAAAAGTGTACTTCGGATACAAGTTGGCATTTGTATCGCGATGCATCGTTTATAACATATTTTCATCTGTAAAAAAATATTTATTTATATATAATTACTAGTAGATGCGCTATACTTTTATTATTTAGAAAATGAACAATAATTTGTGACCAGTATTTTATATGTAGATTGATTTCTCCTCTCTAAACAGTTTCTCAAGAGCGTTCTCTCATCACCACTGCTGCTACATGAATATGATGTATTACTTACAACACTACGGAGACCGAGGTGTGTCCAGCGAGTCACACAGAATATAGATTAACATGGCACTACAATGTTTGTGAAAGGTCCATGCGTTAGAGGTCAGAAGGCACTTAAGTTAATTTATGATTTACTGTCTGTCTGAACCAAAGAAATAAAAGCAAACTATCTGCACCATATTCAGAGCCCTAAGGTTTCCACGATGCAGAAAACACGGACGGAATCGCAGAATCCATTCATAAAAATATAATTTACTGTATAACGCGGAATGTATCGGAATTTGTCCAATTTTGGATGAATAAATCAAAAGTGGGTGGGTACACTTAAATCAAATCGAGATATGGACTAGTGTCTGTGAATATTAAACTGCAAAAAGACTATTTGAATATGGTTCTGCGTGAATAGCGCAGCCGCGTGAATATGTTTACTGCACATACTGAAGCACGCATGACACTCACTGTGTTTTTTTCAGTGTCTTAATCTGACTATATGACTACATGAACACAAACTCCATCTCCAGAGCTGCTCTGAGAGTCAAAAGTTCGGTTTAACTTGTAACAGAAATATAGCCCTATTACTATTGTAGTACTATGTACTACTAGTATTACTATTGTATTGTATAATGTATGTCTTAATTTAATACTACTACTATCACACAATTTTTCATCCATGTTTTAATTTTAACAGTAATTTGGAAAAAAAATAAAACAGAATTTGAGAAAATAAAAAGTTTAGAGCCCTACATAATGAACTGCATAGCATCATATTTTTTTTCATTGCATCGTTTTGCATTGAATCGCATTGTGTTGAGTCGAATCGAAATCGGATCGCACTGCATCGTAATAGAGGTGAATCGTATTGCATCGCATCATAATAGGGGTGAATCACATCGTGTCGGTAGCTGCTTCATAAGTATCTTTAATGTATCGTATAGTTGGCTATGCATCGAGATGCATAACGCATCGGCCTCAGTTATGGAGATGCACATCCCTAGTGTGTGTGTAGGTGACTGTTCCCACCTGAGTGACTGTTCCCTTGGACTTTGGAGTCGATCTGCTAAATCAGATAATCAGAAGTATGACTCAGACTGGTAAAATCATACCCTCTGGCTATGAAACCCCTCTTTCTATGACTACTGTCTAACACACATCTGTACCAGTGATAAGTATTATTATGCCACATAATGAAAAGGGGCTCAGTTTAAAACTGACTCACTGGTTACTAATTTACTAATACTTTGCCACTCATCCTTATAGTGTCACTGTGTTACAGTAGATCCGCTGCTGACGGTATTATTAATCACTGAGTTGTTGCTCAGGTAGCTAACAGCAAACCCTGAGCAAACATGACATGTTGACATCCGTAAACAGATATTTACATGCATTGTGCTTTCCTTCAGACTGAGAGTTCCTGAATGTTTTACTCTTTTCAGATACTGGCCGATGTTCTGAATTCCAGCTTGTGATAAAATCAACACCTCTCTTTCTTTCACACAGGTATAAAAACAAGAAAGGGCTGAGTCTCAACATGGGGCAACCTGCCCAAGCTCAGCATTGGCAATGAGTTTGGCAAAGCACCAGTTTTGGGTTGTTCTGACCACTATCCCAATAGAGGTGTGATGAGGCTGAAGCCAAGCAGAACAGACAATTTGTGCTGGCCTAAAAAAGCAGCTGGCAGTTAAATTTAACAGCCAGCCATGTTTTCTATTATAAAAATAACTTTTTTGGGGGAATTCTGCAGGTCCAGCTATTTTCTTGAATAAACCTTTTTATAACACTGGAATGCATGTTTAATTGATACATTTAAAAACTGTTAAAATGTAAAGGACCTACACAACCTTGTTGTCTTAAAAAAGCAGTTTTATCCATGGAAATTATCTTCATAATGGTTTTATGATAAGATAAAAAAAAAAAAACTGTGTGGGACATTTTTAATTTTTAGATAAGAAAAAGGAAAGAAAAATCACAAATAAAATCTATATCTAGACTTTCACGTTCATCTCCAGTACGGTGTACATTTTAGGACATCCTCAGACCTCAGTCATACAACGCAAAGGCGTCATCGCGCCTCAGACTGAAAGGCTTCAGGTGTCAAGACAAACGGTGTCAGGTGTCAGGTCTTGTACAATAAGGCATCAGACGAAATGGCCTCAGAATAAAAGGCATCAGACAAAAAGACATCAGATGAAACGGACTCAGACAAAAAGGCATCAGACTAAAAGGCAGCAGGTTTTTTTTTTTAGCTGTTTTTTTGTATAACTTTCTATTAGCTTTTATCCCAACATAATGCCATGCTTTAGTTGTCTTTTTCTTTATCCCCCTGTTTATATTTAACTTTAACTATTCCCAAATTGATCTAAGGTGTGTGCGTGTGCATGTTAATTATGTAGAATCTATATATTGATGGTATTCGTGTAGGCTATTTAATCCCTTTGCAATGTTCTTTATGTTGTTGTTATTCGAACATTGAATAAAAAAGCAGAGAGAGAGGGGCCGAAGGTAAGCTATAGGCTACCTGATATTTTATTCTTACAGCTTTAATTAAATATTATACTGGTTAGGTTCTATACAGAAAAGAACATGGCAATTTTCACATTGGTCTGCAGATAAACAGCAATTAACTGAATTAAAATGTAATCGACTCTCTGACAGTAGGTGGCGCTGGAACAGCAGAAATAAAGATGTTTCCTTGGTAACCTCTGTACACAAAGCAGCTGTGCTTAATGCTCAAAAGATTTTTTACTTCCCTTGCAAAAATGAGCCATGGTTTTACTACAAAAAAAAATTTTTTTAACTACAAATTAACCATGATTTTGCTACACTATAGATTATGGTATTTGTAGTAAAACTATTGTTATACTATGGAAGCCAGTTTCCGCCACAAAAAAAAAAAAAAAAANAAAAAAAAAAAAAAAAAAAAAAACGGCACAAAAAAAAAAAAAAGATTAATTGCGACTTTTTATCTCAGAATTCTGACTTTTTAACTCGCTATTGCGAGTTTATATCTCACAATTGCGAGTTATAAAGTCAGAATTCTGAGATATAAACTCACAATTGCGTGATATAAAGTCAGAATTCTGTGATATAAAGTTGCAATTGCGAGTTATAAAGTCACAATTGTGAGATATAAACTTGCAATTGCGAGAAAAAAAGTCAGAATTCTGAGATATAAAGTTGCAATTGCGAGTTATAAAGTCACAATTGTGAGATATAAACTTGCAATTGCGAGAAAAAAAGTCAGAATTCTGAGATATAAAGTCGCAATTGCGAGATATAAACTTGCAATTGCGAGATATAAAATCACAATTGGGAGAAAAAAATTGTGACTTTATATCTCAGAATTCTGACTTTATATCTCAGAATTCTGACTTTATATCACGCAATTGCGACTTTATATCTCAGAATTCTGACATTATATATCTCAGAATTCTGACTTTATATCTCAGAATTCTGACTTTTTATCACGCAATTACGACTTTATATCTCAGAATTCTGACTTTATAACTGGCAATTGTGAGATATAAACTCGCAATTACGAGTTAAAAAGTCAGAATTCTGAAATAAAAAGTCGCAATTAATCTTTTTTTTTTTTTTTTTTTTNTTTTTTTTTTTTTTGTGGCAGAAACGGGCTTCCATATTATACAAATAGTATCAATCCGACAAAAAAAAAAATCTTAGTTACCACACTTTTGCTATAACAGAACCATGGTTAATTTTCGTAAGTGTTCTCGATAGTTTGCAATGCAAGCTAGTTGCAATGTGTTATTTAGCTAACTTTTTATACGTGCAAATAAAACTAGCGAATAATACAAATTTACAAAATAATCTCAGTGGGATATGTTTTATACACCTTAGTGTAACATGTGACGTCACATTGAGGCGGGGCAATTCGCTTCCTTCTAAGTCCGTTTCGTCTGATGCCTTTATGTCTGATCCCTTTTAGTCTGAGGCTTTTTTGTCAGAGTGAGTGACTAAGTGTTTTTCTTCTTTGTCTGCATTAGATAATAATGCAAATAAGAATATTAATGCTTTGTTATCTTTTACAATGGCAATCCCACCACGCTATGGGGTGTGTGTTTCCTGCTTTTGTGCAGGCAAGAATTTTATCCAGAGCATGTGGAATACCTCATCAGAACTCTCTCCAACCCGAGGGCAGCGTTGAGAGAGTATTTTAGATTGAGTTGAGAGCAGTGGGGAGATGAACATCAGGATGTGACAGGATAAGTGATCCAGCCGCCCCCGCAGGATGTTGTCACTCAAGTCCAAGACCATCTGTTACTTTAGTTTGTGGCACTTTGGATTCAGTCCTTGTTGTGTGAACAGGAAGGACCACTGAGTTCACTTTACCCAGCACGCTCTGAGAACAGACTAATACAGTTGATTCTTCATATAGGGATTAAGAACCTAGTTCTAGGGAAAGGAACAAAAAAATTTATATAAACCGTCCAAATTTATATTCAAGAAAAGAGCGCTTTATCATCCTCGTTGGCTTGAGAGTGGAATAGTGTAGGAGGTTCATCCTGATTTACCCAAGCATAAAACACCAAGGGCAAAGCTGTGATATCCCTAAAATCTACAGACTGTCATGTCAATGAGATCTCTTTAACCAAGGGTGCAGACTCTGTTAAAAGTAGGTGTATGGTTATTTTCCAGTGCCAGAAAGCTCTTTCACCCCCTTCAAAGCCTTAGGTGAAAGCTTATAGATGGCTTAAATTTACCACGCAGAGTTTTGTAAATTATGTACAGAGCAAATTATAATTTCTGGCTTCCTTCCACCCTCAGCAGATGGAGTGAGGTCTGAACTCCGCATATTTCATCACTCATGCGCCCTGAAGAAAGACGAAGGGCCGTGCAAGGCAATAAGGGACAGGTTCTACTTTGACACTGACACAGGTCGCTGTGAGCCCTTTGAATACGGAGGCTGTCAAGGCAATGCAAACAATTTCGAGACCCGGCAGGAGTGTGAGGAAATGTGTCTTGTGAAAGGTAAGGCAATCTTTACCTTACTCTTCAAAGACGAATAACCATTAAAATCAATACAAATGTCAAAGTTTTTTTTTCTAGGAAATGGCATAAAATAACCTTTTCAGATTCAGTGCATTTTTCAGATAGAGGATGTATTCTTTGTGTTAGTCCTGTTCCATTTTCGCTCCAGTATATTGGATGGCCTGACCCAGACTCGTGTGTCACGACAGTGTTCCACACAACTATGCTATAAACAGCATTCCAGATAAGCGTATCTTGGTTTTAAGTAAAAGCAAAGATTACTCATATAGAATTAAGCAATAAGTTATAAGAGGCTGTGTTATATTGTGAATTAGTCAAAGATAAAGAGCAATGCTCAGCAGAGTATATATACTCACAATATATAATATTACACAATATATACTATATTGTGAGTATATACTCTGCTGAGCATTTCTTTTTATCTTTGACTCATTCACAATATAACACAGCCTCTCATAACTTACTGCTTAATTCTATATTAGTAATCTAAACGTCTACTACAGAAAAATATTAAGGAAATGCATTATTTTAATTATTTAATTCATTAACTCCATATACATTGAGTTCCAAAAGCCTGAAATTACTAGTGAAAGTGCTTGTGTTTTGAGATGTCTTCGTTATAGTGTAATTACACATTTATGTACTGAGTAATATTAATTAACAACATTTATACTTACTATAGTGTTAAGGTTAGGAATATGATTGGGTTTAGGGTTAGTTGCATGAATTTATCCATAATTTACTGTTATTACTACAGTAAGTACTTGTAAAATTTGTAACAAGGATACTGTAAAATAAAGTGTTACCCAGTTTTACCCATAAAATATAAATATTAAATAAAAAACCTAGAAAATTAGAAATGTTACCCTGGTAACTAATTGAAATAAGTACTAAAATGACTACAACTGAGATGAAAATGTATTGAATCTATATATACACACACTGCCCGGCCAAAAAAATTGTTGCTGTTTAGATTTTAATAGGCAAATACTTAAGAGTCTATGGATGGATCATTATTACAGTGATTTTTATTTTTCTAGCATGTTATATGTTTGGCAATGGTCCTTTTAACCGTGAAAGTTGGAGTGTGTAGCTTTTCATTTCTTAAACACACAATGTAGGAAGATGTATCATGGCCATATTCCAGGATGACAATGTCAAGATTCATCAGGCTCAAATTTCAAAAGAATGGTTGGGAGGGAGCATGAAGAATCATTTTCACACATGAATGAGCACCTCTGAGTCCAGACCTTAAATTCATTGAAAGTCTTTGGGATGTGCTGGAGGAGACTTACAGAGTGCTCGACTCTTGCATTGTCAATACAAGATCTTGACCAAAAATTGATGCATCTCTTGATGGAAATAAATGTTGTGATGTTATTTCCATCAAGAGGTGCATCAATTTTGTATTGCATCAAATTTTGTATTGACAATGCAAGAGGTGAGCACTCTGTAAAGTCTCCTTCAGCACATCCTGATCTAAAGGTCAGGACTCAGAGGTGCCAATTCATGTGTGAAAATGATCTCTGAACCATTCAATTTTAACACTGATGAATATTGGCATTGTCAAATATGGCTATGATACGTTTTCCTACATGGTTGTTTAGGAAAAAAAAATGAAATGCTACAGACTCCGTTAGGGTTAGGGTTCATTAGGGTTAACTCCTGTTAGGGTTAAAAGAACCATTTCCAAACATAAAACATGCTAGAAACATAATAATCACTGTAACAATGATCCATTCATAGATTCTTAACTTCTTCTTTTTTTTTGCTGGGCAGTGTATAAAAAAAAAAATCATGAAAAAAATGACAAAAGCACATAAAAAGTACTAAAACCTCAACTAAAATTAAACCTGAAAGTATAATAAAAATAAAAGCTAAATACTGTAATAGTATATAAATACTACTAAAATAAGTTTTCTAATTTAATCTTTTTTTGCTATCAGCACAACAATTTGACTTAAAAGATTATTTAATAATGTAATATGAATTTCAGAATGTCATTGTTTTTTTCCTTTTTTCCTCAAAATCCTAATATTTTCTTTAAAGTAAGCTTTCCTGTAGCTCAGTGGTTAGAGCATGGCACTAGCAATGCCAAGGTCATGGGTTCGATCCCAGGGATTGCACATACTCCGATACAAATGTATAGTATAATGCAATGTAAGTCGCTTTGGATAAAAGCGTCTGCCAAATGCATAAATGTAAATGAAAATGTAAATGTACATGGAAAAAACAAAACAAAAAACATAACTTTGTTATCTCAGCATTTTGGACCCCAGTGTAGTCATTGACATGTAAACAATAACAGCACATTAGTCTATGGGTGCAGCACAGTGATGAGGGTGTTGCACGTCATATCTGTACTTTACTACGGCTGGAATGCTGTATTGACCAATCAGCATCCAAAACCAGAACTACTCCTTTTACAATCATAGATATAACAGGCATTCCACCACGGCATATACTTTTATGGGAAGAGTGAAGAGTTCACCATGAGGGAGACGCTCCCAGCGACTCATTAACATCTCATAAAAAACAATAATGTAATGCATTGGCGCAGTACTGCAATTATGGTTTTGTGTAGTGTCAAGGTTATAACATGAACTATATTATTTTGTAGAGGGCATGACAGATACTTAAAAATACTGAGACTAAGAACAGGAGAAGAGCTGTTGTTTTGTTCAGAAAACCTTCAAACAAAGACATTGTGTATGTTCCCAACATTCACATACACATGGAAAGCCATATATGGAGTAATGCATGTTTTGTAGACCTTCAAAGCAATGCTCTGATGAATACAAAGAATTCTAATGCAAGGAAAAGCAAACAAACCAAACATTAGATTACGTTTCATCTTCAATATTGGCATTAAATTAGTATATAAAGGCAGAAATGGAGATTACTCGAGTACAAAGAGTCCAATTCATGGCAACAAGCCAAGGCTGAGATGTGGGAGAAACCATTTAAACAATCGGATTATTTCTGCAAGAATAATAAAGAATTCTTGGTCCTGTTCCAATTAAAAAGAGGACAAATGTGCAGTTCACAGTAAAGCCAAGCCACATTGTATTATTTACAGCACTTTGGTTGGGTGAGTCATATCTCATTACGCTTTCCAGTGAATTGGACTGGCCCCTGCAACGTTGCCTCCTGTGAGAGATCATCATAATAATCAGCACAAAACAGACTCTGTCATGTGACTGCTAAACAAGCCTCAGTCCCATCACAGAGTGGGGAAAACAGAAACTTTGCAGCTCATTTGGACAAACACCTCCAAGGACATGAGCACTCGTAAATGCCTGCGAAGTATTGCCAAAGATCCCCCATGGAGACTGAAGAGGAAATTGACTGCTGTGTTTGGATTCATTTCTTCTGCTCTCTTCACCACATGCTCCTATTTATTTTCAGCTCTGCCAAGTCAGTTTCTAATTTCTGTGGCCACCAAACTTGCTTTTCTAGTAATAGAGGGAACATTTTAACCCTTCAAACATAACAACCTTCCTAACATAACATCTGCTCTTCAATGAACCAAAGAGGATTTATGTCACACTCCACTTGGTTGAAGCTCTGATGTTAGCACCATCACAAACTCTTCTTTACACACTTAAAGGTTCCAAAAAGGTGGTTTGTTTTGCAGCAGTGCCGTAGAAGAACCATTTTTGGTTCCCCAAAGAACAAAAGTTCTTAAAAGAACCATTTTTTTCTTAGTGTAAAGAACTGTTTAAGAATCTAAAGAACCTTTTGTGGAATAGAAAGGTTCCATGGATGTTAAAGGTTTTCATGGAACCATAGATACCAATAAAGAGCCTTCATTTTTAAGAGTCTATGTTGTATCTTGGACCATAACCATAAGCGAATACACTTCTTATTTTAAAAAAAAATCTCTTCCTTTCACTTTTGTCTGCTTTTCTGCATTGCAACTCTGCATTGCGGTACTTTGGCTCTTGCTTGTGATGCTCCAAATTTGTAAGTCGCTTTGGATAAAAGCATCTTCTAAATGAAAAGGCAACAATTAAATGAGTCCACAATGCTTGCATTTAAGCTCTTCTCACTTTTTAAAATTCAGATTCAAAGGGAATCACTGAGGATATGGAACTGACATCAAATAATAAACCACTGTGAGAAAGCAGTGATGAATGTCTCCATCTAGTGAATCAAATTATCAGTGCTCTTGTTTGTTTTTGTATTGGTAGGTAAAGTATGAGACAAAGAAAGAGACATATGGGGAGAGAAGCATAATTTTCTAAATGTTTTTCCTAGGAGACTGATCCAGTATCATTACACATTTCTTTTGAAATATTAAAGGCGATGTGTGTCATTTCTGTGCCTCTAGTGGCTATAAACAGAATTGCAATCTGTTTGTTTGAGCCAAGGATGTCTATTATGTCTTGAAAGAGCTCTCCATAGCTTTTACATTCATCTCAATGGCAGTTGCTCAGCTGGTGCAGCACCTACTTGAAATTACCTGTCTTGCTGCCATCTTTGTTAATGGGCACTCAGTTAAACATATTACACATAAGCCTGTCCTTGTGAGTAAATGACAAGCACAGCGAGAGACACTAGCCAGGCATCAATACAATCTCCTTTCCTAAATAGCACCCAAGAGGCTGTTCAGGAGAACAGCAGTTTTGAATTATTCATTTGGTAAGTGTTTTAGATGCATGCCATCTGCACTTCTCTGTGCTGGAAGTATAAGAACATTGACTATGACTATTTCAAATTGCATAATCCATTTGTAGCATTAGTATTCAGTTAATTTCATTCAGTTTATTAAGTGTCCTTGTGAATGTGAACTTTTGATCAATGCTGTATGTGAGTGGTCATTTGCTTAGCTTAATTAGCATTCCTCCACCGCTCTCGGTCAGGACGACTGTCTGGGACGTAGACTATATCAGAACACAGTATCTAATGCAGTGAGTTTAGCTGCTGACTGATGAATTCTCCCTCTTAATCATGCACAACACAGTGTGCAAATTGAATAAGGTGTATATGTATGTCACTTGATGTATGTTACTTGTTATTTAGCTCGCAAGTTTTATCTACAGAAACTTGCGGTATTCAAATGACTGGGATAATCCACCTTTTGCCCATCTTGGCAACACAGTAGTCATGCAAATAAAAGCTGACAACAGTATCTTAAAGGGATTCTTTACCTAAAAATTTATTTTCTGTCATTATTTACATTATCGACTCGCTCTTAAGGCCCGTTCACACCAAGAACGATAACTATAATGATAACTATATTTGCGTCCGCACCAATGAACGATTACGGACTGTTTATTCTTAAGTTCGCACGCTGCAGTTTCAAAGTGTGTACAACATGTTTTTGCTGTTCTTGTTGCATTTACACGGCTTTAACCAGAAGATGTCCACAGCATGCTATGTTTTGAGTGAATATCTAGTGTAATCGATCTAATTTAACAGTGAATTTAGCTGACAAAATCAATTTAGTGGACTAAATACAACGCCTAGTCTTTTTCACTGGAACTTCACAGGAAGCAAGACAATGTTACACTGTTTTCTAGTCTGGCATAGTGATCTCATCGTTAATACTTCTCACCATTCCGAGGGTATGACCGATTGTTTTCCATATCCATTTTCTTTAAAGAATCATTGAAAATGGGGTTGACTTGTCAAACAGTGGTGGCTTTTTCTTGACCTCGGCGATTAACTTCTCTGCAATGTCATCTGCCATTTTAAATGCGCGAGCCCTTAAATTAGAATGGATTCTGATTGGCTGTCCATGTTTTATCGTTCAACAGCTGGAAAAAAAATTGTTCTGAAAGTGATCCCAATGATATAGTTTCTCTATATCGTTTTAGTTATAGCTGTGGTGTGGACAGTGCTGTTCTTTTATATTTAGAACAATTTTTATCTTTATCGTTATCGTTATAGTTATCATTCTTGGTGTGAATGGGCCTTTACTCTCATGTTTCAAACATGTAAGACTTTATTTCTTCTGCAGAACACACACACACACAAACAGTGCTGCATTGTCACGAAAGGGAACTCAATTCATTTCTCACAAGCTGTGGGAAGTTTTCTGTGCGCAAATATCCAAAGCGCACGCTTAGAAAGCTGTGTCTCAGATAGTGTGTGAATACTGAATTGAGGTCTCTTTCACGTCTTCTTGCGCTTGAAAGGACAAATTCACACAAAGTATCCTAGCAAACATAGTCGGTTATGTCTTAAAGCTGCAATATGTAAAATTTTTGCAGTAAAATATCCAAAAACCACTAGGCCAATGTTATATATTTTGTTCAGTTGAGTACTTACAATATCCCAAATGTTTCCAACTATTTGTAAATCGATCAGGGACGTGTGAGGGAGTCTCCTGTCAATTGCGTCATACCCGCGTTAACCTCGGTTTATGGTTTTATTTTGTAGAAACCATGGAAACACCAAAGACGCTTTAATATATTACATGTTTTAATAGACAAGGGAACAACTGTTTTGATATATTTATAGACAGAAAATCACTCACTGCTCTTGTCTGTATTACTATTTTAAATGTTAATAAGGATTAATCTATGTTTAATTTATACAGTGAAGACTATGCAGTGATTGTTTTACATTTGATTACTTTTTTACATTTCTGTACCTGAAAATTTTCACTGGTATCTAACATTTTGGTGTCATAACTGCCTGTTTTTCCAAAATGGCTGGTAAAAAATATTTATGGCCGGTAAATTTTCTCAAGTCACTGGCCATTGGAAGGTGTGGTAAAAAGTTTTAGGCCCTGTATATATATATATATATATATATGTTGTTGTTTTTGTTTTTGACTCATTGTATGGACAAAATTTTTTTTTAGAATATCATCTTTTCTGTTTTCTGCTTACTAGAGATTTTGCCCTGATTCTAATCACATTTTAACCACTTTCATGCAGCAGCCTAAGTGACACTGCAATTAACATTGAATTAAATCCAAAAGCAGCAGCCTGCTTCAATCTGTATAGTCACAATGTGATGTTTATGATAGGTTTGTGCAACTCACCATTCCCTCTAAATGCGATTTATCCGAAAGAAGAGAGAAAAACAAAATACCCTGATGATTTCTCCTAGCTGATTGGATTAAAGCTGCCTTTCTCCATGATGAATTGCCACTTAAGTGAAATATTTTAATTAGCAGCAGCCATAAATAAATTCTGCATTACAGGGGCAAAAACGTGGCTGGAAATTAAGTGATTTTTTTAATCTGTGGAACTTTGGAATCCAGCCATGAATTTATCAACAGGGTATTTGCTATAGATTGAGCTAAAATATATCAATCACTCCAGGCTGTCTGTGGCTTATGGCCACCGGATGTGTTAAGGCAACTGGTTCTGCTGAAAGCCACTGCTTTAATATTCGATTCAAATATTTGTCTAGATTAATCATGAAATGCTCAATATCTGTATTAATATGCCATAATTTATCTCTTGTGCAAATGTTTCCCGTGTTCTCATTGTAAAATCCATCTTGCACAAAAATAATGGACAAATGAATGCCTTTTTTTTCTTCTTAAAAAACATTAAGTGAAGGCAGTTTCTCAAACTTTTAATTATCTTAAAAGTGCTGTAAGTGACTATCCAGAGCTGTAAAATTAAAGGTAGCAAACAGGGACAAATATTAATTTCTATGAAGAGACCTCGAAAAATCAGGCACTGGTAAAATAGCTACTGTGTAGCTATTATAATATAATGAAATATTTACAATTTCTGTTACTTGCAAAAATAAATCTAATGGCTTTTTCCAGCCAGAAGGTGTAGTTATTACAACTCATGTTTCTCATGATCATAGATATTTTAAATGCGGTATTCCAAAAACAAAACAAAACAAAAACACTTGTAACACTATCTAAGAATGAAAATGTAGCTTTAAATATTGGAACACATGATTTATGGTCTGTCCCATCTTTTTGCTTTTGTTTTTTTGTTTTTTTAGAGGATAAGAGTCCATGTCATCTGGAGGACGAGCCGGGGCCATGTCGAGGACTGGTGCCACGCTATTTTTTTGATTTCAAGAGCCAGGAATGCAAACGATTCTTTTATGGTGGCTGCTTTGGGAATGCCAACAACTTCAAGACCATAAAAGATTGCAATGAGAGATGTCTACGTATGTACCAGCAACAAAACATTTCTCTTCTCTGCAATTTTCAATAATAACATATTGTTTATGTACAAGCTCTGTAATTAAAGTTATCTGCATGACAAAGGTTACAGCCCTTTGGTATTCTGATCTCTATAACCTTCATTCCATAGTACAGTTAGCACTTTTAATTTAGACACAAATTCAGCTGGTTGCATTCTATTTTTAGCAGTAATTTTAAGAACTGTAAATGTAAAAAATGATATCTTTAGAAATAAAATTGTCCTTGAAGGATAGGGCTGTTACAATATATTGGACCAGACAGCAAACAGACAGTTTGTTTGTTAGAGCAGCACTGCACTGTATCTTATTTCACATGTGAACAGTGTGTTTTCACAGATGTCTTAAAGGGGCAGTAGCTTGTTTATGGTCAGAGAAGGTGAAAAAAATGATTTGACAAACAAAAAACCCATTAATAAAACTATAAGGTAACCCCAGGGGGCACACAATAAATGTTTCTTTGTTTACTACAATTTAATTTTTGTTTAGATGACTGTTCCACATACCATAAATACCCTATTTAAAGGAGCAGTAAGCGATTTCTGAGAAACTGGTAATATTTGAAATCAACCCAAACTTTCCATTTTTGCTCCGCCCCCAAATGCAAGAACACGCAACGTAAGAGTGGATGTCTCTTCATAATAGCTGAAGCGAAGCTAAATACTGCTTTGCGAAAAATAAATCAAAGATGCTGAAGGAATGACAAGGAAGAACGAAAAATGAACATACAGTACACAAGTCAAGATATACAAGCAAGAGTTATCAGCAGCACTCAAACACTCAAAACTGTTTTAGCTAACATTACAATAGCAGCATATCTTGGTTCTGTGAAACATAGCAAAACCAATGTTACTCACATATGAAGCAGAAATAATGCGACTTCGGTGTCCGTTTTCAGGCTTTCCTACTTAGGTCTCTCCAGCACTGGAAAGCTTTTCTAATATTAACACGGGTCCTAAAGCTCTTGCCTGATCATAATCCTTCTTTTTCCAGTGATATTCCTCTGACCTTGACTCTTTTGTAATGTCTCTCAGCCGTCTCTCTTTTCTCTCTCCTCCCCCATCATGAGTGGACACGCCCCCTACTGCTGATTGGCTACGAGTGTGTTGTGGTGCTCGGTCTGAACAGCGCTTCTCAGAAATCGCTTACTGCACCTTTAATTTCTAGGTGTCCTAAATTTCCTAAAAGAGCCACTAAAATGAAACAAAATACAAAATGCTTCACTACTTTCCTCATCGTGAAAAACACTGAACAAAATTAAAAATGAAGAGTCATGTGAAGAGAATAAAAGGCTGTTTACAGAGAGATCATAGAATTTAAAGGGTTAGTTCACCCAAAAATGAAAATTCTGTCATTTATTACTCACCCTCATGTTGTTCCACACCCGCAAGACCTTCGTGCATCTTCACAACACAAATTAAGATATTTTTGCTGAAATCCGAGAGGTATATGACTCCTCCATAGACAGCAAGGTGTGGGACGACATGAGGGTGAGTAATTAATGACAGAAATTTCATTTTTGGGTGAACTAACCCTTTAAGTTCTAAAAGAAGTGTGCAAATAATGTTTGTACCTTCTCGACTTAAATGGTGCCAAGCACTGAATAGTTAGTTGTTAATAAGCATATGAAGCACTAAACCTGGATAAACAGACAGGCAGGAAATGTATTAATGGTGCATGTTAGTTCTACCTAAAAAAAACCGTAACAAACGGACAACAAATATGATGTTTTCACTTTGTTTCCTCCTTTTAGCTGGCTCAAACCACATGGACAAAAATTCTCCATTAAAACCAGAGGGGGAGGAATTAAAACCCAGGACAGAACCTCCCACTAAACATGGTGAGATGAAACACAACCTGCTTGTTGATAATGTCAGAAAACATTTTTATTTGTACTGGATATTACAATGATCTGTATTTAAAGGTGCACTAAGCCATCTTATGTTTGATTTTGATTATTGTTGGACTGTTATACTTTATACTGACACCTTCTAGGGATCAAACAAAAAACTTTTTCATAAAAATATCATTAATACCTTTTATATGAATCTTTTTTGTGATTCACTAAGTGTTTGGTTATTTTTAGACGATGCTCTTTTGCATGCATCACATTTGCCACTGCAAAGAGTGCCCAAACCAGCTGCACAGGAACCAGGTGAGAGTCACACATCTCACACACATGTACAAACACACACACACACACACATTAGCTGTGGATGTGAAGGCAGAGGGTTCAAGACAGCTGTGCTTTCATGTCAGACAGTCTGTTTGTCTGAGTCCAGAGGGCAGTGTAGCAGCCATTTTTTCTGCCTCCTTCTGCTTATTTTGACAGTTAAGAGCTGCTCTCTGCACCACAGCCCCAGGGCTCATGACATCCCAGTCTGGCACAGAGATATCACACACTGAGACACAAAATTCACAGTCAAATATGTTATTTTTTTATATTAACTCTCAGTTTTGAAATGTAAAAACTGAATTTCAGTGTCTGTAATTGCAAGTATATTTTGTGTTCAACTATATTTTTTTCTTGCATGTGGGCTCTTAAAGGTGAATTGGAACAAACTTGCAATTTAATGTATTTACATGCTTACAACGTGTTAATGGGAGCTATTCATATTACACCACATTTGTCTGTGGTTAATGAAGTATAATAAGTGAATTACCCATCCTGTCAGTGGTCTGTTTTACTATTTCATTATTTGCAATTGACATTTTAAGTTAAAAGTAACTGCTAGTTAATTACAGTAATTGATTATGGGTTAAAAGGGTGACTTAGATGTCCAAATTCTTTGTGGTGCCATTGAAGGAGGATGCTTAGATTTTACTGCCATCTAGTGGATAATTTATATCAAGTCAAGTCAAGATTAACTGTTTACTGTGACCTCAAAGGGTTAATTTACCCAAAAATGAAAATTACCCCATGATTTACTCACCCTCAAGCCATCCTAGGTGTATATGAATATCTTCTGTCATATGAATACAATCAGAGTTATATTAAATAATGCTCTCCCAAGGTTTATAATGGCAGTAAATAGAGGATGAGATTTTGAAGCCCAAAAAGTGCATTCATCCATCATAAAAGATAACCACACAGTTCCTGGGGGTTAATAAAGGCCTTCTGTAGTGAAGTGAAGTGATGCGTTTGTGTTAGAAAAATATCCATATTTAAAACTTTAAAAACTTAAATAACTGGCTTCTGGCAGACGGCCGTACACACGTCGACTTACGCCAAAAGAGTAAACCCTGATGCGATGTAGGAGTTGCGTAAACGCCTCTCGCTGTTCAAACAAATAGGGCTGTGCAACAAACTCAAGCTCCTCTTCTCTTATATCGAAATCCTCCAACATTTCTCTTTAAAAATTCTCATTTTAGACTTCTAATTCATGACTGGTGTTTTGTTTTGCTCCCTCCTCTGCATTCTTCACGGGTAACTAATGAAGATCATAGGCTGATATTATGCAAATTTGTTACAAACCTATATAGGTTTGTGCAAGAAGTAAGATTGGAATTACTGACGACTTGTTTTAGGCAGTCCAGAATCGGTTCTTTCTTTTGGGAGACAATTCCATGCATCATGCACTTTGATCTTTGAATGTAAAGACATTTTACATTCACAAACATTTATATTACACACTTCATGAAAGGCAATATCCGAAAAAGCATAATAGGGGCACTTTAATGTCAATTATATTTTAGCTTTTTGAGATAATGTACCTCTACTACTTTTTTTATGTAATACTGTATTATGTCATATTATTAGGGGCTTTGTCTCATGCATGAGTGTGTATTTTAAACTGCTAGAGATAATGTCAATACATTATTATTGTATTTCAGAGTTCAATCCCCCAGAAATCTGCATGAGTCCAGTCGATCGGGGCAATTGTGACGGCTCTGAGAGGAGATACGTGTACAACCCCAGGACTGGGAGATGCCAGGCGTTTCGCTACAGTGGCTGTGGAGGCAACAAAAACAACTTTGTCCACAAGAGACACTGCATGAAAATGTGCATGAAAGGTGTGTTTCCTGCAGCCTGTGTTTATTTAGGAGGGTTTAATATTATAATAACTGCATAGTTTAGTGTCAATAATGATGATGATGCATGCTCACAGATACAGAGTAAAAACAAAAACGTGGCTTCCATTAGGGTGGACCACAAGAAAAGTAAAGCAAAATGTATGTGTATCGTTGACTCTTTATGTTCAATGTTTCTTTTTCAGATCACGTCCGGAGAAAGCAAATACGGATAAAAACGAGGAACTCAAATATCTTATTCCGATCTGTCTAGGACATACATTTTCATGATACCAAATCCTAAACCACTCTTTTATGCACCTTTGGTATTGTGGTTGAGAAAATAAGAGACCGCAGCATGTACTTGTACCTTGCTGACCCACACATAATTATCACAGTTAATGGATTTTAATCTTGGCTTCATATATGAAGACATTCTGTGTATTTTAAGTGTAAAACTATTTTCCTCTCTATATCGTTTTATGGGGAAGAAAGGACAAATTTACATACTAAATGACTCATTAACTATACATTATAAATTACTCATCATTTTTTCACAATGCAGCTTATGGATCTATTTAACACTGAATATTTATGGCTGTTATAAATATTTGCTGAGGATTCTAAGTCCTTTCTTTTTTGTAAAATTGTTCTCAATGTTTAAACATACTAATTCTTTGTCTTTTTATAATGTTTATACAGTACACTCCAAAACGTTTCCTTTTCTGCCCTTGAACTGTCTTGAACTTGTGCCACTGTTTGTATGTAATGACTAGAGGGAAATAACTGTCTTTTATCCAGAACACAGTGATGAACCCTTGAGTCTAGCATTAAAAAAAACTTTCATTTTATAATAAAATATACTAAATGTGACCAACAGATCATCACTAAGAACATCTCTTACCTCTCTACAGCTGCATAATTTAAACTACCAATAGAGTTCCAGCGATTCTATTCTATTTGAAAACTTCTTGATGATAGGTATGTTAAAAAATTGCTTACGATTCAGTCTGTTTTCCACACAAGATGGAGCTGTTGCTCTTGAGATGACATTTTGCACACCCACTACCACCCAGTTGTTAATATACGTTTACCTGCACTCTTTTTAAACAATTATATTTGAATGATCTTTCATTATTGACTGGTGAAGTTTTTCTGTCCCACTTTACATTAGGTATCTTTAACTTTTATGAACTTTATTAAAATTTAAAGCATTTCTTACAATGTACTTAGTGTTTACATATTATTCTGTGAAACTGTCATAAGATGGGGGTCATCTTTCCCAAAGGGTCTAACTTTTTACTCTGAAATAAGAATATAAAATTTTTAAATATAATTTAAGGTTACACTTTATGTAAAGGTGTCCTTGTTCCAGTGTAATTATACATTTAAGTACTGAGTGATATTAATTAACAACATGTACTTACTATAGAGCTAAGGTTAGGATTGGGGCTTGGTTTATAGTTAGTTGCCTGTAATTATGCGTAATTTACTGTTATTAAGTATATGTAACGTGTAACAAGGAGGACACATTTACTAAATGAATTACTGTGTCCACAAATATCCCATCATCAAATCGACATAAAACTTGAAAACGATACATAAAATGTAATGTGCATTAAGAAAAAAAGGTATTCAGCACATAATAAAAATATAAAGAAAAGGCTCACAGACGTCTGTAGTTTTTAGAAGCTAACATTGTTTATTAATATATAGGTAGGCTATGTTATATCTTATGATTTTTTATTTATTTTTTTTTTATTCAAAAGAACAATAACATACAGTATGCCATGAAATAACATCAAAAGGAAGAAGAAAAAAAAAGGAAAATAACAAATTACAACAAATAAAACAGGGTGCCAGGGGGATGTTATATCTTATGATTTTAAGTTGCAAAAAAAGCAAACAGTGTAAGGAAAGCTCAATGTGCCATTGAGGCGGGGATAAGCAGTGATGATGTAACAGGAAGCCACTACACTGAATATCGTACAGCCTGACAGCCGTCGTCATTCACACGCTGCGCGTCTCGTGCGCTCTTTCATCTCGCGCTCCGATATTGTACATCGTTTCATGCCACCGTGACGTCGCAAAGGAAAGTAATGACTGTTTATGTTTTTAAATAACAAGAAGGCGCGTTCGTTTTTATCTAAACCTCTCCAGACCACCTTGGATTTAATCTACAGGTAAGAAAATGCTTGATACGGACGAACGACTTGTGAATTATATATATGGACAGGGAATTAATTTAGTGCTGATGGAGCCTCTCCAGTCAAACCGGCTGTCATGTTATAACAATTGCTGACTGAACGGACTCTCAGACTTCTTATGAATTAATTCGAGCTTTAAACTGAGAAATAAACGGCGGGTTTGTCTATTAGATTGAAATGTCGTTCAGATATTGGCTCTTGTGTTCTAGTAATCTAATAACTCTCGTTAAAGAGATGAGATATGTGAGTGTGGGCACATCTGTGCTTGTGTATGTGTATTAGAACGACCGAAACTAGATTGAACCAACACATTGATTATTTTTTTAAATTTATTTTGTATTTATAGGTACTATGATATTTTATAATGAAGGTTCAAACTATAATTATTTATAATGCCTGTACTGCTTTCAAATCCAGCATGCCAACAATTCTTCCATTTTCCCCAAATAATAAGGTTAATTGACTGCCAGATTAATTAGCAAATCCAAGACTTAACTACAGAAAGTGAGAAATGTCATTACTATTACGCAATATCTAAGATAAATATCACACATTATGCCAAAATCCACTTTAAGTTAGATTTTTTTTACATGGTGAAACCTTAACTGAATGTAGATTTACTAGTAATTATTTGGGGCATTGTAAACATATCTATTTTCCATGCAATCTTAGAACTGTACCTCTTATTATTATACTTAATCATTATTCCAAAACCTTAAAGCCTACCCATCAGTGCCAGGAACTGAGAAGATAAAATACCAGTATCGTGAAGTAACTAGAAATACCAAGGTCTGTTGACACCTAACCACACTACTGACAGAAGGGGCCTGACTGTCTCTCTAAGGTGGAAAATTGTGATAATTAATAGCCAACAGATAGCCTTGGTATTTGTGTTTTTTGGCCACATGGTTACAAAAGCAGCCACTTGCATGTGATGAAATACTGTGGAGCCGATGGGGGATAGATTGCTAAAATGATCTTTTCGGATTTAGCTCATATGATGCAATGACACCATCTCTGTTTGACATGCAAAGATATTTCATTGAAATACTGTCTCATCTCTGTTGCTTGGCTCTCTAATCTAAAAAAAAAATTGTGAATGCAAGCATCAATTATTATTGCTCATACTTGCGCTTAGGGATTTGAACAAACTTCTTAATGTAAAACACTTTGGAGCGTAACTAATGCTGCACAGTTTGTGCTATTGGTTTAAATAATACCTTAAATCATGCAGCTTTCATATACCAAGCAGAACACACTAGCGGTCACCTAGCAATGCCATAGTAACCACTCTGAATACTAGTAACTGCACAGAAGTGTGGTAAAATCACTTTAGCAATGGCATAGCAAAGCTCTGGCGAGTTTTACATGGACAAGCATTCCCTAATATCGCTTAATTTCATAATCAGACCATAGTGCTGAGGTATGAACAATTTGTTCTACGGATTCAGCTGCATAGGTTGCAAAATTAAAAGTGACCGTTCGTCTCTGGGGATGCAAGCTGGCAAAGGGACCTAATGAAGGAGGATTTGCTACTTAGATCACGGAAAGCCAATTAATCCCCTCACAGAATACGTTAAAGAGCATAGATTATGCTTTTAAAAGGGAATCAATTATTTAGCCTTGCCGTTTGAGAGCCTTTTATGTGCTTCTCAATGCAGAGCCCCAAAGCATGCATGTGTTTGTCAGGGTTGAGTGCTGCTTTCAAAGAGGATTTAATGTCAGTGGAACAAAGCTGTGTTCCTGCCCTGGCGACATTGCATTCAGTTACTGTGCCATTACCATGGTTCACCCCTTACCTCCGTCACGGAAACGTGGAGAGCAGACAGTAAACAATGCCAGAATGTTTAAGTGCAAATATGGCTATCACAGTCTTGTACAATAAGTAAAAAAGTGTGCTTTTGAGCTCTGAGTCCCACTGGTTGGATTAATAGAATTTGTGCACACTGGTCGCATGTGAACTCAAAACACCCCTGAGCATTTGCAAAGTAAATGTTTTCTCCATTTCCACCGTGAGACGGGTCATGTTTTTTTATTAGCAGCAGTGTCAGTGTTCATGATTAGATGCTTTGAATTAATGCAAAAAAAAAAAGATTTATTACAGTCAGGGATTCATTGCCTTGTTTCAGGCATTAAACTGGAGTCAGGCTAATAGGACCATTTCATTTCCTCCCTCTAGATTCATTAGATTTTATGTGCGTTGAAGTGCAGCAAGCCTTTTATTGCAACCCGCTCTCTAGCTGTTATTTCCATCATATCTATTTCACTCACAATGAGTATTATCACATAGCATCAAACACAGAGTCAGTGTTGTTTATTTTGTTAAAGAGATGCATGGTATAGAATAATTGCTCTAGGTATAACCTCATGAAATATCTGTCTGCTATATACACAGATAGTTTGACCTATCAAAAGAAAGTCTCTTATGCTCACCATACTGCATTTATTTGATCCAAAATACAGTAAAAACAGTATTATTGTGAAATATTATTGCAATTTAAAACAACTGCTTTCTATTTCAATATATTTTAAAATGTAATTTATTCCTGGGATTATTTTCAGCATCATTACTCCATTCATCAGTGTCATGTGAGCCTAAAAAAATCATTTTAATATGCTGATTTGCTGCTCAAGAAACATTTCTAATTTTCATTAATGCTGAAACCAGTTGTGCTGCTTAATTAAAAAAAAAATAAAAAATTGTGTTACTGTTTTTTGTGTTAATAAATGTTGTTCATTGAGCTTTCTATTCATCAGAGAATGTTGAAAGAAAATGTATCACTGTTTCCACGAAAATATTAAGAGGCAAAAATATCAATACTGATAATTAATAACTTAATTAATTATAAATAATTTAGCACCGATATCAATAAATCACAATATTACTGTTTTTACTGTATTTTTGATACAATAAAAGGCATCCTTGGTCAGCATAAGAGACTTTCAAAAACTATATGTATAAAGTGTGTGTGTGTGTGTGTGTGTGTGTGTGTGTGTGTGTGTGTGTGTGTATGTATAATATATATATATATATATATACACACACACACAGGTGCTGGTCATATAATTAGAATATCATCAAAAAGTTGATTTATTTCACTAATTTCATTCGAAAAGTGAAACTTGTATATTATATTCATTCATTACACACAGACTGATATATTTCAAATGTTTATTTCTTTTAATTTTAATGATTGTAACTGACAACTAAGGAAAATCCCAAATTCAGTATCTCAGAAAATTAGAATATTACTTAAGACCGATTTTAGAAATCTTGGCCAACTGAAAAGTATGAGCATGTACAGTATGAGCATGTACAGCACTCAATACTTAGTTGGGGCTCCTTTTGCCTGAATTAAAGGCATGGAGTGGCATGGAGTCGATCAGTCTGTGGCACTGCTCAGGTGTTATGAGAGCCCAGGTTGCTCTGATAGTGGCCTTCAGCTCTTCTGCATTGTTGGGTCTGGCATATCGCATCTTCCTCTTCACAATACCCCATAGATTTTCTATGGGGTTAAGCTCAGGCGAGTTTGCTGGCCAATTAAGAACAGGGATACCATGGTCCTTAAACCAGGTACTGGTAGCTTTGGCACTGTGTGCAGGTGCCAAGTCCTGTTGGAAAATGAAATCTGCATCTCCATAAAGTTGGTCAGCAGCAGGAAGCATGAAGTGCTCTAAAACTTTCTGGTATACGGCTGCGTTGACCTTGGACCTCAGAAAACACAGTGGACCAACACCAGCAGATGACATGGCACCCCAAACCATCACTGACTGTGGAAACTTTACACTGAACCTCAAGCAATGTGGATTGTGTGCCTCTCCTCTCTTCCTCCAGACTCTGGGACCCTGATTTCCAAAGGAAATGCAAAATTTACTTTCATCAGAGAACATAACTTTGGACCACTCAGCAGCAGTCCAGTCCTTTTTGTCTTTAGCCCAGGCGAGACGCTTCTGACGCTGTCTGTTGTTCAAGAGTGGCTTTACACAAGGAATGCGACAGCTGAAACCCATGTCTTGCATACGTCTGTGCGTAGTGGTTCTTGAAGCACTGACTCCAGCTGCAGTCCACTCTTTGTGAATCTCCCCCACATTTTTGAATGGGTTTTGTTTCACAATCCTCTCCAGGGTGCGGTTATCCCTATTGCTTGTACACTTTTTTTCTACCACATCTTTTCCTTCCCTTCGCCTCTCTATTAATGTGCTTGGACACAGAGCTCTGTGAACAGCCAGCCTCTTTTGCAATGACCTTTTGTATCTTGCCCTCCTTGTGCAAGGTGTCAATGGTCGTCTTTTGGACAACTGTCAAGTCAGCAGTCTTCCCCATGATTGTGTAGCCTACAGAACTAGACTGAGAGACCATTTAAAGGCCTTTGCAGTTGTTTTGAGGTAATTAGCTGATTAGAGTGTGGCACCAGGTGTCTTCAATATTGAACCTTTTCACAATATTCTAATTTTCGGAGATACTGAATTTGGGATTGTCCTTAGTTGTCAGTTATAATCATCAAAATGAAAAGAAATAAACATTTGAAATATATCAGTCTGTGTGTAATGAATGAATATAATATACAAGTTTCACTCTTTTAATGGAATTAGTGAAATAAATCAACTTTTTGATGATATTCTAATTATATGACCAGCACCTTTATATATATATATATATATATATATATATATACACATACACACACAAACACACATATATATATATATATAAATTCAAAAATTCAATAAATAGAAGTGCTTCTCAGACTTTTGAACCGCTTTGTATTTTGGCATTATATCAGCTATTGGCCACGTCCACTGTAGATATTAATAATGGTTCACTATACATAGGTCTACAAATAACAGCATTATGTGAATATTCCTATGGATACTGGCAGCCAGGTTTGTCCTGCAGTATGATTAATCATGTCTATACATGTAGCTGATGACACAGAGTGAATGAGGCTGTAGTATTTTTAAAAATGGACCCTAGAGATGAAGGGCTTGTGTGGGTTGCCAAACAGTGGAAATATAAACAGAGCCTCAGAATGAGTGTTTAACGCTGATATACACTAAACAAACTGCCGTTGGCGGGCAGTGGCTTTAAGATTTACTGGCCTCTGCCACCACTTGGAGTGCGGGGGATCCTGGGAATGCATGTGGATGAATCAAAGCCCACCCACTTCCAAGTGGGTCAGTCTTCAGTTATCATGTGTCTGCCAAACACTTCCTTTAAAGTGGGATTTAATTTTTCTCAGAATGATTTAGGAGCACCAAGTGGAACTGGATCTTCCTCTTCTAATTTTAACATTCACCTCCTCCCCTTAGTTTCTCACTTTTGTTTGCTCCTCACGGAGCTTACCGAAAGTGTTACCTGAATTGCATAACTCATTGGACTGCAGCCTTTCGTGCAAACACTCAGATGCCGTTCTCTCCCGTAAGCAGCAAAGTCTCCTGAAGTCCAAGTTCAGGACTTTTCACATGCCTTCTCTCGTCCTGGAGGGTACAGGCTGAAGGTTTGCAGGTTTAAAAATAGGGGTGAATATGATCAGGTTCCGAGTTTTATTTTCATGGCTCAGAGGAATCCTGGGAGCGCAGACTGGTGGCCTGCAGAGGCAGAACTCATGGTCCCAGATAATGGTCTGCAGAGGAAGTGGTTTTAGATGCTAGACACAGCAGGACGTCTTTGGGGATCTTCTAAGAACACAATGCTTTTCTAATGCTTCCCCTGAGCTTTTTCAGCTGTCTAGTTTTAATACATTAGGGATACATTTGCATGTGATTGGTCAGGTTTCAAAGCGATGAAGTAGATTATAATTTTGGTTGCTGGAATCAGAATCATAGGAGGGTAGAGGTTCTGTGTCTGTGGTTTGAGAAAGTCCTAATTGTCTCAATTTGTTTATGTATTCTAAAAAAAAAGCCATGTGAAATAAGGAGACCTGTTCTGTCCTTTTGATTTATTGGAACAAGCCTGTTACTGCAGAATATGCTAAATCAGTTGTTTTTTTTAGTCCTGCATGCTTCATTAAACAGTTTTTTTTTTTCATTGCAGGAGCTGCTATGTGATTATCGTGAATGGGCATCTGCGTGCATGCTTTAAATAAGGCATTTTTCTGTAAACGAGAGAGAAGTGTGTTTTTAGCAGCTATATTTTCACAGGATGTTCTTAGCCAATTTTAAACACTAAAAGTTACAATATGCTGTCAGCTGAACACTTGAATATCTGAATCGTGCCAGCTGATACATTTACATGCATTTTCTGTGTTGTTTAGCATTCAATTCACCAAAGAAACTAGGCAAAGCAAGTAACCGCACAAATTAAATGATGGAAAAATTGAAAATGATCATTTTGGAAATTCACTAAATGACTCAACCAAATGTTAAATGCACTGGGGGTATTTAAATATTTTTATAAATTATTTTTTTATTTTTTTATTTGTGCTGTTACACTCTAAAAAATGCTCGGTTAAACAACCCAAATTGGGTTTTATTTAACTCAACTATTGTTTAAAAATTACTGTATTGCTTGCTTAAAATAAACCCAAAATGTGTTGGAAATTAACATTTATTAATATGTTTAATGAATAATAATTAAACAATAAACATTTATTAAATTGCTTATCAATAAATGTTCACCTTTTGATTATTATTGTTGCCACTAGTAATTATGTGTAATTTTGGGTTAATTTTAGGCCAGCCATATAGTAATTTTAAACAATAGTTGGGCTAAATAAAACTGCCTAGCACGTTGGGCAAACATTTAACCCAACCGCTGGGTTTGTCCATTTTCAACCCAATTTGGGTTGTTTTTAACCCAGCATTTTTTAGAGTGTACTTGATCTGCAGGTTTCTTCAAGGAATGTTTCATTAAAAAAAATCTTTCTTCATTGCAGGAGCTGCTACGTGATAATCTTGCAAATGGGCGTCTGTGTTTTATGCTTTGAATAATGCATTTATTGTAAACTAGAGAGAGCTGTGTTTTTACACATAACACATAAAAAGTAATCTGATTACTTAACTGTTACATTATCAGATTACTTTTTCTAAATAACTAGTTAAGTAACGCATTATTTTTAAATTTACAACAAAATATCCGAGTCATTTTGTTTTGCCATGTATTGACTGACAGCTCTCCTGTCCCCATATTGAGAGAAATCGGGAGTAAGTGCAGAGGCGTTGTGTGCGCTGTGTAAACATGATGGTTATTAGAGTTCTAGACTAAATGTTAGCATGCATCATCTCACTTAAACAAAAACAGATTCAGTATTCCTCAAAATGAATAAAAACAACAAACTCTGAATATTACTCAAACCTGCAATAAAATGTTAAAGGGTCATGAAACACTTTTTTTGAGATGTAAACAGATATGTATAGGCTGCACATCATTGAAAACACTAAAGGGTACTCATTGATGTTATTCATAAGTGAAAAATAGTTATTTTTGCATTTTTCAGAGCGATTTCTGTCTTCCGGTTTGAAAAGCTGAGTCGGAGCAACGTCACAAAATCTGACGTAATCGTGTACTTTCGGCCCAAGTATAGGCATGGTCGAATATGCTGACGTAGACCGTTTCGAGCGATTCTCGACATATATTCATGACATAAAGGTCATTTAATCCAATCACTGCGCTATAGTGTGCATAAGATTATAATTGCGGTATTATGCATGAGGAAGTATCACTTCTCTCGCCTCTGTCTCGTCATTCAGAGACATATCGTTGGTGTTCATTTCATCAGTGCTACAACACAATGTGTTTTCCTGCTACGCGACCAGAGCAGAGGTTTGTGTGCATGTGGATTGTTTTGCTGTAATCTACCAGCACAAATGGAAAATATGTTCGCGTGAGATCGCATTACAGCAGAGAATTCAAATGTCACAAAAGTGCTGTTCGTTCACCTCTGCCTGCTCTAGCTGCGTTCAAACACGCGAGCCGTAGGCTATGTTTCCTTCAGCACAGCAGCACATGTGTTGTTTGTATTTTGCTCGCGATGCGGTCAGAACTGGACATATGATCGGATTCAGCGCGGAGCTTTGCGTTGTGTTTAACAACACTAGCCACGTGGCACATAGCTCATACAGTATAAAGTATCTGTGTTTAAAGTTTTTATTTCACACATTCTCCTGCACCAAACATTAACCATCACGGTGTAGTTATGCACACATATTTCATCAAGTCTTCTTCAAATGAATTATATGTGCAAACTGGACACTGATACAGTGGTGTAGCCTATCTGAACGCGACGACACAATTATTCTAATAGACAAAAGACTGATTTTGAGACTGCAGTGCTCGTAAACGTAATCAAAGTATAGCCTATTATTAGCCCTATTAAATATTCTTTCGCATTTCTCCCTTGTGCTTGGGAGTTTGTTGTCATTTTCTCCGTGCTCATATATTAATATTCATTATTCTGTATAATGAGTGTGTTCTATGTCTGTGCTTCATTGGTGGTTCTCTCCCCTCTTCTCCCCCTCTACACTCCCACTTTTCCAGAGCTTTATACGCCCATTTTAACAGACTTTTTTGAGCTTTGAGGTGTGAACGACCAGGGTAAAACAGGGGGGTTTCATGACCCTTTAAATAACACAAATATACTTTATTATCTCACTTTATTAACCAATGTCTTTTGCATTCGATGATCCAATTCAACAATACTATTACTAAGCAAAAATGACTTTAGTTAAACATAACATTTGTGTTTCATTTTTTGTTTTTATTGCTGAAGAGTGCTGGGCTGCATTTAAGTCAAATTTTTTGCGGCCTTCCCTCAATGTACGTCATTGCTTATGTTGAACGAGTGCCCACTACTGGCGGAACCCTTGAAATGTGTTTAAATGGAACACCCTAAGCCCTTAATCACTTGGAATCTGCTATGGAGCTGATTTATTATTTACAGTTTTTTGTATTTGTTTTACGCACCATTTTATAGGCCTGTAATATGTATGCTTGGGCTGTTAAATTAAATTTAAACAAATATCAAATATGAATACATTAATATATTTTTATTAAAAAAATACACAAAACGAAAATTATAACAATACAATAAACTATAACTGTGTTAAAAAACAGTCAGCCTAAGGTAGTTACAAGTATTAAATGTGGTTGAATGTCAAAATAACGCCAATATCATACACTATAGAGTTGTGGGGGGTGGGAGTAAATTAAGCGTGACTTGCTATGATGTCACAATCATGGTGCATTGTGGTCTATGGATCTGCCTGAAGTGTACTGCATAGACTCATTCCCACGGTCAAAATCGAGGGGTCAAGGGTCTGTGAAAATAAACTTCCCTCAGCCAGTTGACGAAGTTTAAGGGGTTCAGGGGAAGTGCTTAGGGAAGTTTGTGAGTGCATATCTTATTCATCTCATGTTTGATGTGAAAGGGCCTTCACATTTGCCAAAAATAGAACTTTTGTTTATTTGTTTGTTCTTCTTATTTAAAAGCCCAGGTGAGAAAACGTAACTTAAAATTAATGTAATGCATTACGTTCCATTAAATGTAACTAAGTAATGCAATTAGTTACTTTTTAGGGAGTACCACAATATTGTAACATTACTTTTAAAAGTAACTTTCCCCAACACTACCAATGTTACACTAAAAGTTACAATATGCTATCAGCAGAACACTTAATATCTAAATTATGCTAGCTGATAACACTTTATTTACATGCATTTATGAGTTGTTTAACATGCAATTCACCAAAGAAATTCTGCAAATCAATTGTTTAGCAATTAGCTGGTTGAGCTGTTTAATAAATTCACCCCTGCATTTCCAAAATGATGGTTTTCAAATGTTCCATCATAACATTTATCTTTATCCAGACACTTAAGAGCAAGTTATGACAAACAGTGGAAACACTGTGGGGATGGATTATGGTTTGAGCCCTGAAATAGCTTAAAATATGTATTTACTCTGCAGGTGTTATTCTGGAACAGCTTGTGATGGCTTTATTTTTAAATGTGTATATTTGTAACTGAATATGAACAGCTTTGCCACCCTGTTTTATTTCTGTTCTCCTTGGGCTGTTTGTATCAGTAGCCACACTGGAGGATAATGGTCGCCCCTGTGGTTTTGCATGTTCAGCTGTGTTACACTGGGGCAGGAAAAGGGTGGTTCAGATCACATTACCAAGAATCAACATTGGCAGATGTTTCCAGGTAGTTACTTGCTGTGTTTCATAACAGCAATTTTCTGCCCTGATTTGACAGATGCTGGAGTAGTATTCAGGATGAATAAAACATTCATACTTATTTGCTTAATGCTGTACTACTTTTTATAGGCTTCATTTCATACTCTCTGGCTCTATTTTAAGTTACAGTGCTGGTACTGTATATTCCTCAGATTGTGTTACAGTGTATGATTTCACACCCTCTTTTGTAATATCCCGTAGCTATCTAGACGAACCTGATGCTCAAGTATACATAATCCCTCAAATTGTCACTGCATTAGCTGCTATTGTTGAAACCATCATAACATGACATTGAAATAACCTTACTGTGTTTAATTAATAGAAAACAAACATGACAAGCTTGTGTCTGACTCTGTATACCACTGCAAATTTTGGGGTCAGAAATATTTTTTTTTTAAAGAAATTAAACATTTTATTCAGCAAGGATACATTAAATTGATCACAAGTGACAGACTTTTACATTGTTACAAAATATTTCAGTTTCAAATTAATACAGTTCTTTTGAACTTTCTATTCATCAAAGAATTCAGAAAAAAAAAAAATCATGGTTTCCACAAAATATTAAGCTGCCCAACAGTTTTTTAACATTGCAATCTTGCATACCAAATCAACATATTACAATGATTTCTGAAGGATCATGTGACACTGAAGACTGGAGTAATGATGCTGAATATTCAGATTTGCATCACAGGAATTAATTACATTTGTTTTTATTACCTTAGAATGAGCCATTTCTATCTTATACACCGCGGGTCCCCTTACATGTTAAGTCACTATTTTGCACCGGCATGTTTCTACAGCAGCCCTAAACAGACAAACTGCTCTACAGAGCACGTTTGCTTGGCTACTCAGACATTTTTGTCCTGTGTTGGCCACCAGAGCTTCTCTATATTGCAATTCGCAACCTCAGCGCTAGATGCAGCTAAAATTTGCACACTGCACCTTTAATGCACGTGTGATTCAAAATTACTAATGCTAATAACACAAATACAATGAAATTTCATTATATGACATGTAAGATTGTTTTTGTATTTTCTTTTAAGTTTGAGCCTGTGCTATTTGCCTGTGCTATTATTTAAATGCAAAATAAATAAATTTCATTATATAAAAAAAAACAATCATACAATTCGCTGTTTACCTGTGACAGTCATCACAGCCAATTGCTCCCCCCAAAGAAATCGTATGAGTTGTTGCATGTGAAGGATATGTGTGCAGGGCTGTGAAAGGGCACGGGAATCAGAGGAAGTAAAAGCTTGGCATTTTCTAATGGCCTGTGCTACAACCCACCTTCCAAGACACTTCAGAGCAGCTTTCTCTCTGACAGCAAGCCATGTTCTCCAGCATCTGCATGACTTCATTATGATTAGCTTCGTAAAGCTTAACATCTGTTTGTGCCCAAGGCAAGCTGTGAGCCAATATTGGCTTCATCCTCATGTTCAGCTAATAAACATCATCTGCAACTAACAGAAAAATCCACAACTGTGTAATGAGGGTTTGAGGTGCCTTGACAAAACAAAGGGGTGGAGTAAGTGTGTGAAGGAGTGAACTGCACCTGAGGGCTTTTTGGGCTGTTATGTGAAAATCAGGTGGCAGGTTACAGCTGGGAATGTCTGGTGCAAAGACAGCTGTTACCCTTTTGACTTTCTAGAACATGGTCTTGTTGCAGATTTTCTGCAAAAATACACAAGAGTTGCAGTTGCAAGAAAGAATGTGTTGCATTTAGGAGCAGTGTTATTGTTAACTAAAACTGAACTATTAAAAATAATTTTCATTAATTACAACAAAGCTCAAATAATATAAATATCAGATAAGCTATAAACGTAAAAGAATAAAGCTTAAACGTATAAGAAAGCCTGAAACATATTTAAAAAATAAAAATAAATAAAAAACCTAACTGAGGCCTTGGCAACTAACTGAAATAAAATAAGTTGAAGTACTTAAGAAACAAATATTTTAATTAAAAAAAAAAATACAAATTACTAAAAACTACTAAATATGGAAGAAGAAAACAAAGCTACTAAATCAAAAATATAAAAAAAGTTTAGTTCAAAATATTAATAATTCTATATATATAAAAATGATGATAAATAAAAAGTATAAAAGTAATACCAAAAAAATGCTTCTCAGGAAAGAAAATGCTTTACAGTTATGTGTTTTTAGATCAATTACATTTAAATTGTGCAGTCAACTGTCAAACTTTTCTTAACTTTTTATGCCACACACAAAGAAAATTAGGTTTTTCTTTTTTTTCTCACAGCTAGCATATGACTTAAAAAGTCTTGGAATATAGAGCATGAGTAATATGGCTACTTTTATGGCACTATGGTGTTTTTTGTCCTTTTTGAAGTTGTGGTCACTATGATCTGCCAATGGATCTGTGTGAAATTCTTCCCTTTGGTTTTCCATAAATAGCAGCAAATGGGTTTGGAATAACATCAAGTTAAGTAAATAATGACACAATTTTCTAGGATTTCAATTCAATATATTTTAAGGAGCGTTTATCTTGAGTGCACAGTTGCAGTGTTTACATTTGCATCTCTAATGGAAATGAGATGAATACAACTTGTGTGTGGGGCATATTTACATCAAGAGATGTGCCACTGGGTCTGTGCCGAGCATGTCTTTGAGCGATAAGTCTAATCGCCGCAGATCACAATGTGGGAGTTCTGAGTGAGCCTGGGTTATTCTGAGAATAGGAAAAGGTAATTGTGAATGCTTAGAAGGAACTTGGACAGCAAGTAAACATCCTTTGGGCACTGAAGGAAGTTTACAAGCTTCAACTGCATTCAAAACAATAGTGCCGATAAGCAGTAAGAAAAGATTTCTTACAAATCTATACACAAGTACACAGTGTTTAAATCACTTTAATATATACAATACCCTTCAAAAGTTTTGGGTCAGTAAGATTTTTTTTTTGCTCACCAAGGCTGCTTTTATTTGATTTAAAAAAATGCTTACAAAACATTTCTTATTAATATCAATGTTGAAAACAGTTGTGCCGTTTAATATTTGTGTGAAAACTTATTTTTGTGATACTTTTTTCAGTATTCTTTGATGAATAGAAAGGTCAAAAGAACAGCATTTATTTGAAATAGAAATCGTTTGTAACATTACAAGTCTTTACTGTCACTTTTGATCAGTTTAGTGCATGCTTACTGAATACAGCTGAATAAGGAATTTCTTTAAAAAGAAAAAAAAATCTTACTGACCCCAAAGTTTTGAATTGAAGTGTATATTGTCTTTGTTGTAGAATAATTATTAGTGTATAATTAATAATAGTAAATAATAGTGGACTTGAATTGAATACAGTCCTGTGCCACTATTGGTTTTCATATAAGACTTCACACATGATCAATAAATGTATGATACATGGTTTGCTCTGCGGAATTAAGTAACATGTCAAAGTCTTATATATTAACCAATGAGGTATTAAGGGAGATTGCCTGACCAACAAAGTGACCTTTTTGTCTGTCGATTGCAGCAGTAATAAGGTAACACACACACGGCATAGTTTGTAACGCTCAGTCATTTATCAGACTGCATGTTTGCAGGAAATGGTATCAATTTCGCTTATGACAAATGACTCCAACAAGTGTTATTTAAGGAAGCATTATTGGATTTCCATTTGGAAGTGTAAGGATGGAGATGATCGGTCATTACTCAGAGAAGTGGGCGTGCACTTAGCCCTTGATTATTTCCCGCTCATTCTGAATTGCTCTCCACTTGATGTGGCACATGCAAATGTCAGAAGGGGGAACTATTTAACTTGTGCAATGACCACAACACAAATGTATTTAGATCAGAGCAAAAGTGAAGTGTTCAATATATTTTAAGTGAAAATCAAGAGGCAATCTTCCGGTCTCTCTCTTGAATCCAACACGGAAGTGACTTAAACTGCAATTCATCGACTGGCCGCTAGAGAAGGGAGTCAATCCCATAGACCCCCCATTTTAAAATTCCAAACTTTACAGCAGAAAAAGATTTGTTTACAGCCTGGTACAAAAAGTGGTTTTGGTCTATATAGCTAATTTTGCCCTTCGTGACAACTTTGAGGGGGGTGAATTTTTAAGTCATCCATTTAAATTATATTAAGCCTTAAAGTTCTACATAATTAAAGGATTAGTTCACTTTCAAAGGAAAATTACCCAAAGCTTTACTCACTCTCAAGCCATGGTATATATATGACTTTCTTCTTTCTGATGAACACAATCGGAGAAATATTAATAAATGTCCTGACGCATCCGAGCTTTATAATGGCAAAATAAAGCAATAAAGTTATGACGTAATATATCTAGCTTTCGCCAGACCGCCTTTCATATTCAAGTTACGAAGAAAGTATAAACTGGCATTGCGCCAGTTACACTTTTTCCTTAAGTTGAATAGGGAAGGCGTAGGACGTAGCATAAGCTTTTTGAACTGCAAGAGTTTTACACTTTCTTCGTATGTTGAACCCGGAAGGCGGTCTAGCGGAAGCTAGATATTTGACTTCATTCAGACTTAAGACTTCAGGCAGTCTGTCTCAATCGAGATGTGTTATGGGCTTACCTTCGTCAGTCTCCACGACAGGCGCGGCATTTGGTTAAAGCATACACTTATATCCATCTGTAACTGTAAGCTTATTCAGCTGTGGTCTACTAAAAGCCTCAAAGTCATCATGGCTAAAGTGAAGAGAACAAAGACGCGGTTCTTTATCAAGTTTTATTCGTCCACATTCTTCACAACGTCACATTCTTTTCTCCTCTTATCGCTTGTAAAGCAGTAAAGACTTACATCACTTCTCTTGTGGCTCATCGACTGAAAATTACAACCAAAAGCTGCACAATGTGGCATCGTATATTAGTAGTTAGCAGTTAATTGTACTAACAGACCGTCCAAGAAGTCTGGGCTCCATTTTAAACCTTGTGTAGTATAATATCAGGAACAGATAAATAGTTATTTCAAGTTTTGTTGTGTAGTTTCAGGTTAATTTACCTCAAGAATAAGCTGGAAACGTTCAAATATCAACCATATAAATACTGTTCGGTTTCTCGCACAAACCGATCGTTTCGTGTCTTAGGACATCAATGTGTCGTCACGAGCCACAGGGTTTAATTTGGATTTGTGCATGTTTTTTTTACTCATAGATTTTGTTACCATTGACATGCATTATACGACTAACAGACTGCAACTTTTGGAGTTAAAAATCATCATTAGTGTTCAACAGAAGAAACAAAGTCACCTACATCTTGGATGCCCTGGGGGTACGCAGATAAACCTCAAATTTTCATTTTTGGGTGAACTATCCCTTTAATCACGTCGAGCTAGGCGGGCGTGGTTTCAGCAACCAGGCACCTCAGCTCCACCCATGTCCCCCCTCTTTGCCCATTTTCGGTTATCTGGGAGTGACGCACGGTGAGATGCTGCCAAGATGGCGATAGCCGGCTCCGCCCACTTTTGGCTTCAAAAATGCTCTTCTGAAACCTACGGGTGACCAAGGATAGTAAAGCTCTGGAAACTTTATGAAGATTAGAGATTGTACAGTTACATACAGGATGTTATTGCATTCAAAAAATTAACTACATTTTTGTTGACAACTTCTTAAAAAGAAGCTTGACTGAACTTGCTACACCTCGTCTCGTCCCCTGAGTACTTAGTTGATATATCCGTTTCAGACTCAAGCAGTTAAAATAACCATAAGACACATCCATTTTCCTCCCATGTGGTTGTACTCAAAAGGCTGCATCAGCAAGGGAAAGAATGGCTGTTTGTTCAAGTAGTGCAGATATCAAAAGAAGATAAAATAGTGGAGATATCAGTAGAGGACAGATATCAGTGCGACCAGCCCGCAGAATGGCTTACAAAAGGCGCTAACCTGCATGTTTATTCCCTCGAATGGAAAAGTAAACACCATTATTTCAGCTACAGCCAATGACGCAGCTACAAGCAGTGGTCCTTGGGATCTGCTAGTGCAGTTTCATGATATGCTGCATTGTGAGTAACATTACGACTGGTTTTCACCATCTGTTTCTAATTTGTAATACCCCCTTTTGCTTTTCCCATGCCGCTGCAAGAGTGTGACCCAATATGAGTAACGCAAGTCCAAACAGACCTGAAGACATGCAATACCTTCCATGTGAGCAGTCAAGGGACATTATTTAGTAATATCAGGGATCTTTTCTCCACATTGGCTACTCTTTTGTCGCAATAGATAAGTGTATTGTGAGAGTCTGTTCTTCTAAACCTTTCTTCACCACTGAGTTTTTAAGAAACTACACAATCTAAGTTAAAGTGTGTGCATGCTTGACCTGACAAACTGAAAAATAACCCTTCTACGTAGGGCACAGTAATGAATATTTAAGATATATTCACAATGGTTTTGCTGGAGATATAATTAAGCTACACTGTATAACATATAATTGTTATAGTTATATTGTACCAACCTAACTTCCACATATTCTTGATCAATGCTACAAGAACTGAAATGACCATCAGAGGCAATAGGCAAATATATTGAATGTGTATTCTGTGCTTATGTCTGTATGCTTATGCATGGCGGGTGTGGGTTTATAACAACAGGCTAGAAAAGAAGACAAGTACTTCTGTTTGTGTCAATTACAGCATAAGAGCCCTTAGAACTGTGCACAGTGTTTTATTGACGTTACCTTCCTTGCAGATCGATAGTGGGTCATTGGAAATGCCAAAGAAGATGACAGCTAGCGACTGGACGATTTGTCTGTTTCTGATGGGATCTGTCACTGAGGTGAAAGATTATTTGCCACATCATTTTTATAAACATCTGTAAGATGCTTTAAAATATAAAGTGCTGCAGTGATTATGTAATTTGTAGGCTAACCCGGAAGTGCAGTAAGCAACAGCAAAACGCAATAGGATTTTTCCAGTAGCTTTTATATTATTGCAGAAAATAAGCTCTGTGAACAACAAAAGTTTATGATTCTTTTGTTTTGTAGAAGTAAAAAGCTAAACGTAGGCTATAAACAAACTACCCCATGTCACATGATTTTCACATCACCTCCATTAAGCTTCCGACAACTCTTTCAGTCTTTACTTAAAAAAGTCTGAAAGTCTGATTTAGAAAAGTTTGCAAGAGTGTGATTATAACCACAATGAGGATGTAAAGGCAGACTAGCGAGAACATGAGTTTATCTGTTCAGAGTGTTGACATTTAATGCCCCGACAACCTCTGTAGTCCCATTTAGACACTTGTAAGCAAGCAAAAGCTTTTAAAAGATCGTCTGGGGGTATTACTAATGTGTTTTATGTCGTAGAATAAAACATGAAAATATCTCGAGCTTGTGTTAACCACAAATTTATTTCAGGCATTTAAGCAAAAACCCATTCAAAAATCCCATTGACTTGACAATGGAACGGGAGTGATAAAACACTAACTAATTTCTGGGTTTTGGCCTACAAAAATACCCTGAAGCTCTCTATTACTCTATAGGGTAATGTCTTTGATGGGTAAATGTCTCTTAATGGCACATTATGTGTAACTGAAGGAGCTAAATACAATAAGAGATTAGGACAGATTAGATTAGGTATTTAGCATGTTTCAGCTACAGTTGTTTTACAGTCTAGGGCAGGGGAAAACAATACAATCTATACATGGTAAAAAAAAAAATAAAAAAAAAGCATGAAACTGTTTAGTGCCTTAGTTGAAGTAACAATCGCATAAGGCAGTATTTTACATGTACCTGTCTCCTACATCTAATAAAAGAAGACATTTAGACATTTCTTAATGTGCCTGCTGTATGTAGTTCATTGTTCTAGCCAGTCCTGAGGTGAACGAAAGCCAACAACAAAATCCTCAAAATGTGTACCATGACATCGGTGTTACCAGAAACAAGATTGTGACTGCACAGTTTGAGTGCTATCAGAAGATCATGAAGGACAACAGTCAAGAAAGAAAAGGTAAATACTGTACATATTAGAGTTTGGACAAGATGTATTATCCTGCATCCTGACAAAGATGATGTGTGTAGTTTTTTTCAATGTTAAAACACTTTACAAAAATTCATTCTGCAATTATGTTTGGTGAAGAAATGACACACAGCAGCTTCAAGCCAGTCCAATCTAGCCATTAGAGTTGTCAAAAGTACCGACTTCAGGTACCACGTCAGTACTGAAATTTAAAAAATGTGATGCTTTGAGCGCTGTTGAGTGGATTCGTAAACACCTCTGATTGGCCATTGTGTTCACGGCTCATCAGATATGTCTGTGATTGGCTTCAATGATCAACACATCAAAAACTTTGTAAATTCTCATCAGTGACGCTCTTCATCGAGCACTTACACAGATACACATAGGAGCGTTTTTGAAAGCAGGCATCTATTGCAGACCAGTCTGCTGATAGACGCCTGATTTCAAACGCTTTCAAAATGCTTTCAAATTCAAACACTTCCATGTGCTTTCAAACACTCCTGTGCGTTGATCATTGTAGCCAATCACAGACATATCCGATGAACGCGTCAACACAATGGCCATGTTTATTAATGTTTACGAATTCGCTCAACAGCACTCAAAGCATCACATTTTTTAAATTTCAGTACCCGATTGGTACCGAAGTCTGTATTTTGGACTACTCTACTAGCTATATACCTATATATACACCGATAACTTTTTTGTATTTGCATTTTACAGAAAATACTGTAGCACAAATGTGTCATGCTAAATGTGCAATATATAATAATAGTAATAATTCAATAAGATTTTCAGTAAGCCCCTCATATATATTGCAAACTGTGACATTAATTATTGTCATCTTTTCTAATTAGTACAGCAAGAACACACAAAGCCTCAGGTGACTCATATTCATTGTTAGGCAGAGTGCATTTGGCCCCATTGGGTGGCAAGACAGCTGTGAAATATTAGCTCTGTTCCAAAACCTAGTGGGCTGCATACTTGGCATCCTAAACAAGACACAACAATGACGGATTTGGAACACTCTCCATAGGCTGCGGCACACAAATAGAGCAAGGGGGACTAGCCTTTGGAACAGGCGGATAGAACTAAGAATAGTTATAATGAAAATAACTGGAACTTACGGTTTCCCAGTCTCCATAGGAACTAATAAATGTTTTGGTCTTTTTCTATATTCAGCTGGCCCGATGTGCAACAGGACCTGGGATGGATGGTTGTGTTGGGATGATACAGAGGTCGGCGTCACCTCCGAGCAACACTGTCCTGACTATTTCCAGGACTTTGACCCTACAGGTGAATGTTAGAGATCAGTATAAGGTTCCTTCAACCTGTATAAGGTTCAGTCTGAGCACTTTGTTTACTCACCTGCCTAATACAATTATGTCTTCTTAGATTTTTCTCAGTTCTTCCGCTCCATTACCCCTCACTGTCAAATCATGCTAAAATCATAGTCTAAATGGCTATTAAAACTTTTTATAAGACATTTTCTGCCATGAAGAAAGATAAGGTGAACGAATGAGCATGTTTTCAATATTAAAGACATTTTCCAGTTTCAATAGATTTTGCAGTGAAGTTAATTACTTAAATAATTTATAACATTTATATATACACGTGTATATGTATANTATATATACATGTGTATATGTATAATATATATATATATATATACACACACACACACACACACAATAACACACCCTAAAATGTAATAAAATATTAAATAAATAAAGCACACCACTTACTGTATATATAAGACAAGAGGATTATGACATGCCATACCTCAAAATGTTATTAAGATAAGCCAGTATTATCAAGATATGAAGTTGGTGAATAAATGTACAAATGAATAAAGCTTTCCACTGTGTCTGGTCTCCATATCTTGCTAATACTAATGCTTCTCTCAGTAAAATATTTTCTACATATCTACTTCTACTTCTGCAGAAATGGTCACCAAAATATGTACAGAAAGTGGGCAGTGGTTCTTGCATCCTGAGAGTAACCGCACATGGACAAATTTCACCAGATGTAATTTGCACACTACTGAAGGACGAAGGGTATGAGCATAAACACTACAAACACTTGAGATGAATATAAACACACATTTGAATGGGCTTGTGCTATAAACACTTCGTGACTCTATTGTTTGTGTGATTGCAGACTGCAATGAACTTGTTCTACTTGGCGTTAATAGGTCATGGGCTCTCTTTAACGTCTTTGTTCATCTCACTAGCCATATTCTTTCGTTTCAAGTAAGTGCAAATGTCTCTCTCACTATTATATTCATGTTAATAATGCTTATCACAATTATTTAATCTTTTTTGTGCTTATAGGAGTTTGAGCTGCCAGAGAATTACCCTGCACAAAAACCTTTTCTTTTCCTTTGTATTAAACTCCGTTATCACTATCATTTGGTTAACAGCAGTGGCAAACAACCAGGAATTGGTTCAGCAAAACCCAGTAAGTGTGTATTGAGAGTAACTTAGTCAACCAAAAATAAAATATTGTCATTTTTTACTCACCCTCATGTCATCCCAAACCTGTATGCTTTCATTTTTTTCCTGTGAAACTCAAAAGGACAAATTTTAGAAAAATGTTTGCATCTCTTGCCATAGAATGCAGGCTTGCAGGTTATGGAACAAAAGGGTGAATAAATGAAGGCAGTATTATCCTTTGATCATTTAAAAGCATTACATATGTCATCAATCTGCTGTGCTAATTGTCCTTAAATGTTTGTGCTGCTTTTATTCAGATCAGCTGCAAAGTATCGCAATTTATCCATCTATACATCTTTGGATGCAACTACTTCTGGATGCTTTGTGAAGGGATTTACTTGCACACACTCATTGTTGTGGCAGTGTTTGCTGAAAAACAGCATCTAATGTGGTACTACCTTCTTGGATGGGGTGAGTTTTCAAATAGATCAAAGCATTTATTTATTTACCTAACCTCTTTTAATCATTTTTTTTTTTAAACAACAGGTTTCCCACTTATACCCGCCACAATACATGCTGTAGCCAGAAGTTATTACTACAATGATAAGTGAGTATACTTGCTTTGTAGCTTTCAGGCAAATAATTTTTTCATGCACTGGTCAATTGTGCAATTTTGGTTTTTCATAACGCGTTGTTTCAGTCTAGTTGGGGGAAAAAAATCTAAATACACCTTTAACTATTTATTTTATTGCACCTTATCTGTTTGTGTTTGTAGATTGCAATTACAATACATATCTTTAAAGGCTGTTTTCTGAAAATTAGTTTTTTTTTTCATGCACTGAGCCAGAAATCTCCACTTCAGTAGCACTTACATTCACCAAACTTTTCAGTTTTATTACAATGTATATTCTGTAGATTTTTACATAGGGGTTTGTTCATATATCTATGGAAGCTTGTTTCTACGGAGCCCCGGACATGACATGCATGAAAAAAATAGTAGGCTAAATCGTGCGCACGATTTACTAATACGTTCCCTCGATTCACTAAAACGTGTGCACGATTTAGTAAATCGAGGGAACAAATTAATAAATCGTGCACACAATTTAATTTTTTTTCTTGCATGTCATGTGCAGCTGACATGTTTCCGCCACAAGATAAAAAATAAAAAGGTAATTGCGACTTTTTATCTCACAATTCTGACTTTATTTCTCACAACTGCAAGCTTACATCACGCAATTCTGACTTCTTTTCTCAGAATTGCGAGATATAAACTCACAGTTGCAAGTTATAATGTAGATATAAACTCGCAATTCTGACTTTCTCGCAATTGCGAAATCCAATTCTGAGAAAAAAAAAGACTTTTTCTCAGAATTGCAAGTTTATATCTCACAATTCTGACTTTATAACTCACAATTGCATGTTATAAAGTCAGAACTGTGAGATATACAGTAAACTCGCAATTCTGAGAAAAAAAGTCCATTTATATTTTTTATTCAGTGGCGGAAACAAGCTTCTATATATATAATTTGCCTGATTTTACACAATAATGTTTTATTCCTAAAAACAAGGTGAATTTTTTTTTTCAGGCTGTTGACAGTGATAAAAAAAGATAAAGTAAAAAAATAAAAATAAAAAATTTGAACGTGGCTTTATCCAATGTTCAGGACCTTTATGCAAATAAGTGCATATTTAATTAGATAATGCCTCATTTGCGTGACATTGTATTTCAGAAAACTAATACAAAAATGTTTGCAATTCTTAATGTAATCAATCATCTGGGAAAGTATAGTGCATAAACTTGATTAAATTTGTAATTATTATTGCTAATGTAGGATATAATGTAGGATAGTGTGACTACAGTTTTTGGTATTTTATTTATTTGTACTTTCATAAATTACACAAAAAAAGCTAATCTTTTTTTATTAAGATGCTTACCTAAATCCGCATGAATTAAAGTAATTATGGTACAAAATAATACTCCTGTTTAAGGGATCCATATCAAACGTTTGGCTAATCCTTGCCTTCCTAATCCACAGTTGTTGGATCAGCTCAAATACTTCTCTGCTATACATTATTCATGGACCTATCTGTGCAGCGCTGCTGGTAAGACATCTGGAAGTTTTTGTCCTTTTCGTTTCCAAAACACATTCTTTTTGTGCAGCATTAATTATAATCTTTGTGTATTGTTTGTGCAAATTGCATCCAGAAGTTTTTTATTCACCGATCTGAATTCATTTTCGAGTAGCCTAGCACAATGTTTATATGTATCAGTACATCAAAAAGAACACCAGCATGCTAAAGCGGTTTGAAGTTACCTACATGAACTCTCATCTGACATCTGCCAGCCAGCTGAGATCCTTTGTCTTTGCTTTGCATTTGCCACTCATCTTGCCTGTCCTTACAGGTGAACTTGTTCTTTCTGCTGAACATCGTACGAGTCCTCATCACCAAACTGAAAGTAACACACCATGCAGAGTCTAGTCTGTATATGAAAGCTGTCCGCGCCACCCTCATTCTGGTTCCACTCCTGGGCATCCAGTACGTTCTCCTCCCATATAAACCCGCGGGGCGCGTTTACGCTGAAATCTATGACTACATCATGCATATCGTAATGCATTATCAGGTAAAAAACTGTCAAAAAGTTATCTCCAATCTTACATATACATTCAGGGCCCAAAATTAACCTTTGCCATACCTGCCAATGGCTATAATATATTTTTAATTAAAAAAACACACAAAATGTACAATAGTTTCATGGTAAATTCTCTCAATTCATCCACTTATAAATTATTTCTTAATGGCTATGAAAATATATATTGCTTTTTTCTTTCTTTTTTCTTATACACTTAGGGCTTGGCATTAACTTTTTTGCTCACCAGCCAGTGTGTCTAGTGGTTTTCCAAAGTTACTAGCCACTAAGCTTTTTCACCAGCCACAATTTTGACATCGATACCATGGGGAAAAACTGTCATATAGATATTTTTAATATTATCTCATAATTTGGCAGCAGGTATATTAGGCTGCTGTCACTTTAAGACCTGACACATAGATCCATTATACTGTTACACATGCATTTTCTTTCTCAACTGTTTACATTCACTTCAAACATAACTGACTGTGTTTACGTGAATACTCGCCAAGACCTGCATTTTGGCATTATTTTTTGTGTATTCGACTGTTTAAGCACAATAAGCAGCAAAAAAGAACTCAATTTAGTACTGAGAGGCGGCTTTATGTGCGCACACTTTGGGTGTGAGCACAAAATCTGCAGGAATGAGTAAAATGAGTAGAAATTCAAGCCCTGTAACACCAACAATATTCATCCGGAGCAAATGAAATGAGTGAGTGAGTGAGGGGAGGCGGGTTTGTGTGTCAACTCGAAATTTATCTATTCTGTGGAAAATTAGTTTTAGAAGCGTTTCAGATATTTCAGTATCGAAAAATTTATATTTTTGGTAACACTACATTGCACTTAGTTTAGTATTTCAGATGCTTTTTTAAAGGACTACAACTGAAAAAATGTATATATAATATATAAAATTCAGCTCGCCAAAGTGGCTAGTAGGGGTGACTGCGTTACACGCCACTGCCGAAATCCACCCGCAAATGCCGGGTTGGCGGGTGTTAATATCAAGCCCCGTATACACTACTGTTCAAAAGTTTGGGGTCAGTAAGATTTTGTGCTATTTTTAAAAGAAGTCTTTTACGCTCACCAAAGCAGCATTTATTTAATCAAATATATTGCGAAATATTATTACAATTTGAAATTTTTGTTACAGTGTAACTTTACAGTGTGTACGCGACCTTATATCAGTAAGGGTCAAACTATCATTCTCAATTTTATTCAAAACAAATATTATTTTGCAGTTCCTAACTTTAATTATTTGCCTATGCCATATTTTACTTGGAATTTGCACTTGTGGAGTGTTCAGTTTTGACCATGGGTACATTATTATTATTACAAGACTGTATTTCCCATTCTCTTTGTCCCTTTGACTGGCAGAAGCTCAGCAGCCTGTAATTAAGTTTACTTTGCTATTAGTTACTTATAAAGCTTGTAAAGCAAATCACAACAGAAGCTCTGTAGATACTAGCCAGAGGGGAAAACTTGTCTCTTTAGATATTCTGCTTTTAATCACTAATCCTCATATTGTTCCTAAACCATATGCTGTTATTTATTTATGTGGTAAACAAAAGCTTTCCACACTGGTCTTTTCCATTAAACAACACTGAAAGTCATGTAAAAGTACAGGCAAAAGTCTAAGACAAGTCATTATTCACAGATAATCTTGATTTCCATTAAACTCTACTGAAGACATAACACAAGCAAAAGTAAATAAACCTTTTTGGAGGTGAACTATTCATTTAAAAAATAAAAGTTAGAATATTGACATCAGGCCACTTGCCTCTTAAAAGTCTGACTCATGAACATTTGATTTGAAATTGGTAGGTGAACAGCAGTAAGAAAATAATAATGTGTAGTCTGCTGTGAAGAAAACAGCAAAGTGAGAAGCCTTGGACAGCTGGTACTGCTAGACCTAGCTGAATCGGCACAATGAATAATGCAACAAAACAGGCTTGTCATCCCAGATGCCTCTTTCGTGCACATCAAGAGCACTCTCTACCAAAATGTGTCAAAACACAAGGGAGAACAGTACTCAACACCAGCTGAGAAATGATTATGAAGAGGTTGTGATATGGGAGATTATAGTTTAGCAATGCAAGAGTGCAGTTTATGCTGATTTACTGCTGACGTGCATTTCTGATTTTATGTTTAAGGGACTGTTGGTGGCCACAATCTTCTGCTTTTTCAATGGAGAGGTAAGAGTTTACCCCACTAAAATGAAAAATGTCCTGTTTATCTGCAAGGAATTACAGATTGTGCAACATCCTTTTCCTTGAAAGCAAAGCTCAGATATGGAGATTCTGTATTGGCTGTTTAATTCTAAATCCTAAAAACATTGGCAGAAATCCACATGTACCAATGTGAGAAGCCTGACTCAGAGGGAACCTGTCCAAATCATTTTGTTTTTTCGTTGAGTTGTTTTAGAGACAGTGTGGTAATGTAGCATGCAGAAGCTATTATGGATAACATTACCGGTCTGGCAGTTAATACAAAATGTATGCTTAAATGGATGGCTGATGCTATGATGATATATGTGTCAGTTTGCTTCATAGCTTTCAAAATGTATGACAAATATCTATATCAAATACACTCTTAAAAATAAAGGTTCCAAAAGGGCATAAATGGCATAGAATAACCTTTTATGGTTCTCCAAAGAACTCTTAAAGGGGCTGTATGTAGAATTCAGAAACCCTTGTTATTAGCGACACCAGTGGCCATTAAGTGAACTGCAGCAAGCAACTTATTGCTTGTGCTCACACTCGTAACGTACAAGACACTGAATGTGATTCAGTGCCATGATATAATCACTTAGCGATATACTTGTAATGTAAATGTAAAAATCTTTTATGTAAAATATCTTACTCAGGACAGTACTAAACAAAAAATAACATGCATTTTGTATTATCTCTCTTATTTCATTAAAATTATTCACATTTTCACAGATTCTGCAAGTGGTTCACATACTTTTTCTTGCCACTGTATATAGATCTGGCTATGTGAGACTATAGTTTGAATAAATCTCTTTTCTTTGCATGACACATTGACATTACACCACAGAATAGCCCTTTCAGCATTATTCTGAATATTCGTTTCATGTGTCACGAAACGAAACGAAAGGCTCTCGGGAGTGCGCGGAAATGTCACATCCTTTGGATTTTCCTGGCAAAAACGTCCTTTACATAGAAATTAGTCTACAGGCTTTCATAGACAACCTAGGAAGTCAGGGAAGGTCTCTAAAAATCATTAAAGTTTTGTTACAAGCCGTTATCACATTATCAAAAGAAGTGATTAATACATGAAAAGTCTAAAATTTTCTTAGTGTAAAGAACATTTTAATAATCTGAATAACCTTTTTCCACCAAAAAAATGAAATGAAAGATTCCATGAATGTTAAATTCCCCCTGAAATCAAAAGATTTTTCCTCCTGAAATTTTTTTAGCTTTTAGTATTAATATGTTAGCCTTAAGGTTATGAATAAGCTGGTGTGTTACAAATCAATGACAAAATTCACATTTAGGAGATATAAGCATTCATATCTTACAGTCTCTCACTTCCACTAAAATGGATCATGGATTTTCATGACATCAGCGCCAACTTCAGCTTATCAAATCTTCTGTCCAATCAAATGCTCTCTAGAATCTGAAGTCCCGCCCCCTCCTACACTATCAACAGACACTGAAGCTGCAGCTGAAATCGGTCACTTGTTCACACATTTACTAGTTTCTATATGTTGAATGGCACATAGTGCACTATATAAAGGATAAGGAACGATTCAGACAGGGTAAATATGCTTTCCATTGATGTGAATGAAGTCCGGTTTCACGTTAGTGTCACGTGAACCGCTGCAGCGTGAGCACAGTCTGCTCTGGTCCAGAGACATGAGAGCACAGAGCGGTTCATACGTGCGAGTCGGCACAGACCCCAAAATGTTCAGACACATTTGAATTCTACAAACAATGCTATACTTTTAAAGCAATATGGAGGAGAAACGGTAAGAGATTATGAGGAAATTTGGGTTTTACGAGCTCAACGGCTCTGGCCGAGCTGTGATCTTAGCAAAATGCTATTGGCTATTTTGAAAAAAGGGGAGGAGCTTCTAGATATATCCCACCCTGTCTTCCTGTTTCATTGGAAATTACGTGAATAAAGCTGCGCTTTCCAAGGCACTTCAGTGGGCCTTTAAAGTTTCTTCATGAAACCATCAGTGCCAACAAAGAACCTTAATTTTTAAGAGTGTAAATACCACTGTGAAATATCAATTTTATAACATAATGTTTTACTGTTTTGAGTTTTGTTGCATGGCACTGTGCTGATTTTAGTACTGATGCCAGACTTATAATCAATTAAACTTTAGATGACTTACTTTCATTTGTACAGTATAGTAATTATTTTAATTGGGATATCCAAAAATATGCATTACCACATGGTAATTTAAGCACAATCGTGCTGTTTTAGCAAATACCAGCATATCTGTGACTACAAATATTCTATTTTATTATTATTTGCTAAATAATAAACTTTTATATGACAAATATTATATTATTATTTGCTACATTTCCATTATAAAAAATTTAATTGCAGTGACAGATTTTGGGCCAGATTTGCTAACAGCTTGCGGCAGTGCAACTCTCTTTAGGCGTTAAAAAACTACTGTCAGGATTTACTAAAGACGCACAGTGAAAAATTAGCACTGAAAGTGCGTGGTCACAGTTATTTTTATGACTGACCTTATTGCATATGCATATCTAGGATCCTGTTCAGATGCAAAATTTATGGGAGGAGAGTATTTAAATGAATCATGCAAGGTGATTTACTAAGGTTTGCGTTATTCAATATACTGGTATATGTGCCATTATTTACTGCCCAAAAAGCATGTCTTAAACCAGACGCTAATTTGCGCTGCTCTTGGTAGATTGTGTAGGTCATTATGGAAATGATCCGGCTGCGTCTGTGTTCTTTCATTTGTGCATTGCCAGTAGATCACTCCCATAGGCACTTTTTTGGAATTGTGCTCTAATTTGCCCTGTTTAGTAAATCTGGCTCTTTATGTCTAAATCATAAATCTTATTTTATAAAACTAGTTAAAAGTGAATTGTTAAATGCTCAAAAAGAAGATAATGTATTATTAATGCTGCATGTTCACTGAGATCATCTGTCCATACCTTCCCCAGGTCCAAGCGGTTTTAAGGCGGTACTGGAATCAGTACCGCATCCAGTTTGGAAGCACCATCGCTCAGTCCGATGCTATGAGGTCTGCCTCGTACACGGCGTCCTCCATTACAGAGGTCCAGGGCTGTTACAGCATCGATGGCCACACAGAACACTTGAATGGCAAAAACTGCAATGACATTGACAACATCTTAAAACCAGAGAATCCCTTTGCCTGATGCCACTGAACGTGGCAGTATATAAACTGTTGATTACAGCAACAGCTGTCACATGGCTGACTTGGACCTTTCTACCCATAATTCACCGCTCATACTCTCTGAAGGCTGGAGAAAAGGTATTTCTCCTAGAATTTACACTGAAAAACATTTTGCTACCTTCATTCAATGTTCAATGGACAAATACAAGCATTATTTGCCATTTCTTTGTACTTCACAGTATTTTAGTTTGCTTAACTGCTGTCTGCAGTGGAATTAAATGTAAATATTCAGCTCTTATATGTAATGCACTTCTTTGTCTTATAGGATTGTCCCTGTGATAAAAAAGATAAATCTAATCCAAATGATGACCACACTGAGAAATGTATATTTTTAAACAACTATATATGTTGGGAAAAAAAATTTGAAGAGTGCGCAAAAGTCAGTGCCACTTTTTCTTTATAAGGCCGCGTGACCACCAATGTGTTTTAGCCAGCTGAAAACGCTAGACGCTCTGCTGAAAACACCCATCTATGAGCGCTTAAGAGCACTTTGGCATCGCATTTAAATTTTTTTTCAGTTGAGACGCTTTGTTGCTATGATACGGAATACCCTCGGCACTGTTACTTGTAACTGATTTCGCAGATAATTTGTTACAGACTAAAAATGTCGACACAATGTAGAGTACCTGCTATGTATGTTCAGAGACCAGCAATATTAGGCCCTGTTTACACTAGTGCGTTTTTGTTTTAAAACGGCGTTTTAAAATGAAAACTATCCTCGTCTACACTGGCGTTTCCACAGCATTTCAGAAACGATCTCCGTCTATACTACATGACCGAAAAACACGTCACACGACCATTCATGCACACTGGGCATGCGCGTACAAGTGTAAACAGTTGCCTCTTGAGCATGTAGGCAGCTACAGTATTAAAAGAAAATGCAGAGTTTAACTGCGCAATGGCTGCTTAAAATGACAACAAACCCAGCAAAGATTGCAGTTCAGTCTCCATGTTATTGTTTACATGGTCGTCAAGAATATGCAGAGCGAACGTAGGCAGCCACGCCATCATTTTCAAAAGTCTCCGTTTTGGTCCTTTTATACTGAAATGCAACCCCAGCGTTTTCAAACTAAAACGGGGTCTGCAGCATTTTCGAAAGTCTCCGTTTTCGAGGTTCGAATATGCTGGCAGAGTGTAAACAAACAGGCATAACCGTAGCAAAAATTATGTGTTTTAAAACAAAAACACACTAGTGTAAACAGGGCCTTAATTTCTTATTCATTTTGTTCCGTTCTCTGCTTGTTGATGTCGTTGTACAGCAAGAATGTTGTGACAGTTGGTCGGTGTTGTATTTGTCCTGCCCTTCCTCCACTCTGATTGGATGGCTGACTAAAAAGTGAAAGTGATGAGCACAGCGTTTTACTCAAAGTTGAACATTCCTCAACTTGAGGCGACCGCTAAAAACACTGAGCGCTCAGTGCTTGAACTTGAAAAAGTCGCTCAGCCTCGTTACGCTCCTGGCGTTTAAAAAAACGCGGCACTCCCATTGAAAACAATTGGAAAAGTATGCTAGCTGCTGGAAAACAATGCTTTGGTAGACTATTTGGCAACTATTTTAACGTAAATTTGAAACAGTATCATAGCCAGCTGTTGTCTTTGTTTATTTGGACAAGAAGTATATTGAAACTTCAGGAAGAAATCAATAAGGTTTAGTATTTTTAGTATGCACAATTTTGGTCTCTAATTGCTACTTAAGTATATCCCTTATTTGACAACACAAATCACAAATATTGTGAGTTCTTTGTAAAGTAATTCCAAAACACCTGCTTTAGGGACTCCTGAAAATGACTCTGGAGATTGGACCATAATTTTTGTAAGAACTCAAAAACATGCTTATCACTTTAAGATACACACTATTTCTCAATATAATCTAATTTATATGCATATTTTTTCACAATGAAATTTATACTACCCATGCCACATTTTCAGTGTTTTTTGACTTCATATTTCTTAACATGCTTGTAGTGTTCAGTCATGTGACTTTTATGAAATAAGGTACAATAATCTGCTACCTAGAATATGCTACTCATATTTCCTATAATACGCTTGGAGTGTTTGAGGTATCGCTCTCTTGTGTCAAAGTGCAGGGATTCAGAAGCAACAAAATAAAAAAAGGTTCTTGATATTTTACCCTGTGGCTTCTAAAGATGCTTTAAATTCTACCTTTCACTAAATTAAATTACATTCCATGATTTGAATAATGTGCCCAGTGTTTATTTCCTTTGATGTCACAGCTTTACCTAAGCTCACTCCGTTCTTCTCTGAAAATCAGCAAGTTTTCATAATGCTTAAAGGAATAGTCCACCCAAAAATGAAAACTGGCATTATTTGCTCACCTTCATGTCATTCCAAACCTATATGCAGTTAGCTATTTCTGTTGGAAAAAAGGAAAACTTCTGATGAATCGTACTCCACTCTTTCTAATGATGATCACATCTGACTCATGCACTATATATATATATAAGCTTTCTGAACTCGTACAATATTTACATTTCAATCTGTTCACTTCACATGACAAACAGACTGAAATCTGAAGTCATTATTCACTGAGCCTGTTATGAATGAGCCAATTGAAGGTTCATAAATCAGTGGGGGAAAAAGACTCCACGATCTGGCCACATTATTTTTGGGTGAACTACTCATTTTTAATTCCTGCTTTTTTCCATATTAGACCATGCAAACAGAATCGTTGACACAGGTAATGCTACAAACGTGCGTGAATGTGCTTGTACTAAATATGTAAATATTATATTGTTAGCTGTAATCACATCTGAATATTTTATAGGGGCGTGCATAATATTGCTTTGCATTACATTTCTTCCACTCTAAACAAAACATTTCTCAATCTGGGTTCAGAGCAAATCAGTATTAATTCTGCAAATCACAGCATGTAAAAAAATGCCAAATATCCACTGTATCATCTCATTAAGTTCCGCACAGACTCAACACAACATTTATTTTTCATGAATGTGTGCCATTTACTGTTGCTCCTGATGTTTTGTTATGTTGTTTGTGATAATTTGTGTTTCAGTGAAAACAAAATACTCACTGCAGGACGGTTACATATGTTACATAGTATGTTGCAAATATACATTTGCTTGTCGTTTTTCGACCTGGTATTTTAGGTTGTACTTTTTGTGAAAGTTAATTTTGCTTTCTATGTTGGTATCAGAATAGTTATATTGTGTCTATGCTGCACCTAAACTCAACCACTACAAATGTTCTTTTCTGTATGAATGTAATTTGTCTTTTGTTCTCTTGAGGTGTATTCGTGTAACATTTATTTCATAAAATGTGGGCAGTGTTGCAATCATGTGTATTGTATTATTCTGTAATTATAGATTATTATTTCAAGTGTCTTGTTTGAATGCTAATGTCTGTTTCATTAAAAGCACTGGGGTGGGGAATAGATGTTGGTCAAAATACAAAAGCAGGTTCTATTAAAGGTTCCATTATTCACACTGAACTGGATTGAAATTAATTTACTCAAATTCCAAGGGCAATCTCTAATGAAGTCCTCTCACAAAGTCATCAAACGTGTCCTTCAACTGCCTTCAGTCGAGTGCATTTTAATAAGGTGGCTTAGGAAAACAGATTCGCAATTCTTTAGGAACAAGAAGGACTTTTCTCTCCTAAAGCTAAAGCCAATGTATCTGGATGATCACAGCTTTGTTAGTTAGAGAAATTTTAACAACAACTAGACTCCTGGCTTAAAATGGCTAAATATTTAGTGGTCTTTTAACGGTCTTAACCATTTTAATCACAAAACACTGTTCAGGAAATGGTTCAAGTACTGTAGATAAAGTAACGGAATAGCCTTCTTTGTTTTCTTTAAAAGTTTAGGCCATGTGGGTAAACTTGCAGACAGCTTTTTACAGGAAATAGAGTCCGTGTAAATCCACTTAATGTTAATGGCTTCAAACAGTTCACGAGTAGTTGAAAAATGTCTCCTAGTTCATTTGAGTTCATTGTGAGAACAAATATTCAACTAAAGGGTTCTGAAGAAGGCCAAAACATGAGCCTGATGGACTTGTTCTCAAGCCACTTTGCAGTTTGGGAAGGAGCATCGGATTGTTGAAAAATAACATCTGATCACTCCTTTTCAACTGTGGGAAGCAAGACATTCCGCAATATTCCCTAATACCAGCAGCTAAAAGGCTCCCCCCACATTCTTCCTTCACTGTGGTAGAGATGCATTTATTATTTTATTTCTCAGCAGATTTTCGAAGACATCGCTCTGGAGCATCACCATGCAACTCGTGTTTCATTGTGATTCTGCCAAAATCTTAATTCTGTCTTTTATGTTTCTGTTTCTGAGACAGCAATGGCTTTTTAAGTACAGTATTTGATTAAATTTAGCTAATTTCCTGACCAATCATTTGTGGTTTAGACAAGTAAAAGCTTAGTGTTTAGCCATCTTGGGCTTGGCCCTTTTTTCTTTGTTTTTTGGCTCAGGAGTGCATAATGCTATGTTTCAATCCATCAATCAATAATAATAATAATAATTTTTTTTTTATAGTGCCTTTCTGAGACCCAAGGTCACTTTACAAAGTTGGCAATAATTTATATTGTCCACTAAAAGACAACTAAATAAAATATTGTTATTTGCTAAAGTGTTAATTAGTAAATATTATACAATAAAATATCTAGGCATCTTTGCAGCTAAGTTAAAGGATTAGTTCACTTTCAAATGAAAATTAGCCCAAGCTTTACTCACCCTCAAGTCATCCTAATGTGTATATGACTTTCTTCTTTCTGATGAACACAATCTGAGTTATATTAATAAATATCCTGATGCATCTGAGCTATGTGAAACGAATATGAGCTGAAGAAAGTGTCTCCATCCATCATAAACATATTCCACATGGCTCCGGAGGGTTAATAAAAGGCCTTCTGAAGCGAAGCAATGCGTTTGTGTAAAAAAAACAAAAAACATCTAGCTTCCGCCAGACTGCCTTCCGAATTCTTCAAAAAGCTTACGTTGTACGACCTACGCCTTCCTTATTCAACTTACGGAACTGACGTGACGCCAGTTCCATTTTTTTGAAGAATACGGAAGACTTTCTGGCAAAAGCTAGATGTTTTACTTCATAACTTGTTAAATATGAATTGTTTCTTACACAAACGCATCGCTTCGCTTCAGAAGGCCTTTTATTAACCCTCCGGAGCCATGTGGAATATGTTTATGATGGATGGAGACACTTTCTTCAGCTCATACTCGTTTGGTAACGCATACTGCCATTATAAAGCTCGGATGCGTCAGAATATGTATTAATATTTCTACGATTGTGTTCATCAGAAAATGAAAGTGAACTAATCTAAGGCTGCTCTGTGCCAGCTCAAAAATCAGTTTAAGGATACAATACTCCATAAAAGCCAGACTAAAATATGCCTGCTCTGACCCACCTCATGCCTTAGTGTCATTTACAATTGCTGTACCTCTGAGCAGCATTAAACAGTCTGTGTAGACTAAATGCCTCTAAAGAAGCTCTTCTTTGCCACATTTGCAGTGTAAAGTTGACATGTCTATATAATAAAAATGTCTTTTAAAGGCACAATATGTAAATTTATACCGCAAGAGGTTCCTTATTCAAAACAAAGGCATAGCTTGATGACGCCTTGATTTCGCGGAATTATGGAAGGTTTTGTCTTCATGTCTACAGCCGGTGGAAAAGAATCAGATGGGACTCTGGCAGAAATCATATTCATGGATGAGCTAACGTATTAAAGATTAATCAACATTACTGTAGTATGAAGCAGGGTGTGGCTAAAAGCCGTTGGAGCGGAACGAGGCCACTGGAATGATTGCTAATGCTAATGAGAGACAAGTGTGACAGACTGCTCAAGAGCAGCAGAACTTTTATTACGCCACAGACGACCGCTTCCGCTTCTTCCGGTCATGCATATGTAGGGTAACACAGCGCTGTTTTGTCATTTTAGATACATTTGTGTGTTAAAAGTTGTTATAATGCTTCTCTGTGCGTTCACTCGGCAGCTGCTATGAGACTTTTTTTGCACACTGCAGTAAGATAGATCAATATTAGTCATGGTAAAACATGGTACTCGCTGTAAATCAAGAAAACGAAAATTTAAACAATAAGACTTACTGTGTTGAGCTGTAGAACAGTGATTCGTTTTCTGTCAATGAATGTATCCAAACAGCTGCTCACCTGTCTAATAAAACACATAATATATTAAAGCGTCTTTGGTGTTTCCATGGTTTCTAATTAATAAAACCAGAAATCGAGGGTAACGCGGGTATGATGTCATTGATAGGCGACGCACGGACATGGTCTGTGTCCTCCTTAAAATGGATTATTTCTCTGGATTTAAACATTCTTGGAAACATTTGGGATAATGTAAGTACGCAAGTCAACAAAACATTACATTGTTCCAGTGATTTTTGGATATTTTAATCCAAAAATCTTATATATTTTGATTTTAACAGTATAAAAAAAACCTAGTTGTCTGAAAATAGTATAAACAGACTGTGAACTGCTCATTTATAAGTAGCCTGATTAAAAAAATGTAATGGAAATAATGACCTAGCAGCCATATTTTTATGAAATAGGGTGAATATGAGGTAAAGAGTTACTCAAACAGTAAAAATAAGAAGATGATATAGTTGAATTCCTACCAGCTAGAGTAAATTTACAGGAGCAATGTCTGTTCTGCTTGTCATCAGTTACTTTTGAGAACTAAAGGGCATCATGCTGGGAGTGAAGACTAAAAAAAAAAAGTTTACCAAGGAAGTATTGCCCGCCAGATGTTTCCTTTGACATGCCACAGTGCAGAATTAAATTGAGAACATATGCTGTCCACCATCTTGGACAGAATTAAGTAAACGGGGCAATCCCAGAGAGCACTGTGGTATAGTCTTTACAACACTTGAATGGAAAACAAACTGTGAGAGCCATACAAAAAATACAAGACTGCCTTGGAGACGTGGAGTCATCATCAATACTATTCAAGTCTGAAATGTTATAATTTGGTGCCTATTTTCCTTTAGCCTGAACACAGAGGAGATTGTGTTTTATTTATTCTGTTCCAACTGAAAAGATCATGTTCAGTGTTCAAGCTAAAAAAACAATCTCTCTCAACACATAGAACGGTGTCGGTGTCTAATCAGAGGGAAAGTCCACTGAAACTGAGAGCTGGTGAAACAGGTGGGCTAACATACACTTGACAAACAGGAGATAAGCATTCATTCCTCTGCCCACATGAATGCGTGTTCACCATATGTTCTGCTTTATCCAAGAATTTTAACAGTAACCTACGTCATTGCCTTAAATAAATAGTACTCATCTGTATTCAGGGAGATACGGCAGGAATGATGAGGCATTTCTGCCAGGTGAAGAATGCAGTTGAAGAGACTACAATGATTTTTTACCGAGAGGTTAAGAAATAACCCCAAAATGAACCAAAAAGTTCATAGTTTTAGGTTAAGAACAAACTTAGAGTATTAAAAATGCCACATTAGTCATCTTAAAATAATAATTCACTCCAAAATTGTCATCCTGAAATCAATGCCAAAGACAAGGACATACAGAAATGTCAGATGGAAAGGAATAAATGAAAGACTACTTCCAGCAGCAGCTCTCTTGGAAGACTTTGCATATCAAACACAATGACTGCAAATGATGTTGATTTAGTACACGGGGAAGAACTATAGAGTCTCTTCAGTGTTTGTTGGCACATTAATGCTTTCTACTTATACTTTGAAGTTGCATATCTTTGCTCCCCCCTGAGAATATATTCCAATTAACATTACTCATTTCTAAATGGGTTAATCTGTTTTCACATTAATTAATCTATTCAACTGTCTTGATATGAATGACTTGGATCTCTCACAATGGAGATGCGACAACATTAACATCCATGTTTTAAAAACACAGTTAGCCCTAAATGACCTTAATAGCAGGCAGGCCACACTAATGGAAAATAACACAGGTTGGAGGCTGCCCAAGGCCAGTGTCACCTGCATTTAGCTTCAAAATCTGATAAAAACATGCTTTATTACAATTCACAGATGGGTGAGTAACACTCACTTTCATCCTCACACATTCATGTGCCTATAGGGAAAGGCATGACTGAAGCAAAGCAAATGGAAAACACACATAGAAAAGCCTATTCTTCCATTTGTTTATTTCACTAATTGCACATAGTTCTTACATCACCAAAAATGATTATATTGTTGAAACGACAGCACATTTACTTAAACATTGGCATGTAAATATCCAAAAGAATCAAATCAGTTCATTGGGCAATATTATGATCGACGACATACTCTGTCACTATACTAGACATAACAATAAAAGACACTCCAACAAGACCCTGAAGGGACATCTAAGAGAACATCCTTGGGTAGGAAATTGCAATTGACCAGCATTAACCTGCTGACATATGACTGAGCTAAATATATGACTTCATGAGAAACTTGAAGAGAACATCCAAGAGAGGCTGGAAGGAAATTTTTTAAAAAGTACTCGTATTGGTAGGTGCATTCCATTTTGGAAGAAAAATGTATAAATAATTCAGGATCACTCCTGAACTCGAACAAAATGTTTGACTTCATAGTACGTACAATGGGGTCCTGAACCCCATCGCAGCCTGTGACCGGTGACACATTGACCAGGGCAGCACAAATTCATTCCGGAAACAAAGGCGCCAAACGTGTGTTTGTTCTATCTAATCAAGCCCTGTCTTTGATAGCACAGGAAATGGGCAGATGGGAGAGTCTTTACTCAGTGAAAACAATCACTAAAGACCATCCAGATAGCACTGGTCCCCCCTCAGGAATGCAACCAGGATTTTAAGGGAGTCGACTATTTACTTTTACAATTTCCAGTTATCTGTAAAGTAAACAAGACATTTGAATAAGAGCCTCCTTCCAAGGGAATAAGGGACTGTGGTGCACTTGATGTGATAATATAGAGTTATATCACTTGTTCAACTTCAAAAAACACTGTTTTCATGCAAGGCTAATCTTACATCCTCCTGAGGCCCCAAACAAAAAGTCTTTGGACTTTTGGAATGTTCTTTTCACTTCGTTGTAATGTTTGGGACATCCTGAGGCAATACAATACCGGCAATATAAACAGGATCTCAAATAACATAATTGCTATAAACAATAATGATTATAATTTTGAGAAAAAATACCTGTAAATAAATAATTTACCTATTATTGTGGAACCCTACAAATTTATAGATGTTCTTCATATATAATCGATAGATTTTCTTCATAAAAAAAGTCGCTGTTTGGATTTAAATAGTGTGTAGCTTTTCATTTCTTAAACAACCATGTAGGAAGACACATCATGGCCATATTCCAGGATGACAAAGCCAAGATTCATCAGGCTCAAATTGTGAAAGAATGGTTGGGAGGGAGCATGAAGAATCATTTTCACACATGAATTGACAATCCAGACCTTAAATTCATTGAAAATCTTTGGGATGTGCTGGAGGAGACTTTACAGAGTGCTCACCTCTTGCATTGTAATGGAAAAAACAACATTTTTTCCATCAAGAGGTGCATTATTTTTATGGTCAAGATGATTGTACTGACAATGTCAAGTCAAGTGTTAACAGACAAAGGAACAAATCCACAATGGATAGGTTTCTTTTTATTTATTTTGAACAGACAGTAGTGCAAATTACAGTTTGTTCCACCTAGTAGCATTTATTCCCTCTAAAGTAGTTGGTACAGTACAGCCTCCTGTATTAAGCACTAAGCAGTAAACAGAATGCGCTCTTGCATAGGTCATTTTTTGACCTAGGCTGATAAAAACAAAAGGTATTTGGTCACAATCAGCTACAAAACCGAAAAACATCTTGCATTATAAAAGTACAAAATAAATAGAGTAATGAAAAATAAAACTTGTGCATTAGGAGTGTTACAGTTTGCTCCACTTAAACTATATTTAAACGTTCAAAGCTTAAGCCCAACCCTCCTATACCTATTTTTCTGCATTCCGCTCCGTTTCGCGCTCAGTTGAGATCGTGAATCCCAAAGTATAGTTTACTTTTTATGCATAAGTGAGGGTCAGTGTAAAGTGCATGTGACTGAATTTAGTCATCAGAAGAATACGCGCACTTCCGGATTTTTGCAACCGTGCGTACTTGTACGCGCAGGTCGCACATGCGCATTCAATTTTTTGCAGTAATTAGTTTATCCACAAAGTGGCAACCATGTCCTAGGAGTGTCTATTCACAAGGTAGTCAACAAAAAACTGCATAAACAGAACAGACCGGAACGCATGCAAGCTACAGCGACGATGGAGGCCTACATAGATGAGAGATTGTGTGAAGAGTAACCTCATTTGTACAACTCTAGCATGAAAGAATATAAAGATGTTTACATGGGTTGTAACTCATGGCAAGAGATTGCTCAAAACTGCGCATACGTCAAACAACTGCGTTTGCGTACGAATCAAATAAAATATACTTTCCAAGGCTGTGCATTCGACTGTGCTCTTATACTAGCGTATGCGTAAAAAGATGAAGTATACCCAGGGCTTGAGCCTTTCAAAGTATTGTCCTTTGTCCATGAGCGCAGAAAGAAGCATTTGACGCATACGCACTACCTAGTGGACTTTGTTTTCAAGTCATTTGCATATGCACTGTTCATCTTCTGCTCTTTTTCTTGTTGTGGCGGTTTGCGAACAGTGTTATATTACTGCGTGCGACCCTGGATTGGAGTGTGGATCAACATGAACTGTAGAAAAACTGATACTGATACATTTTTACCTGTAGTTTATCCAATTTGGGAAAAAAACATGCAGTTAGTCCTGATATACAGATATAAATATTGATGTCTTTCTTGTACAAGACGAGTCAACAATATTCAAAAACCAGGAAGAGGAAGTTAATGTGACAAACCCTCGAAGACATTCAGAAAAAAGACAGATGTCCCCTACAGAGGCAAAAATGTGCATGGCTCCCAGGAGGATATATGATTTCAATTAGTTTTTATCCTTGCAAGGCCTGTTGGGTGATCTGCTCAGTTTTAACAATTTTCACATGGTACAACAAAAGACCTTTAGTCAGAGAATGCCGAAATGAGATTATGCAGAGATTCCCATAAATAGCAAGACAATGTACACAATACAGCAATACAGACACAAATGCACACTAAATGCAGCACAAGAATGCCAGTCTGGAGAGTCCTATTTTCTGACCCGCCACAAATTATCCTATTTGTCCAAATGAACGGATGAAATATAAGAGGTGCGGCACTGTAATTTCACAGTTGACGTCAAAAAATGCATCAGACATGGACAGCACACATAATTAAACCTCAGCCATTTTCAAAGTGACTGAAACTGGGTCCCACAGCAACCGAACTGGAGGTGTTATTAATCCACAACTGTTCCCCCCACGTTTGCGCCCCAAGTTTAGTCTGAAAGCAATAAACACAGAGTTCACGCTGTTGTCAGATGTTTGACCTATGCATTCTGAGAAATTGCACCTCTCTCTCACACTTCCCAGGAGAGTCCATAGTGGACACAACAAGGACAGGTGCTGTTATTTGAGAGCCTGGGGTGTATAGGCCACAGCTGTGAGCGAAAGAGCCCAGTGAGCATGCCATATGCCTCTGGGAACATCCTGTCGTAGTTGTCTGTGCGCAGCATGAGCCAAATTAAACTCAGACAGCCAAAATGTTAGCTATATTACAGATCCATTGCATTGCAAATCCTGGGTCAACCGAAAACATCTGCATTGGGTCAAAACTACTTGTGCCGCCATAATTTTTTTAATAAAAATGATATTAAAAAAAAGAATAAGAAAATCAATAATATAGATATACAGGGGTTGGACAATGAAACTGAAACACTGGCCAATATAATGTTGGAGGTTTCACGCCTATATATGCATGGCCTGGTGGCCAATCTTCAATGATTTTACATTCCCTCAGTAAGATCAGAGTGTGAAGGTTAAATTAGCAGAGCAAAAGCACAGCTGTACATAAAATATTGTAATCCACACAACATAATGGAAGACATATCAGAGTTCAATGGAGGACAAATTGTTTGTGCGTATCTCGTTGGCCCATCTGAGATCAGGACAGCAAGTCTTTGTGGTGTATCTGTGCCTGTGGTATCCAGGGTAATGTCAGCAAACCTCAATGTAAGACAAACCACATACAATAGGAGTAACTGTTGACTCAAGAGGAAGCTGTCTGAAAGGGATGTCCAGGTACTAACCTGGATTGTATCCAAAAAAACACAGCTTCCCAAATCACTGCAGAATTAAATGCGCATCTCGACTTTCTTGTTTCCACTAAAACAGTCAATATTCATGATCAGGCTGCTATAGCCAAACCTTTGGTCACTCGTGCCAATGACAAATATTGGTTTTATAGGTGCCAACAGTGCAAATCTTGGGCTGTGGACAATGTAAAAACATGTATTGTTCTCTGATGAGTCCACCTTCACTGTCTTTCCCACATCCGTGGAAGTTACAGTGTGGACAAGATCCAAAGAGGCTTAACACCAGACTGTTGCTGCCCAGAGTGAAGGGTGGATCAATGATGGTTTTGGCTACAATATCATGGCATTCCCTACTGCGCTTGATGGGAGCGTCACTGCCAAGGACTACCGAACCATTCTGGAGGACTATGTGCACCGAATGGTTCAAACATTGTACCCTGAAGGGGTGCCGTGTATAAGCATGATAATGCATCAATACACACAGCAAGACTTGTGACAAAATGGTTTGATGAACATGAAAGTGAAGTTGAACATCTCCCATGGCCTGCACAGTCACAAGATCTAAATAGTTTTGAGCCACTTTGGCGTATTTTGGAGGAGCAAGTCAGAAAACGAGCATGCATGCATCACATAGGCCCTGTTTACACCTGGTATTAAAGATGCATTTTGGTTGATACAATCACAGGTAGATGATGCTAAACAAAGGTGTAAACAGGGTCTAAAATGTTTTGAACTTGTCCACTTTTGACCATTTCCAGAGGTAGTCAAAAACACATTTCACGGGATTGCTTTTGTAGTGAAGACAATCATGTAGTCAAATGCATTCTAACTCTCCGCCTACTGACTTAACGCGTAAACATTATGGGATGCGCGCTAGCCAGATGGGATTTAAACTTTGTCGGGTAGAGACTCAAGTTTGGTTTGAAGATGAAAAACGTACCAAGCACAATGTTCTCTCACCATTCCAGATTTCGAACACACACTCACATCATTTGGCGTCGTCTTGCAGCTATCAGAGCAGAAACAAAAGCTGCTCCTCGCCATGTTTTTCCGTCATCTCCAGGCACGTTCATACGTAAATTGCGTGAGCTTATTTGGCCATTAGATCGAAAGATCTGAAAAAAATAAACAAATAAATAACATTCCCTAGTGAAAAAACCTATACTAAAATGTAATACATTTATTTCATGCTAAGTATACTACAAATCCATTAACATATTTACTGACATATCGTGTGAGACTTACTATTAAACATTATATGGAGTATTTCTTTATTGCACAATGCACCTTTCTTAATATTAAGCCAAAAATGTGTTTTAATATCACTATTAGTAAGGATAGTATGATCTCTTTAAATGCAAGATATTTAAAGTGTACCTAAAGTATACTTGCAATAGTTCCATTTTAGCAAAATCAAATATACTGAAGTATATCTTTAGTTGGAACTCGGCAATACTTCCGCACAATTAAAGTACAAAATTAGTTGTTCCAATTTAGCTGACTTTAAGTACACCAATTTAGTATACCAAAAGTACACTTGCAGGGTATTTATATTTAGTACATAAATATGTAAATGTATTTGTAGTATACTTAGCAAAAAATAAATGTATTTCAAATACATTTTGGTATATTTATTTTTCACTAGGGTTTACCCGCCCATAGACCCTCACTCTGAAGAAATCAGGACAGAAGCGGTTGAAAGTGCAAAAAAAAAGACGGATTAAAACACCAGGTGTAAACGAGTATGTGTCTCTCTACTTGTGATCCGATCGACCAAAACGCATCTTAATACCAGGTGTAAACAGGGCCATAGTGACCTGGCCACTGTTCCGGAGGAGGAATGGTTCAAAATCCCTCTGGCCACTGTGAAGGACTTGTATCTGTCATTCCCAAGATGGATTGTTGCTGTATTAGCCTCAAACGGAGGCCCTACACTATACTAATAAATAACCATGGTCTAAAACCAGGTGTTTCAATTTCATTGTCCAACCCCTGTACGTAATTACATTTAGAATAAATACTGTAAGTAAATAAATAAATAAATGCTTATGCAATTCTTAAATGGTTATGAAATCTCACAAAAATAATATTTAGTATCATAAATAGCAATTCAGACCAAACCCAGCTATTAATGGCAAAGCAGATGGGGTCATTCAGCTGTCAAATTTACATGGAAATTCGTTCCATTACTGGTGCCAACATGCGTCAGACAGCGAGCTTGGTGACGATTGCTGGGGTTAGACCCTGCGTAGAGACAGGTGTATCGTATTTGACACTCTCTAACGGGAAGTGAGAATCCCAAGATAAAGCCAGGACATAGCTCTGGGTGTATGTAACCAGAACTCCTCTCATGTGTGATTCAGTATGGCTACTGAAGCCTTTGTGCAGGAGATACATTATAATGCCCTTGTGCATTTAAAAGGCTGGTGGGAAACAGACACAGGAAGAACAGTCTTCTGTAAGGTCCTTGAGAGTAGCCTGAGCTACATTAATGTGTCCTCACTGACTCTAAAATAAACCTGTCAACCACCCACTGAGATGAACTCATGCCAATGCTTCCAGCAAAGTAAATCCATTAAAATGTGCATTACTAACATAGACAGTGTATTCAAAAGAACCTTGAAATTGCTGGTTGAATAGTGCATATTTGTTTTTCTGGGTTTGTTGCATGTAAATCTGATCAAATTAAATCTTTAAGATAGACTGTCCACATTGTCATGTTGCAAGTGATGAAGTCAGATCCATTTGTTCAGATAGCATGGTTAATATCCCGTATATATCAATACCGGTTGCCATAGTAATGATATAAGTGACAGCAAGAGACATGAGGGAAGCTGTCATCGTGGAAGAGGATTGAAAACTGAAATACCACCACTTCTTATGCCCATCATGATGGTGTTGAACTCATCATCATCCTTCAGAAAACATATGCAGCAGGAGCATTACTGTATAATTTACAGATTTATACATATTCTACATCCGAAACGGTTTACTTTTTCACCATTTAACACAGAATAATTGACACATGTGAGAGAAAATGAGACACTACATATCTAGGCTACTTCATATCCCAAATGAGAGAAAAAAAATTCTGCTTGATATACAGACTAACATTGGAAAGAGCGATTCATTGAGAATTGATTTGTTTTAAAGAACTGGTTTAAAATAACCAAATCACAGATTCATTTGAATTATCATTTAAAAGTGTCTTTAGTCCAATAGCCCCAATACAGAATTTAACATTTCATTTCTGTAATAATTTTTCCATTACATATCATTATTATAGCCATTCATTATAAAGATGATGTAAACTGCTATGTGTTTTATGGTTCAAATGTCACCCTTCTTGTAAAAATTCCCAGGATCACTATACATTTCCACCAAAATACACTACAGTCAATTAATAATATTAATGTGGCACTTTCAAACAGTAAAAAGAAGCTTATTCATCTTTTGCTTGGTTTCCTTTTTGTGGCATATACCACAGTTTTATAGCACCAATAGCTGTAGTGACTATGGTATTTTGGTGGAAACTATGGACACCATGGTAATTTTTGAGTTTTATATCCAAAGTTCTACAGTGGAATGCTTTACAAACACTTTGCGAATCAGCTCATGTGAATCATTCAAAAGAACTGGTTCAGAGGAAAGACTTGTTCACGAATCACTAGACTACAAACAACTAAACGGATTTGAGTCGGCTCAGCCAAAACAATCAGATTTTTGCCGCTTGTCTGAACTAAGCCATAGTCTCTAGTTACTCAGACCCTAATGTAGATCAGTGTCTGGATGCTGAGGCAAGAAATGGGATGCCTGTGGGGATCCTTGCATAACTGAGAGCTGGAGAGCTGTCAAGTACATTTGAGTGCTCTCTCTCTCTCTCTCTCTCTGTGTCTTTCTTCCTTTCTCTCCTCCTACATGGTGAATGAAACAGAAGTATAAGATGTGCTCTAGATTTGTACATGAATCCTTGAATCCACTCATTTGCTCTGTAATTTGTTATGATAGTATCAGCTGAACCCTTAGTGGGATAAAAAAAAAAAAAGTGGGGCAATTCTTGTCCAGAAGAACTTACAACAATTACTACATTTTATATTTGAAACGAACGTCTTACTTTAGATTTATCTTCAGATCTACCCTTTCAAGGTTTAGATAGTACACTGTAAAACCGAACAGTGAAATTAATTAAATGAAATTAGCTTGTTACACTCAAATAATAATGAAAGTTAAGTGTACTTAATAGAAAAAAGTTGTATGAACTCATTTCATTGTAGTAAGCTGAACTTAATATTATTAAGTCACATCAGATTTCTAATTCCCAGCATGCTTTGCGTCAGACTGTATAAATAAATGCTGAAATTATTTTTTGCACAAGATTAACATAGGGAGACATAAGTTAGTGTTTAAAGGGTCATGAACTGTGTTGTTTTATTGTTTTATAATGTTCCTTGGGTGCACTTATGTTAGTATGCTTTTTACATAAAAAATCATCATAATTTAGAAATAAAAGGCATTTTCCTACCCTGCTTTTAGCCCTCTTATTTGAACGCTCTGTTTCAAGGGGTGTGTCTGCTGTGAGACTTCAGTGTAAACACCTGCTGCTGTGATTGGCTGACATCTTTGTCTATGAAATATAGCTAAGTATTACTCTCTCTGAAACTTTCACTATTACAGCTCTCAAGGTTAAAGCTGCAGTCCGTAACTTTTTTTGGTTAAAAATTATCCAAAATCAATTTTTGAGCAAGTACATAACCAGCCAGTGTTCAAAACGATCTCCTTACCTTAGCCAATTCACAACAGTAAGCTTGTAATAATGTTTTATAATAAATCAATACTGGTGGATTTCTGCGGGAAATTCAAGCATGCAGCAGTTTGTTTTTACGTCATTATGTCACATCTGTAAACAGAAAGAAAGGAGTCCCAGCTAGACTATAGGATGCTACTGGTAGCGGATCATTTATAGCCTTTTCTCACAGCAGCTGCAATAATTGAACTTATCATTTGCATGGCGGATTGTAATCCAGAAAGATCCAAATGACAATCATCATTAATGCTTTTCCCCTCAGTTGGTCAGAACAAAAGTGGCAGACATGTTACTTACTTATTCAGATGACATTTTCCGGTGAAAATTCCTACTTTGGTCATGCTGGGATTCCGAAGTACAGTATCCACACCGGTATGGTGACTGACAGCAAACATTAGATTCATCTGCGCTGAGGAGCTGTGCCGATGCCCAACCCACGTAAAGAGGATAATTCCACATATAACTGCAATTGCAGGTTTCAAACAGAGATAGCGACTAAGAGGCAAATCTTACGGACAGCAGCTTTAACTAATCGTAAAAAATTTTGCATTACATTTATATCTATGGCATTACAACATTGTAGCCGATCACAGACATGTTTTTGAGCGCATGAAAGCAGTTCTTTATTTGTTAAATAAAATGGGAGTTTTGGCGCGTGATACTTTGGGAGTTTTGTCATTGATAAACTTTGTTTGATTGACAGCTCAAGCGATTGTAAAGTGAGCGTTCTTTGATCGCTTCTTCATATAATTTAATCACCGTCTAAATAACAGATTGAAACTTACAGGATATTCTTNGTGCACTTGGATGGGTTAAATGCAGAGCACAAATTCCGAGTATGGGTCACCATACTTGGCCACATGTCACTTCACTTTCACTTTCACTTCACTTTCACATATCTATGGCATTACAACATTGTAGCCGATCACAGACATGTTTTTGAGCGCATGAAAGCAGTTCTTTATTTGTTAAATAAAATGGGAGTTTTGGCGCGTGATACTTTGGGAGTTTTGTCATTGATAAACTTTGTTTGATTGACAGCTCAAGCGATTGTAAAGTGAGCGTTCTTTGATCGCTTCTTCATATAATTTAATCACCGTCTAAATAACAGATTGAAACTTACAGGATATTCTTATAGTAGTACAATGACCTCTTATACGTATATAGCAAAAGCTCAAGGAAAAGTTGATTTCTCAATTCATGACCCCTTTAATGTTGTATGTTGGGATTTACAGGGGGTTCTATTATGTTAGTTTTATAGGGTTACCATTGTGGTGAAGAGTAGAGTGGTTAGGTTGAGGATGGGCTACAAAACTTTTGTATATAGTATATTATAGTAATATTTAGTATAGTTATTACTCATTGAGTGAAGCAACTATACTCATACCATAACTATAGAATGTAGTTTATTGTAGTGTATGAATGTAATCCGGACATACTACATCCGCCATGTTGTTATTATCATGTGACCTATCAGCATCAGTTGCGTCGCTTTACTGCCATTCATAAATCCTCTCCACTGGCCTCATTGGATAGTAAAGTGTCCATTTTATGCACATTTCAGAGTCATCTGGGTACTTTTTGCCTACTCTTTTATGAGAAGCCTACTGTGAATTCAGACATACTTCTTTTGTCACATACTGTTTTTTGCCGACTATATAGTAGGGAAGTATGCGATTTCAAATACAGGGCAAATCTCTAAATTTACTCTCTTAATGCAGTCCCTTGCAAAGCATGCTGGAAATTACAGATCCACTGCCCAGTTAGTTACAGTATGTCAACAAAAATGATTAATGCAGTCCCAACACATGGATACTGGATTAAGTTAACTTTTAGTTTTGTATATATTAGGTGGATTGAACACATGAAATTAAGTTGTGATAAGCATGTATGATTTCGACTAAAAAATAATGAAGGTTAATTGTACAATTGAAGAACTGCACCACCCATAAACCTTTACAGACATTCACCAAACAGAGAAGCATTGTGAACAATCACTCCACTCTGATTAGTAATTTATTTGTGTATACTGAATGTTTTACAACAAATCTAAATATTTTGTGCATTAGACTTAAGTCTATTGTTCTGATTTAATTAATTTTAAATTCATCATTGGATAAGTATTTCATTCCCCCATTAAAACAAACAAACAAAAAAATACACAGTATGTATTTTTCTTACTTATTTGCTTCAAATTAATGTTCTGGTGGTTTGGTATATGGCTCTATGCAGAAAGTAAATGTGAGAAAATACCAACTGTCGCACTCCTTATGCAATAGTTTTCTTGGTAAACAAGCATCTGTTGAGAAAATACTCTTAAATGACTGACATGTTGTCAACCTTAATGTTTTGTGTTGGACTTTTCACTTCCTTGAATAGAAAGATTGTTGTTTTAGTGGCACCTAATGAACTTAATGCCAACCCATCCCACATAATCGATCATACACTGGGATGTTTGTCTACACACTAAAGAAAACAACCCTATAACACAAGTCCTACTAATGGAACTAATGGAAATATTTCCCATGGTATTGTATGGAGATGACTTTTTGTTTTTACCAAGAGCCTAACAGTCTTTCATACTAAGAAGGTCCAAATCAAGAAAGAGGAAACTTCTGTCCAGTTGAGTTTGTAGTCAGGAGGGAAAAGGCATTGCAGTTTTCCTGTGATTGTGTAAAATCACCAGCAAGGATCTTTTTTACCAACTTGTGATGATTATGGTTTTCAGAAATCATCTCAACCCCCTCCGCTACTGAGCATTCAACAATTACTCAAATAAAACAAAATAAAGGTGACATAAGTTTTTGATTAAATAAACTATGTTGAACACCAATACTTAGTTTATCTTTTTATATATATGGAGGATATGGGAGGATGTTCTAGCAATAACAAAAAGCAAACCCAAATCCAAGCAAGCAAATCCAGTGGGACTCATTGCCTGGTTATATTTTGATAAACAATATCTAGTAAGCAGAATAATGAAGTTTAATTAAAAGGTTTTTGAGGATGAATTATGCATGAAAGTCATGACAAATTCCCTGGAGTAGAGCAATGTGTAAAGTGCACAGCTGTCTACACATTCATGCCAGAGGGAAGTAGAGCATATTAAGTAAACCTCATGCTCTCTTTTGGTAAGAAAATCATTCCATTAATTTTTGTTCTTTTAATATTGCTGTGGTTCCTTGATAAATATTCCCACTCATCATCACTGTGGTGGGAATATGTCAGTCTGACTATAGTTTCCACAAGGGAATTTTTTTTCCCCAGAACATTTGCTACCTAGCAATTAATAAGGAAAACATCTCAGCATTTTTGATGGAAATGATTGTTTATATTTTTCAATTAGGGAAAGCTGTGGTGCTTCTCATCTTCATGTTGCTCCAAAACTGTATGACTTTCTTTCTTCTGTGGAATATAAAAGAAGATACGGTCAATGGGCACCAAAACTCCATCCATCCATCCATCCATCCAATATACATGTATATATATATATATACTGTATGTATTTATTTGTACTGAACCTGTGAAAATTTCCGTCAAGGTGGGTGTTGAAGTCCATTTGGAATAGAATTAATGCTGCTGTGCAGCCTTGGTCTTATGCATGAGAAGGGTTAGAACATGTGATGCGTTGTGAAGAGGATGAATCACAGCAGCAGTGACTAACATGGCCTCTAAAAACACTTGAAGCCTCATGGCGGGACAAACGTGGGTTTAGTTTGAAGAGTCTAGGAAAAAAAAATTGTTGCACTGCCTACATGAACAATTGCTCTATACTGTTACGTACAATGGGGTCCAAAAGTCTGAGACCATTTTTTCATCATCTACTCCTGGAAATAAAGTTTGAAACAAAGAAAAGTTACAACGCTAAATAAATAAATAAAACAATTCTACACATTTTATAGGTCATTCCATTCAAGCACAAAATGGATCATTCTCAAATCATACTGGTTAACATGATAATCAGGTTTTACACAAACAATTAAGAAATTCATAATTCCTCATATTAAATGCAACTTTTAACTCAAATTTTGATGCTTGGTAGTAAGTACTAAAAAAATAATCAAAAATGTAATATTTTTTAAATCATTTTTATTTATATTTATATATACATTTTATATATAATAATAATAATAATAATAATTCCTTACATTTATATAGCGCTTTTCTGGGTACTCAAAGCGCTTTACATACGGAAGGGGGAATCTCCTCAAACACCACCAATGTGAAGCATCCATGATGCGACGGCAGCCATATTGCGCCAGAATGCCCACCACACACCAGCTTATTGGTGGAGAGGAGACAGAGTGATGAAGCCAATCAGTGTATAACTTTAGTCCTGTCGAATTAGTTTTCGGCCATACAGTGAGGGGTCCGCTGAAGTTACTGAAAGAAAAAATGTTGGGTAGTTAATCTAGTGATGCCACCAATATCTTGGATTNCTTTTTGAACATGACTGTATGTTAATCTGGTTTCAAAATTAACCCTACTGTCATTATTTAAAACATGATAAGAATGTAACCTTTTTATGAAATTCATAAGATTTCAGTTGTAATGTTTATAAAGATGGCTGATTATTTGGCTGATTAAAATGCTTAACTGATTAAATTTGTCATTGTCTGTACCTTACATTAGGGCATGGCAAACAATTTATGTAACAGCCTGATTGATGCAAATTACGTAAACAAGACCCTTGTCTGGAGTAAGCTTTTAGTTATGTCATTCTGATGACAAAGCTTCAGTTTTGACACAAAGAAGAAAAGCCACTTGACTGTAAATCCCACTGTTTTGCCAATGCACCACAATGACCTTTATTTTAATTCTGCTCATCATTTCCAGTCCAATTAGATTCATCTCTGCAAATGTCACTGTTGTGGTTCCAGTTTAGAAAGCACAAAATCTAACCTCAGCCAAGAATTACACTGTTTATCTAATACAATTAAACAGAACATGCACAGCAATTAAGACTTTCACACTGAAAGTCCCACTGCATGAGGCAAATGATGTGCCGTTAGAACTAAAAGTGCTGATTTGTAGTGATTTACAGCAAAAATGATTTGAGTCACTATTTATCAAAAGTTCTAGATGTCATCACTTATTCCTTCTGGAATACCACAGCAAGTTACAAAGCTCTCCAAGGATTTCAGACAGCAGTGACACTTACAGTAGCCAAATAATGAGATCCATATGACAGGGTATTACATGCCTTGAAACCTTTTTTGATTCACCTGTTGTAGAGGCAATCAGTCACTGTCAAGCACTCCTCATTTGATGACAAACTGGAAACAGACCGAGTCTCATGGGCCAAGAACAACACTGCTTCAAGATTCAAAAGTGATAACCGCATTTAAAATATACCTATATGTGTGTGGTGTTAAATATTTATTGGTTACTCTTTTTGAATTACACTAGTCAACATTTGAAGTGGATCAAAAAAGATGCCCTAAGAATCAAGTTGTCCTAAGAAGAAGGTTTTAGGACAACTTTGATGAAAGGTTTTGATCCACTTTAAATGTTGACTACTGTATTTATTATTTATCAGTGACAGTATTTGGTGTTAGCTATTTTTTATGACATAGATTATACTTAAGACTGGTATGTATGCCATTTTCTTTTAAACCTTCACAGATTTCCTGCACTTCAGACAAGCTATCAATGTTGAAAAAATGGAAAATGTAAAATAAATTCATTGCCACAACCTTAATTTTTTAAAAGTGAGTTTGGTTGTAGAATGTGACTGTCACTCGTGAACTACAGCAAACTGTGTGTGTATACAGAACAAGACTCAGGACTCATACAGTGACTGTATTTAGTTGCAGTGTGTTTGTAGCCATGGTGATTTGATGACATGATGACAGTGAGGCATGCAACGATGAGCTTGCTCAAGTATCACATACTTCCATCTTAGTCTGACGCAGATAATATTAACGCTACCACCAGAATGATTCTTCTGCCAAAGCTGTAATCGTCACTAAAGCTCCGTTAAAGTGCCCCTACAATGCTTTTTCGGATATAACCTTTCATGTAGTGTTTAATATAGCTGTTTGTGAATGTAAAAGGTCTGCAAAGTTTCAAAGATCAAAGTGCACAACAAATGGAGTAATTGTCTCCCAAAAGAACGAACCGATTCTGAACTGAGTGAAACGAGTTGTCAATAATTCCAGTCTTACTTCCTGCACAAACCTACGTGGTTTGTAACAAATTTGCATAATGCCAGACTATGGTCTTCATTAGCTGCCCGAGAAGAACGTCTACTTTGACCCAACCTCAAACGCTGTAGTTATAGCTGAGGCCTTGAAGAGTTTAAAGGGATAGTTCACCCAAAAATGAAAATTACCCTATGATTTTCTCACCCTCAAGCCATCCTAGGTATATATGACTATCTTCTTTCAGACGAACACAATTTGAGATATATTTAAAAATATCCTTAGTCCTCTAAGGTTTATAGTGGTTGTGAATGTATGTGTGTGTGTGGGGGGGGGGGGTGATGGTATGTAATCCATACGACGCCAGGGGGTTAATAAAGGCCTTCTGAAGTGAAGCAATTCGTTTTTGTAAGAAAAATATCTCAACTTGCGCCAAATGAGCAACCCACTGACGCTATGGATGACGCAGGATGTAGGAGTATTGTAAGCTTAGACTATTCAAACAAATAGGGCTGTGCAAGAAATTTAAGCTCCTCTTCTCTTATATTGAAATCTGCCGACATTTCTCTTCTAATTCGTGACCGGTGTTTTGCTCTCTCCTCTGGATCTCCGCGTTCGTCATTGGGTCCAGGTCAAAGGTTGCTGTTCCGCCCAAATCAACTTGCGGATTCTGCGTACAGTCGTCCGCCGGAAGCAAGTTATTTGAATTTTTAAATATGGATATTTTTCTTACAAAATCGCATCACTTCACTTCAGAAGGACTTTATTAACCCACTGGAGTCGTATGGATTACTTTTTTTTATGGATGGATGCATTATTTTTGACTTCAAAATTAGGCTCCCCATTCACAACCATTATGAACCTTGGAGGACTAAGGATATTTTTAAATATATCTCTGATTGTGTTCTTCTGAAAGAAGATAGTCACTTACACCTAGGATGGTTTGAGGGTGAGTAAATCATGGGATAATTTTGATTTTTGGGTGAACTATCCCTTTAATTCATGTCGTTGACGTCAAGAAGACACTGTTTTCTGTGCTGCAAAAGCGAATCCACTTTGCATGCACTTCCAAAGGATGAGGACTGGAGCTGGAATTGATAAGGTAAAACCGATGCCATTGTTACTGTTCATATCACTGTGTAAAAGTTCTGAGGAAGCCTCTGGAGCTGAAATTCAGATATGGTAATGGATGTTCCATTTCTGGCATGCGCTTTAAGTGGTAGACCAATCACAACAGACTGGGCCATCTGACCAATCAGAGAGTCTCAGAAATGAGGGGTTTAGAGAGAGCGGATCATTTATCAAACCGTTTCAGACACTGTGAGAAAAGAGATGATGCTGCAATGTATATTATGAGAAAATTAAAGTGTTTTTTGACCTTGAATGCATGTAAACCATGTAGAAGACCTCCAAAACAAAACTAGGAGCCTTTAAAATAGCATAATAGAGGCACTTTAAAGAGATATTGTTTACCACTGCATGAGGCAAACGATGTGCCGTTAGAACTAAAAGTGCTGATTTGTAGTGATTTATAGCAAAAATGATTTGAGTCACTATTTATCAAAAGTTCTAGATGTCATCACTTATTCCTTCTGGAATACCACAGCAGTTACAAAGCTCTCCAAGGATTTCAGACAGCAGTGACACTTACAGTAGCCAAATAATGAGATCCATATGACAGGGTATTACATGCCTTGAAACCTTTTTTGATTCACCTGTTGTAGAGACAATCAGTCACTGTCAAGCACTCCTCATTTGATGACAAACTGGAAACAGACCAAGTCTCATGGGCCAAGAACAACACTGCTTCAAGATTCAAAAGTGATAACCGCATTTAAAATATACCTATATGTGTGTGGTGTTAAATATTTATTGGTTACTCTTTTTGAATTACAGTAGTCAACATTTGAAGTGGATCAAAAAAGATGCCCTAAGAATCAAGTTGTCCTAAGAAGAAGGTTTTAGGACAACTTTGATGAGGGGTTTAGAGAGAGCGGATCATTTACCGAACCGTTTCAGACACTGTGAGAAAAGAGATGATGCTGCAATGTATATTATGAGAAAATTAAAGTGTTTTTTGACCTTGAATGCATGTAAACCATGTAGAAGACCTCCAAAACAAAACTAGGAGCCTTTAAAATAGCATAATAGGGGCACTTTAAAGAGCAATGAAATCACCCCTAAGCCTAAACAGAAATTTTATGAAAAACAGCAATACTGATAAACATACTCATTAGACAGACCTGGTCTGAATTTTTAGCACTGTGGAGAACAACAAAATAAATCCTTGGGCTAAAAAAGGAAAGGGGCGTCAGGCTCTTGCAAAGAAGCAGTGGAGATCGGCAGTTGGATGGTGCTAAAGGAATCGTGGAGGGACGAAATCATGCCACAGCGTCAATTCATTGAGCCATAATTTTTAGTCCTCCCATTACAACGTGAAGTCATTGACTCTCGTCTTGGCAGCAGCATTCAGAAGATCAACGCAAGAGTTAAGAATTATGAAGTGACAGTAATCCCATCATTACAGGTTAAAGCCAAAGAGCTACTCTAGAGAGCTACGATATTTGCTATAAGGAATGAATATTTAATGGATGCGATAGATCAAAACATTCAACGATACTCCCCTTCATGTGTTGAGTGATTACTGCAGCTTTCTGGAACTTTTTTTTCTGGCTTAACTTAAAAGTACATCATATGAAATGAACTGCTTTGGGTGGTGACTTGTGGACAGGTGGCTATGCTTTACACGTCCCATTTTTTGTCTCAAAGTTCCTATTTCACCAAGGGCCTAAACACATCTAAATATGTAACAACTTGTACAGCGTTTCCCAGGTGACCCCAAGCAAAGCTTAAGTACTACTTTATCAACATCAAAACAGAAATGTGTTATTTTTATTTGATATTATACTGAATATTACTT
>RJVU01020258.1:1447659-1466583 GCA_003731715.1 Anabarilius grahami
AAGACTAAAATAAACCTTTGGTTGGGAATCAGTGAACTATACAATAAAGCTGAACAATGCCACATGACCAAGTAACAGCTGGAGGATCTCCCATCTCTAAGAGTATCCAAGATGTCAATGCGGTCAATTAAAGGCCAGTGACTGCTAACTCGTCTCTCTCTATTCAATGTATTGACACATCTTTGCTCATTTTAGAAGTTGTTCCTATAATAGAAAGGAGAGCTCTGTAAAATTTCATCTGCCTTGTTTCCTGCCATTGTCCTGGTGAATGCCCAGTTAACGAGAGGGGGTGGAAGTAGCATCAGCTTCCTGTTTGCCTAAAGACCATCTGCCAGCACTCGATGAAGGAAAACTAACATCTAGATCCAACCAGTCACCACTGATCAATATGTAGATCAACATATAAACATTAAATATAAGTATAGCCATATTAAACTGATACCTACATACAAATGATACAACAACGCTGCAGTCATCATTAACTACATTGAAGCTATTTAAAATATCTATTTTTCTGAAGAAGCTTTAGTGTAGCAAACAACTGAAATGGTAGATTGGCAGTAATGCAACTACTTTAACTTATGAGAAGCTTGTAGCTTCACAAGCTACAGTTTCAAAATAGCTTCCACAACGTCTCGGTTATGTATATAACCTTAGTTCCCTGATAGGGAACGANCACACAGGGCGTTCCCATAGCGATTACGCAGCGTAGAGTTCCCTTGAAAGGGAACATTTAATTCTGAGAATCAAGCAGTCAATGTCAAAGCTTAAGAGAGAGAAAAAATGGTGTTTTGGACCTTGGAGAGAATGCAATTACAGCACAACAAAAGACATGTCAGAGATAAATGTATATTTATACATACGCTCCTTGTAGACGCTTTTATTACATAACCCTAGCCAAACATTGCTGGAGTATAACTCTAAATGTCAAGACTGGACTGCCTGTACATTTTTTTTATAAATATTTAATTTACAGGTTCTTTACAAGCTATGGTCTCCCTTTGTTATTTACTTACTGACAGGATAGTAATAGTACAGCTAAATGTGCAAATGGAAAGTTGATATCTTAAGTCATTCCATACTCACAACTTCTTAATTTTCACCACACCATTCATCACTTGGCTTAGACTTCAACACCGGCCACTCAGTCTGTTGCCGGTGCATCAACTCTGGCAGGACATAGTGAAAATATCACTCAGAGAGCATTGAAAACTATTCCCAGTTCACTAAATATATCAGCTGCTCTTGTTTGTATTTCAAATACATGCTATTCTTTTGAACTTTCTATTTATCCAAGAATACTGAAAAAAATCTATCACAGTTTCAACAAAAATGTTACGCAGACCGACTGTTTTCAACATTGATAATAAGAATAAATTATTTTGAGCACCAAATCAGCATATTAGAATGATTTCTGAAGGATCATGTGACACTGAAAACTGGAGCAATGATGCTGACAATACAGCTTTGCCAGAGGCATACATTTTAAAATATATTTAAAAAGAAAGCATTTTTAGATTGTAATATTTTACAACATTACTGTTTTTACTGTATTTTTCATCAAAATTGTGAGAATAACAGACATCTTTCAAAAGCCTTAAAATCTTACCAACCCTAATCTTTTGAAAGCTAGTGTACGTACATATAAATATATTTAATATTATTAATTTTAATATACTGTAGGTAGGGAATATTAGTCAAGTCAGTTTATTTAATGATTTTCACAGTACATTCCGTTTCAAAATAGCTTTACAGAAAATAGCTCCACTGCCAATCAAATAACCAGAAATAACCATTGTATAAAAGCCTTTAGAATAGGCTGACAGTTTCACAAAGCAGTAAGAAATGAGTGTCAGTGGTTATAGAAAAGGATAAATAGTACTAGATGGCAGCAGTGGCAGTCATATTGAGTCTGTTCATGTTGCGTAGGCACTTGTAGGAGTCTTGGACATGACCTAAATAAAACCCAGACCTCCAACTACAAGCTCTCAGCATTTGCCAGCATACAGTAAATGTGTTTTGTAGAAGAAGAGGGGCCAATGTGAGGGTGAGTGTGTAAGAAAACTAAGAACTCTGAGCTGTCAGATTCATAAATTACAAGCACCAAAACTTGTTTAAAATCAAATCATAAAAAAACCAAGCAGCCCATTGGATAGTCAGGCCATTACATACTCCCTAGTCTACGATTGAGGAGTGATAAATGACTGTGGAGTTTCCTTTCCCCAGTCCCACAACAGTCAGTTTTTCCAAGTCAAATAATATTTATTAACTAATGAAAACAAAATTAGAGAAGCAACAGCAAGACTTCAGGAGAGGGAACAGCCAATGTTACAAACAAAACATCATCTACCTAAAGGGGACAGGAAAAGCTAACTTGATTTCAAAGTAAATACACTAACTTAATTTAAAAGTAAATGCAAATAAACAAAAATCTGCCCTGACTCCTTTTCTAATCTAAAAACAGGAGAAAATAAAAACACTTTTGAATATAAAAGGGCACCCAGCCTCCCTACAGCTTTGTCTAACAACGTTGACGGTTTTAAAAGAAAACAATATATTTGAGTTGATATGGTATTTTCCAAAGTATCCCAGGCTTGTGCGTGTCTGCATACAATATCTATTTTGTAGGCATACCAGGCTGATCTGCTGAGGAATCTGGATGATGGCGAGGGGGTGGGGCCCGACGCGGTTCGAGAGTTGCGTCGGGCCACAGATTTGTCTCTTACGGGGCTCACACACCGGACGCGAAGCTCAGCGCCGCGCAGCGCCACGATACGTCTTTAAAATTCGAACGCATTGTTTTCTATGAGTGTACGCACACCGGCGGCGACATTCAGTGCCTGTCCGTGGCGCCCAGAAAACAATAGAAAACAATGCGTTCTAATTTTAAGACGTGTCGTGGCGCTGAGCTTCGGGTCTGGTGTGCGAGCCCCTTTAGGGCCGCCAAAGAGTCCGCTAGAGCTATTGGGCCGTCTATGTCAGTTCTGGTGGCCACAGAGAGGCATCTCTGGTTAAATCTTTTTTATATTAAGGATAAAGGCAGAGCCTTTCTCCCTGATGCTCCACTTTAGCTGCCTGGCCTCTTCGGCAATGCCATTAATGTCGTTGTTCCAGGAAATTAAAAAACAGGTGGAAGCGTTTAAGCGATATCTCCCTCGCCGTCCCCAGCCATCAAGCTCCTCATACAGGGCACGGTGCTTCTCATGCACCCCCTCAAAGATCATGGGGCACAGGGTCGACACTCTCAGTCGAAGCCTCCTAAGCAGAAGGCGGATCTGAGGACCGTTCTTCTCGCGAAGAAGGCTTCGGCTAAAAAGAAGTCATGACGCTACCAGTGTCAGACTTCTCAGGGCACCTCATTAAACAGTTTCAGAGACTGTTGAGTCTGATGGCAGCTGCGTCCAATGTAATACCTTTTGGCCTGTTGTACATGAGACCCTGGCAGTGGTGGCTCAGGACCCGAGGGGCAACCCAATTCTTATGATCAAGATGGTTATATGGAGGAAGCCTTGGTTTCTGTCCCAGGGTCCTGTGTTAGGAGCTCATTGTCATCGCGTCACGCTCACGACAGATGCTTCTCTCATGGGCTGGGGAGTGGTAGTGGAAGGCCGCTCAGCTCAGGGTCTGTGGAGGAGTCATCATCTTTCATGGCTCATAAATTGCCTAGAGATGATGGCTGTTTTCATGGCATTGAAGCACTTTCTCCCAGATCAAAGAGGCCATCATGTGCTTGTTCTGCACTGTGCACTACACTGCACTGTCCACTTTGGTTCTCCCTAACACACCCAGTCCCCCGGAGCTGGATGCTATGGTACAGACATGGCCGGGGCTGCGTCTATGTATATGTGGCAGCCATTGCAGCTTACCATGTCTCATGTTTCCTTTGTGGCACTTTGAGGCTGAGGCCTGCTATTCATTCCAGAGTTCCAGCTTGGGATCTGGCTATAAACGGTTCCAGAAAAGTTTGTGATCTTAAAAACTGTGTTCCTTCTAGCTATTTCATCTTCAGGCCCTGTCGGTATCCCCCACGTGCCTTGAGTTCGCACCGGGGATGGTCAAGGCATTCCTGTATCTGGGCTATTTCCCCAAGGTGCCGACCAATGTACCGTGGCCTATTGATCTACAGGCCTTCTGCCCTCCTCCTTTCAGAGATCAGGACCAGAAAAAAGCTAAATCTTTTGTGTCCAGTGAGAGTGCTGGATACTTATGTCCACAGAGCTGCCCTGTGGAGGAAAACCGATCAGCTGTTTTGGAACGCCTAAGAAGGGGTATCCTGCATCCAAACAGACAGTCAGCAGATGAACAGTTGAGTCATTTCCCCGCAGCGTCTCGTTCCCTTCTTAGAGAACTATGGTTACAGATGTAACCTGAGACATTTTCCATCCCCATTTCACTTTTAGCTTAAAAAGATGCCAAAACTCTAGTTCACATCTTCATGATCATACATCTCAAAAATTCAAAATTAAGAATATTGGGATCTCACAAATGCCAAATGGTCTGCACATATGAATCCCATCAGGTTTAATCTGCTCTGACTGATCTCATCCAGTATTCAGTTTTTAAAAAAGTACTCTTAACGATTTCACAAGTTTCTGACTTTTATCTATGGGCAACAGATCTTTCAGTTTAATAGCACCTTCATCTCCTCATGTCCACTTTTAAACCTCAGCAGTTCAGCTCTCAACTGATCTTTTTTCAATCCCTATTATACTTAGCTATACTTGTACACAACTGCACAGTAACTTACAAAAAAATATGAAATGAGAGGGGAAAAATACAAAAATATACTACTTGGCAAAGGGAGTGTACATCATGACAGCTGACTTGAAGCTGTACATTCTTGGATTTAGAAAGCAAATAAACAGAAAACAAGCAAACAATATAGGCAACAGAAGAATGGAGTGAGGTGTCGACTTCTTCCTCCTCCGGAACCCTGTTGGTTTGCCTTATAGCCTAAGTTGGTTGTTACAATGCAGTCTCTTTGATGCTGTCCTTCACATGGGGAAGGGGGTGTGTTTATCAGAATCCAGGGAAATATTCAAGCACTTTTTTGAATACCCACACAATCTGTCTGCATCTCCCTCCAAAGAGGGTTTTTAACTCTAAACAAACAGCATTGTTAATAGGATGAGGCAGCTGCTGTCAAAGGAAAAGAACTGAAAAGAGATTGATACAATAAGGCAAAGCATTGCAGGCTCTTAACCGACTGGCTTGTGCACTCAACAAGACATTCTTGCACATCATAAAGACATACTAATTGTGGCAATTGTGTGGTAAAATACCACTCACTTGTGATGATTTCTGTGTGCGACTTTGAATAACATTACATCATTTTGTGAAAAGAGATGCAAATGTATTTATAATGGCCTTAAATTACATAACAAAAGTTGAGTGAGCTGCAACTCAGAGCTGTCTTCCATCTGCTATGTAACATAGTTATATAATCAAACAACAGATCAAATCAATACAGGGCTTTAAAAGGCAACTTGTATAAAACATATGGAACACTTTAGATAAAATCAGTGCATAAAGTATTCCTTCTAAATGGTTGTGGATGTGTAAGTAAAACATGTTTGATTAAATGATCAAAAGTTTTTGTGTCATTGAACTCAATGATTTTTAAGGTGGAAACGCCTCAAATAAGCTGATCTTTTTTTTAGTTCAACCATGTGGAACTCAGCGATTAATTTTTGATTAAAGGTGCTCTAAATAGAATATGAACAACACTGTTGGACATTGTTGATATTTGAAATCAACCCAAACAAACCCACCCCTCTCTTCATTGCTCCGCCTCCAAAACTCATACTCCAATCCTAACCACTCTGCTCTGAGTCGGTCTCAAACCCCGGCCCGATCACCGCTGGCATGCGAGGCGAGTGCATTAACAAAGACGCTAAACACTGCATTCTCTAGCGGTCGTCAGTGTGCAGTAGTTTAACAGCAAAACTCTCACTATCTGGCCATTGTTACACACGCAATGTGAGTGGATGTCTGTTTATCACAGCTGATGCGCAACAAAATGCTTCACAAAAAATAAAGCACATTTGATGAACGAACGACAAAGAAGCACAAAAAATTAATGTACAGTACACAAGAGTAAATACAAAGTGTTCGTTGTTAGTCGCCAACAGCACAGCAGCTCCAGACAATCAAAACCCAGTGTACTCACATGAGAAGCGGGATCAAAGCAGCCCCCGTGTCTGTTTTCAGGCCTTCCCGCTTAGCTCTCTCCAGCGCTGGAAAGCTTATCTAATATAAACGCGGGTCCTAAAGCGCTTGCCCAGGCATAAATCTTCATTCCAGTAATATTCTTTTGAGCTCTTTTGTATTGTGTCCCATTTCTCATTCTGCAGTTTTTTTTTTTTCCTATTTTAAAATCTCCCTCTTGCTCTTTCTCTCTCCTCGACCGTCATTGTTGGTATCGGCCCTTCTAACTTTAGGGACAGGCTTGGCTTTAGGGTCGTCAGTTTCACCCTTGAAATCACCGATTGCTCCTGTCTGCCTCGCTGCTCAGAGTGCTCAGAGTGGTTTGCGTCTGCAACTCAGAATAGCTTTGTTTTGAATCTTTTACTTTTATTGAATCTCTTACTTTTATTAATTTTTGCTTATATTATTATTACTTTATTTATAATATTGCCTACCACATTAATCTGACGTCGCTAGCTTGTAATCTTTGAATCTAAATCGCTGTTACAACGCATTTGTCTCGCTAGCTTGTTAACCTGTTATCAGTCTCTCGCGCTCTCCTTTCTCAACGCATTCACCAAACAGCTGTGGTAACTTGGATCAGTCTACACACACGGTGAGTCATGTCATTCTCTCCTAGCATTGTTACTTGTTCCATTTGCCACATGTTTAGCATAGCTCTCTCTGTCAGCGACGAGGGATTTACCTGTCATAAATGTAGGGAAATAGTCAGGCTGACAGAGAGAATCTCAGAATTAGAGACACGCATCCAAACTTTAATTGAGGATAGTAAGAATGCAAGGGCTTCAGATACTGTTTTGGATGCGACTAGCTTAGTGAACTCTGTAAATTTTTCGGTTCCGGCTGTAGAGCCCGCGCAGCAGGGCACATTGGGTAACGGTGAGGCGGCCTAGCCACGGAAAACACCACTCTTCCGCTCCAATAAGAACATCAAACAGGTTCTCCCCACTCAGTGACGCACCCACTGAGAATCCTGTTGAAAGTGCCCTAGTTATTGCCGATTCTATTACACGGAACGTGAAAATAGAGACACCAGCCACCATAGTCACGTTTGCCGGGAGCCAGAGCACCTGACATCAAAGCAAATTTAAAAATGCTGGCTAATGCTAATCGTAAATACTCTAAAATTATTATTCACGTTGGCACAAATGATGTTCGACTTCGCCAGTCGGAGATCACTAAAATTAACATTAAAGAGGTGTGTGAACTCGCAAGTACAATGTCAGGAGAAGTAATTTGCTCTGACCCACTTCCTGTTCGTCGGAGTGATGAGATAGTTAGCAGATTATCATCACTCAATGGCTGGCTGTCTAAGTGGTGTCCGCAGAATAATATAGGTTTCATAGACAATTGGAAAAGTTTTTGGGGCAGACCTGACCTGTTGAAAAAAGATGGTATTCATCCCTCTTGGGATGGTGCTGCTCTTCTCTCTAGTAATATGGCACATTGTCTTAGAGCTGAAACATGACAAACTGGGGCCCAGGTCAGGAAAAAGCAGCAGACAGACTGGCTAAACCGACCATCTGCTAGCTGCCTCACGTTACAGAAGTCAGATAATTCCCAAAACATAGAAACTCTTACACCTAGATATTATCACATAGAGACTGTGCCTGTACCCCGAATTAGTAAAAACAAAAAACTTCCAAACCCATTTAATGGTAAAAAATTTAATTGATGTTCAACAAATAAAAAATAAAGATAATAATGATAAACAAATGATAAAGCTTGGGTTGTTAAATATTAGATCACTTTCTTCAAAAGCACTTATTGTGAACGATATTATCACAGACAATAATCTAGATGTGCTGTGTCTGACAGAAACCTGGCTAAAACTGGACGATTACATTACTTTAAATGAGTCTAGCCCTCAAGGTTATGATTAGCGACACAATCCTCGAAAAAAGGCAAAGGGGGAGGTGTTGCTCTAATTTATAGTAATATTTACAGTATCTGTCAGAAGTCTTTCAAATATAATTCCTTCGAAGTGATGGTGCTTTACGTAACATTATGTAAATTGACATTTGTGCTGGCTACTGTATACAGGCCACCAGGACACCATACAGACTTTATCAAAGAAATTGCCGATTTTCTATCAGAATTAGTACTAGCTGCAGATAAAGTACTTGTTTTATTAATTTGGCACCTAAACTCTGGAACAATCTTCCTAGCATTGTTCGGGAAGCAGACACACTCTGTCAGTTTAAATCTAGACTGAAAACGCATCTTTTTAACCTGGCATACACATAACACGTAATAAATTTATATTTTCCAATCCGTTAAAGGATTGTTGACTCCGGGAACACTTCCTATAACACCAGATGTACTCGTTACATCAGAAGAAGAATGGCATCTACGCTAATATTAATCTTTCTATTTATCCCGAGGTTTACCGGGCCGTATCCAGCTGAGACCAAGGAACGGCGCCATGACACGACCACAACGCAGCCCTGAAGTATCAGCAGAGATCGAGTCAACTAGATCATCCATTGTGAAGGCCTCATCGACACGACAGCCAGTGCCACAGTTCCTCAAGAAACCGTCCATACCGGCATGATGAATGCGATCCTCAACTGGACACGACCACAACGCACCCCTGAAGTACCAGCAGAGATCGAGTCAACTAATCATCCATTGTGAAGGCCTCATCGACACGACAGCCAGTAGCACAGTTCCTCAACAAACCGTCCATACCGGCGTGATGAATACGATCCTCAACTGGATGGAACTGAAATAAATACTTTGAATGTTGCGATCCCATCAGACTTATGATAGCAACCTGAATCGTAACAAAGCACTGTTCGCCAGAGGAGAACTGGCCCCCGACTAAGCCTGGTTTCTCCCAAGGTTTTTTTTCTCTCCATTTTAACACCTATTTGCCACCTGATGTCACCTGTTGGAGTTTGGGTTCCTTTCCGCTGTTGCCTTTGGCTTGCTTAGTTGGGGACACTTGACATTTGACTTGACATTTGATAATCAACAGTGCTTTGATCTGCCTGCATTGAAACTATTCTTTAAGAGCTGCTGTGCAGCCAAAATTATATACCAGTTATCAATGTAAAGCTGCTTTGACACAATCTGCATTGTAAAAAGCGCTATATAAATAAAGGTGACTTGACTTGACTAACTTTCAAACAGTGTATTTGAAATACTATACTGAGTCCCCCTTTAAGTTGTTTAATAAGCATTTCATGTAATTAGTTTATTAATTTTTGTTATCAAAATCAGTAAGCCTATATACAAGAAAAAAAACAAAAAAAAAACAGAAAATGTACTACGAAGCCCCTCACATGACGTGCGGACAAAAACCTACATATCATGGTCACAAATTACGAATTCATTCCCTCATTTTAGTAAATCGTGGCCATGTTGTACTAATTTGTTCCCTCGTTTTGATTCAACTAAAACAATGGAACGAATTACAATGTAGCCATGATTTAAAACGAGGGAATGAATTAGTAAATCGTGGCCATGATTTACTAAAACACGGGAATTAATTCTTAAAGGGATAGTTCACCCAAAAATAAAAATTGTCATAATTTACTCAAGTTGTTCCAAACCTGTATGAATTTCTTTCTTCTGCTGAACACAAAAGAAGATATTTTGAAGAATATGGGTAACTAAACAGGTGATGGACCTCATTGCCTTAAATACTATGGAAGTCAATATAGGGTCCCATCAACTGTTTGGTTACCGACATTCTTCATATTTTCTTTTGTGCTCAGCAGAAGAAAGAAATTCATACAGGTTTGGAACAACTTGAGGGAGAGTAAATGATAGAATTCTCATTTTTGGGTAAACTATCCCTTTAATTTGTGGCCACGATATATGTTATCTAACAAATGAAAACGGAATTGATGCTTATGTCAGTTTAACAGCTTGAGCTAAAAATGTTAGTTCTTCTGCATGTTAGACTATAATTGCATCTCAATAGTGCTCAAGGGAAATAAATTACATAATTTGCCTCTTTCACCAACTGTGACAAAGCTGTTCTTAAAGTACATCTTCATTGAGCTTCCCTGAGAAGGTTCAGCATAGATTAGTATATATTATATTTTAGGTTTTGCATCTCTGCATAGAGCTTTTTTTTTATTTGACCTTTCAGTGTGTTTATTGAACTTCTGCCTTGGGTTTTCCTAGGACACACTACACTGTAACCAAAGGAAAGAGAAAAAATAGAATTGGCAAAAAGATGGGAACAGATAGCACTGAAGTTAACCAAATAAGTAAATGCAACTTTTTGGAATATTCCTGATGCACCGATGTCTAAAAATGTCTAAGTCTTGTAAACTAGATCCATTGCAATTTTATGATGTCACTCAACCAGTTTCAATCAGTATCAGAACTGCTAAGTTCATTAAAGTGAATGACTTCTTACAGTTTGCAGTTTTAACACGATCTTTACATATTTTCTGTGATGTTTCAAAGTTGTTCCCATACTGCTATTTGGCTGCTAGTCGAAAATATCCAGCCCCAAGTCTGATTTTATGACCTATGTGCAGGTCCCTCTTTCAGTAGGTCGGTAGGATTTTTTTCACCTGTTTTACATTCAGCAGGTAAAAATAGTAAGTCTGATCACTTTGAAAAATAATGGCTCACCTCTCCTCAACATGCCACACAAGTTGAGGTATCATTGACCATAGCGTGATATGCTACTGGTTTAACATGCAGATGGAAAATGTAAATCACACAGGAAAGAGAGGAAATTGTTTCTGGTGTAATACATGTACATTTGTGATTTCTCTCTATGATTAAACCAAACAGATTTCTTCACATAGACATCATTAGTCATTCTTGCTGGCATATCACATTGAGGGAAATAAGCCTTCACTATCCTAAATTTATAGAGACATTCACAGACTGTTCTGATCCCATATGTTGTACAAATGACTGTACAAAGTTCACCATGTTCAAATTCAAAGAAATGTCGCTAACACATGAAAAATATTAGCACTTGAAGGAGTTTTATCTTCTGTCTGGGAGATATGTGGTCAGCAATCATGGGAATCATTCATACTGCTGATGAGGAAGCATGGAAATTTAAGGCTGGGAAACTTTATTGGAGGAACATGATGTAGAAGTACTGTAAACTGAAAAAACTAAATAGAGCACAGAAATACTGCACAAAGGGATTTCTGGGTATTATGAAAGTTATATAAGGTAATAATATAATTTAATTATAGATTTTATGGTTTATATGGAATGATGTGATTTTTTTGCTGTTGTATTCCATTATGTGCTGCTCAGACACATTATTTACTGATCAATGGATCTTTTTAAATCATAAACAATATTGAATTAGATGCAAACACAAACATAAGGATCTACATTTAAAACAATAGTGTACATTAACAGTTGCTACAAATGTAATATATATATATATACACACACATTCTTAATCCGTAGGGTTTAATATGGAGTTGGCCGACCCTTTGCAACTAGAACAGCTTCAACTCTTCTGGGAAGGCTTTCCACAAGGTTTAGGAGTGTGTTTATGGGAATTTTTGATCATTCTTCTAGAAGCGCATTTGTGAGGTCAGGCACTAATGTGGGACGAGAAGGCCTGGCTCGCAGTCTTCACTCTAATTCATCCCAAACGTGTTATATCAGGTTGAGGTCAGGACTCTGTGCAGGCCAGTCAAGTTCCTCCACACCAAACTCGCTCATCCATGTCTTTATGGACCTTGCTTTGTGCACTGGTGCGCAGTAATGTTGGAACTGGAAGGGGCCATGACCAAACTGTTCCCAAAAAAGTTGGGAGCATGAAATTTACCAAGACATCTTTCCAAGCCCAACCCCTGAAAAACAGCCAGAGAACACGTCTCCACTCCAGAAAACACATCTCCACTGCTCTAGAGTCCAGTGGCAGCGTGCTTTACACCACTGCATCCGACACTGTGCATTGCACTTGGTGATGTAAGGCTTGGATGCACCAGCTCAGCCATGGAAACCCATTTCATGAAGCTCTCTACGCACTGTTCTTGAGCTAATCTGAAGGCCACAGGAAGTTTGGAGGTCTGTAGCTATTGACTCTGCAGAAAGTTGCCGACTTCTGTGCACCTCAGCATACGTTGACCCCGCTCTGTGATTTTACGTGGCCAACCACTTCATGGCTGAGTTGCTGTTGTTCTCAATTGCTTCCACTTTGTTATGATTCCACTAACAGTTGACCGTGGAATATTTAAGAGTGAGGAAATTTCACGAATGGACTTATTGCACAGGTGGCAACCTATCACGGTACCACGCTTGAATTCACTGAGCTCCTGAGAGCGACACATTCTTTCACAAATGTTTGTAGAAGCAGTCTGCATGCCTAGATGCTTGAAGTGATTGGAACACCTGAATTAAATGATTTGGAGGGGTGTCCCAATACATTTGGCAATATAGTGTGTATATAAATATATATTAGGGTGAACTATTCCTTTAAGCGCACACAAACATACTAATTTGGATGTATGCATGAAGAATTTTTTCCTTTTTTGTAATTCTTTGTACAACACTTCTACTACTTTTTTCCAAAAGCTGAGAAATACCTTGTAAATCTTTTTTAAACAAAAAATAGAATATAATTAGAAAGCACAAAAAATTGAAAGCACAACATTATTATAAAACCCGAGTCAGACAAATTCTTCCAAAAAGATTTCTCACATCTCATTATCCTATTTTTTTCCAATTTCACACCTTCACACACCTAGTGGAGCTGTTTCAGAGATGTCAGAGACTACCTTTACCTTCATTTTTGCTTAGAAAACCTTAAAATCCTTGTGGTAATAATGGCTATAATGATTATAATAATGATTTGTTTTGGATTGAAAAAGCGATGAACAAATGATAAGATAACATTTAATTTTGCATTAAGGATCATCATTAATCAAACACCACCCCCTTTTTCTCTGCCTGCTAGTTAGAATCCTGTTTCCAAAGCATGAATTCATGGGGCATCAGTGAGGCTTTTGAAGCACAAACATGTGGTTTAAATCGTTATTGTGCAAGCTGCCTACAAAGGGCTCTGACAGTTGCACAAACACCATATGACACAGAGAATCCAAACTGGAAAACTACACCTACACACCAGTCAATTCGTTTGCAGAAACAATACTGGAGATTCAGGATGTAAGATTGGCCTTGAAAACCAAGAGTACACAATGTAAAATAGTAACCAAATATGGTGTGACATCACTGTATTGGGACATTATATAGCATCTTACGGATGTGGAACGACACGAGGGTAAATTAATGACAGAAATTTTGGGGTGAACTAACACTTTAATACTTCTATTCAGCAAGGATTAAATTTAATAAAAGTGACAAAGACTTTTTATAATGTTACAAAATATTTAAATTTCAAATATATTATGTTCTATTGACCTTTCTATGAAAGCCCGTTTCCGCAACTAAATAAAAAAATCTCAGAATTCTGACTTTTTCTCTTGCAATTGCGAGTTTATATCTCACAATTCTGACTTTTTTTCTCACTTTTTTCATATAAACTCACAATTGCGAGAAAAAAGTTTCACACAATTGTGTTTATATCTCAGAATTGCAAGAAAAAAAGTCAGAATTGTGACTTTATATCACACAATTGCGAATTTATATCTCAGAATTCTGACTTCAAACTCGCAATTGTGAGAAAAAAAGTCAGAATTCTGAGATAAAAAGTCGCAATTACTGTTTTTATTTTTGTATTTAGTGGCGGAAACGGGCTTCCATACCTTTCTATTCAAAGAATCTTGGTTAGTATAAGAGATTTCTTCCCAAACAAAAAAACAAATTCCAAACAATAGGGCTTTTAAGATATTGACGGTATAGATATGGGGTCAAAAAATGGCTTAAAGGGGTCAGAAACAACTATAGAAAAAGAAAAAAACACCAAAAAAGGAAAAACATGAAGGAGCAACACATCCGACTCATCATTCTACTCAACATATACTGTAGAACCTCATACAATTGCATCCTTTTCCCAGCATGATCACCACTGACATTTACATTTACATTTGTTCATTTGGCTGATGCTTTTATCCAAAGAGACTTACAAGTGAGGAATACAACAAGCGAGTCGTCATGACGAGGCAAATAGACACAAGAAGTGCTCACAATACAAAACTGTTTTACCGCAAAATCATTGCAATTTACATTTCCACATATAGTTACACCGGTTACACTCTCCACTATATCCATCCTTTTACCTGTTCATAACTCAGAGTGATCTCTAAGCCCCTTAGCATAAAAATAAAAGATGACTCATCCTCACCTCTTGTGCTGGTGTTAAAAATAGCAAGTCAACATCGGCAGATGACCTGGACTTTGGGAAGCCTTTAAACTGAAAGACTGAAATAGATATTAAAATATCCTGCATTTCAGAGAGTCATGGAAAGAATGGATCAGAAAAAACACCAGCAGAGTGTCCCTCAAAAATGAACTAAGGTTGAATGTTTTCAGTTTTATAAAACATGAGATTATTTGTATTTATTTGCTATTTGCCATCAAATGCCACAAAACAGCTTTAGTAGACTGCACATTTGTTCAGCCTGATGAAGCATTTGCTGCAGCCAGATTGAAACATTAAATCTTATTAGTATTCTCATGATGACGTGCGGCTGGAGGCTATGGTGAGAGCGGTATGACTTCACAAGGAATGTAAAATAATGAGACAATCAAAACAAATCACTTCTCCTCCTCCTTTGCAATAGATGTTTATAATAAGCATATTAGAAAGTATCATCTCTTCAGGCCGGGAATTACCATTGACTGCTTTTAATTTTTTAGGGTATAATTTCATTTCATTTTCTCCAATGCCTAAAAACATAATGGGGAATGTTAGTGAAAAAATTTGGAAAACCTTTTGTATAACAAAAGTGAAATAATAAATCATAAGAAAATCTTTACATATGGATTTTAATTTTTTTTTTGAATGAGCCAACAACAAGAAATTTAAACTGAGTGGGCGTTTTTGTTTTATTTCTTTTTACCTTCTGTCTTCCTCTTTTTCAGGGTGGCTAATTAGCAAACTAAACTAAAGTTTCAATAGTTCTTTGCATGAGGCAAGCAAAGATTTTACAAAGAATTTAGAATTTCATTTGTTAGTTTTGTTAAACCTCAGGGACAAAAAATGTAATGCATTTCATAGTGCAAACTGCAAACAATATGTAAATATTTTAAACTCTGCACAACTGTAGCATGAATAACTTTCTCTGGATTTAAAAGACATCTGCTTGCCAAAGTATTAGGGGTGTAACAATGTGTCGTGTCACAATATATCGCATTACAAAAATGCAACAATATCGTATCGTGGATAGTGACATTATGTGTTGTGCATTGTTCACCCAAAATGAAAATTACTGTGTGAGAAAAATTTCAAGTTTGCAGAGTGTCAGTACTATATATAATGTTGAATATAATGTATAATAATGCAATGGGAGAAATATTTGTGGGTCTGATAATGCCAAATGTCTTATAATAGCGGTAAAAAGTGGCCTACATTATTTTAAATACATCTAGTGACATAGTGCAAACATATTCATCTAAAATAAATCTGTGTTTCAGCATTAGAATCATGAATATTTTTATTCTGGCGTCCCAATTGTCCTCTTCATTGGGTTACCAGCACCAAGTCCATTCATTTCCACCCCCAATGTAATACCAAATTTGACCAAATTTAGCATTTATTTGTCGTCCTTTTTTTGTCCTGGAGTATCGCAATTTCATTGTATCATGAGTTCAGCATCGCGATATGTATCGAATCGTGACATGAGGGTATCATTACACCCCTACAAAGCATACAATTGATAATAGCATTTTGATGCCCTTCCTCCCCCCCAAATGCCCAGATCTGGTGCCAAACTGCTTCACATGCATAGTCATCATGAAATAAGCTTATGCACAATAAAAACATACGCAACAAGTAGAAGAATATGGAGTGTAAAGGATGGTGGATTCATCTGTCTGAGGTGGGCACCTTTCAGTTGAAAAGAGTACAAGAAATTTACATTCCCCTGAAATCTACATACTGGAATATTGTACGTGAAGCACTTTTTACTATAATCATCGATCACACTGAAAACACGTAAGCAGCTTTGGGATAACAACACTGATCTGCAATACCAACTGCTAAGTGACATTGGGCAATTTGTATGATAGATTTTCCTTCATATAAGTCTTTTCCTAATGTATGTCAGCAAATAAACAGAAAATACAGAATTATAGACAATTCAGCTCTTAAAGAAATATAAAAAACATTGGGCTGATGCAGATAACATTATTCAACACAAGATTCATCAACACTGGCAATCATTTACCAATCAAGAACATCAGCTCAAAATTTAAACTATAATGTCTGTTGCCAATCTTTCTGCATGCATAAATCTGTGAATGCTCTAACTAGATGTTACATAATAGTTTAACATTCAGTAAGAGCTTTACAGACTAATGAGAATGCTGTAAAAAGCCCTCACTTATCACTAGTCACAATGTCTGCTGAACAGATAGTGTGCAGTGAAACCGTTACCTCCGTATGCAGATGGGTGCATGTGCTACTGTAAATGATCTGGTCTCTTATGGTAGTGGGCTCAAACTAACTTTTGCAAGAATAAATGGTTCTGAACCTCTAGCAAATAATAATCAAAATCTCTATTTGAATCTGAAAGAGAGAAAAAAAAAAAAGACTTCCAATAATGAAATGCAGCTTATGCATCATACTTTGTCAGTTTATATTGTTATTTTGTAATGCACAAAGGGTGAAAAGTTCAAATACTGTCCAGATGGCAAACTGGAAGGGACTTTACTTAATAAGATAACATAATTATATTTAGCCTAATCAAACTGCCATTTAAAATCAATCCTGCTTCTGTTAGCTCTGATAGGAGATGGATGCAACTCTTTACTGCGTTTTCTAAAAGCCATACCCTGCCAATAAAATGCCATTAATGGCATCTATAATTGGTAAACAAGACAGCGTGAGATAAAGAGACTTGTGTTAAACACAGTGATTCTATCAATCTCTTATACGAAAAAAGCACAGAGAAGAGGTTTAGCAAACAAAAAAGGCACAGCCATGTGCACATCAACATTTCCATTTGTACATTATTTAGGATATTCTACGTTTCTGACCTGCCATGCTGAACTAGCTCATCTCTCTTCCCTTCAAACAACTCCCCAGTGACACTACATACAGTACAGTATGCCATTTCCCATGACCAAAGGTCGCAAAATCAAGCTCAACAGCCTAATTCAGCATGACCAATGAAAACAGACTGGCAGTGCTGGAAATAATTATGACTCTGAATATTATTATGCAAGTTAAACAGGTTTCTGATGGATTTATAAAATGATGTTTCTTTCAAATATATTGGCCAATGAGCTTTAAAGTGTAAGTAACAAGTAATCAGACTCAGACATCATGTTGGCTTCATCTGTGTGCTGAAATCAGAGAAGGAAGTGTGACTTCCTTCTTCCCTTCCATACAGGATTTCTCTAATGTGGTTCTGCCACTTTCCATTGTGTAGCTAAAGAACAAGATAATGTGGTTAATGGTCTCAAAGGTTGGTCAAAATGTTCATGGTTTAAACTGAACATATACTGATTTAAAAAATGTGTAGTCTTAATATAACACTATCACTTTACAAAAATATATAACATAAATATAGGGGAACTTAAATGAACACATAATGAAATTATAGAGTTTATAGAGAAATTAGAGTTGTTTACACACACACACATACACACATACTAATATATATATATATATACACACACACACACACACACAAAAACTCTAAATACTCAAGTTTGGGACTAAAAGTACTGTAAAATGTAATTCATTCCTGTGATGCAAAGCTGAATTTTCAGCATCATTACTCCAGTCTTCAGTGTCACATGATCCTTTAGAAATCATTTTAATATGCTGATTGCTGATTTAATTGTCAACCAAACGGATATATATTTATTATCGTTTACAAAATTGAAGACATTTCAAGTGTTCACATACAGTAGTTATTTGAAACTCTTTTACTATTAAAAGTGTCAGGGTAACCTGCACTAAAAGGGGCTCAAGAAGGCTATTTAATCATGTGCCCAAGGGGAACTATATGGAAGTCAGAGGAATGGAAAAGAAGGAAGTAACTGACATTTGACACTGTGATCCCCATAGCTTATAGAAAGCAAAAACTTTTTCGGAATGCTTCTAAGCACAACGCGGCTATTTAGAGGACCGCAGAGTTCTGGGAAGCATTTTGCAGATACTTCAATTGACGTGTGCCAGACCTTTAAATAAGCCTGTGATGTCCAATACTCGCAAACTAAAGTATCTAGTTTGAGAGGACCAACTCACATTCTTCACTCCATGACAGATTTGTTAAATAAACTGTAAGTCTCATGTGGTTGAACCAGTTTACCCCCTCAAGCCAATCTAAACCTGTATGACATTCTTTCTTCTGTGGAACACACACACACACACAAAAAAGATATTTTGAAAACAACACTGAACCCCATTACACACACACACACATACACAAACATATATAATGTGTGTGTGTGTGTGTGTGTTCTTGTTTATATTACATCTGTAATAAAAACCTGAGATCACCTACATCGTGGGGACCAGCCAGCGGTCCCCACGAGGGAAATGGATTAATAAACATACTAAATGATGTTTTTTTGAAAATGTAAAAATGCAGAATGTTTCCTGTGATGGTTAGGTTTAGGGATAGGGGTAGTGTAGGGGGA
>RJVU01020258.1:1476971-1517307 GCA_003731715.1 Anabarilius grahami
GAATTGAGTCTAACATGTATACATATAATTTATATGAATATCTTTTTGAAGAAATGTACAGTTCTTTTCCATACAGGGCAGTTTAATAGGCCTATCACGAAAACTGAATTATCTGACTTGATGGCGCCTACATCGTTTTCCCTTGAATTATATTATTTGTCCCAAATTGTTGTTAAGACTTCACCCTAGTTGGTAGCCATTTTTCATTAGGCATAATAGGTTTGTCTTTTGGCTATGGTGGATATAGAAAATTCATATGGAGCCTATAAATCGCTCTTTCTCTTTAAGTTTGCTTTTATTTCTTTACATTTCTTTACAACTCAACGTCATCGACGCCATTTTGTTGAAGTAAACTCCTTTATGGTTTTTTGATTCACTGTTTTGGACTTTAAGTTGAGCACACGACGATCTGCTAAGGTGGGCAGACAAATCTTACTAATTAAAGGCTGGAATACACTACATGATTTTTGCCCCGATTTTTCCCCCGATTTACAGTCTGAACAAGTTGACGCTAGTTGACAAAAGTCAGAGCCAGTCTGCAGATTTGAGCCGACAGATTCCATGGAAAATCGCGTAGTATATGATGGTCACAGACTCCGATTTTTTGCTTTAGATTTTGATTCCATCCAGTCGGAGGATATCAAACATGTTTGATATTTTGAGCCGATTTTAGAACACATATCAGTGTACTATGTGTGTTGTTGCTAATAAATACAGTACACGGTACCCAAGCAATGCAAATCAAGGGTGCGAAGTCACAAAGATCGAGAAAAAAATAATTGGACTACTGTCTGTATAAGATCGGGTAATAACTTAAACTTAAACTTACCGTCTTTCAGCGCACGAATCACAAGCTTGGCGCTTGACGAGTAATCATGTTGAGATGGTTGAGACACTTGCTGCGTCCCAATTCGCCTACTTATACTACGTCCTAAAAGTATGTACTGTTTTTGTAAAGAAAAAGTACATACTTTTGAGTGTATAGCAGAAGAGTATGCAAGCTTTGGGACATACTACCTTGACATAATTGCGTCTTTAACGGACGTTCTGTCGCTTAGTTACGCAACCTGTAACTGTTTAAACTGCCCTGTCAATCATCTTGTCACAGTTAAAATCCTCCACATTCAATTAAATTTAATTTCCTACCGTTTCGGAGAGAAATGTAGTAGTCGCACGTTGATCTGCCAGTCATGGGTCTTTAATGCAGAGAACTCTCCTCATCTTTGCATAATGATGCATTTAAAAGTTAATGACCAAACGCATCGTTATAAAAGTTCACAATGCTGTTGCAGATGAAATATAATGTGGATAACATTTAATAAATATCTTTTCGTCAGGTTATACTGATTATGAATCATTCAAGCCCCTTTATCTTAACCTCTCTGCTTAACCGTCGGTCTCGCACATCTGTCATGTTTGTAGTTTTTTAACACTTTTTACTCGTATTTGTAGTTCTAATCGAATCCTCCTCCACAGCGCAATGTGTTATGGGCAATATTAGCCGTTAGAAGTGTGCACGGATCTGCACTTCGAATTCTAACCGGAAAAAGTAGACCATCCGGGTATCTTTGGAATACTCATTTCAACATACTACGATTTGGGACATACTAATTCTTTTTTCGAATACTATTTAGGACGGATAGTATGCGAATTGGGACGCAGCGACTATAATATACCGCTTACAGCCGCTAGATGGAGCCGCGCCCGCGAGTTCGCGCATAACATACATTAACTAAATGAGAAAATGCAGAATCTGCCGTTTTGTTTGCGGCAGTTTCGTCACACAGTCGGGTCAATACAGCCCACGTCGCCGGGTTGAAAAACACGGAAATTCTTTCTCATCAGGGACGATTTCTTTAAGACTGCAAGGGAAGCTCGGCTTCCCTTATAATGTCACAAAATTAATGGTCAAATATGTACTATTGTATTAACATTTTATTGACTAAAAATGCGTTAGAAAACGTTCATCTCAAAGACGAGTTCGTTCAGAATCAGTTACATATAGCAGGTCGGCTGACTCGATTTCCTTCTCATACATTCCCGCAGCGTCACAGTGCATTTCCCTATTGAAGCCCAGCGTCCATTGACTTCAATGGGGCTGCTTTGAACGGTTTTTTTCAGCGCTTCGAAACTAGACGGTCATTGGATAAACGCTGCGATTATGTCCCGCCCACGGACGCTCAGCGTCTCTGGGGGTGAATGGGGAGTGGGCTGGCCCGGACTCCGAGCTTCTGCGTGATGATTGGAGGGTCTGTCGAAAGACTGCATCTCCTTTTGACTGACAGCGATTCTGTACTATAAGGAATCACTGAAGCTATTCGCGCTCAGTCCCATCGCGGATTTCTCAAGTTCAGTCGAAATAAAAACTGCTGCAACCTATTTCTTTGATATTTGCTTGGCGAAATTGCTTGATTTTCATCATACATTTCAAGTCAAAGTCAAAGTCAAAGTCTGCTTTATTGTCAATTCTACCACATGTACAGTACATACATACAGAGAATCGAAATTGCGTTACTCTCAGACCCCCGGTGCATACAGATAACACACTAACAGTAGAGCTTAATAATCTAGATCAATATAAAATATAGATATAATTATACAAGATCAATATAAGATATAAGATATAACTATACAATAAGGGGATGTAAAAAAAAAAAGACATAATAAAAAAATATATAAAAATAAATAAATAAAGTTAAATAGAGCAGCGCAAGGCACATGGCAGATAGAGTGCAAACCAGTGAACAAACAGTGCAGATAAAGATTGGCTTATTCATTCTGAATTGGCTTATTCATTCTGACACACACAATTATACACAATTTCACACAATTATACACCACATTCCTTGTTTCAGTTTTACAGAGTTTAATGTTTTTTTACTTGAAAAGACTCCTAGTTGGTACGACAGGGTCACAGACCATTTTCTTGAAAAGGAACGTAGGGCAGAATTTACTTTTAAATAAATAGACAATTTTATGATGTAGGCCGAAAATGAGCTTCCCCTCTCTGACAGACCGGTTGCCGCCACTGTTTCTCATATACAGAAAAAACCACTGAAGAATAAGTGGAGCTCCACCATGATAGAAAAATTGCTTGAGTAAGTACTGTACTGTTAGCTTTGCCTTGAGAATGTTAGCAAACCACATTCTGTGGTAAATCCGGATTCATTATATGTTAATATTCATCATCACTATATGAATTTACTTTATCCTGGATATGTTGCTGGATTAAAATGTCAGAAGCTGCAAATTATTGATTATATTACATTAAATGTACACAGCGACTGATAATTGATTATATTAAAGGTAACAACTTAATAAAACTACACAATTTACCTCTAACTCCTGTTGTAATCTGTCTATACTGACTGTGTCTACCCACCCCTGTCCATCTCCAAACGCATTTGGCTCGCATCTTCCACTACTGCGGGTCATCTCATCTCCTGCATTTGTTTCACCTGTCTGTCATGTGTCTCCTAGCAACCAGGCGCCTGTTTCTGTTTGTGTTCGGACTGATTTTAAAGTCTGGTAGTGTGTGATGCCCAGCTTTTCTCTGTAACCATTTACAAAGTCGGCAAGTGTATGATGCCTAGTGTTTTAAAAATCTGTTTATTTATTCAAGACGAAAATATTGAACTTATTTAAGTAAAGTTTTCACGAATGATCACTATACGAAAACATAGCCTATAGCCTATTCCCAATACAGCCTATCTTACGAAAAAAGACTTATTTGGTTGCTAGTATTTCAGCTAAAATGGCCACTAGTTTCACTTTATGAACTGATTTTTAAGCGATATGATGTCATAAATGACGATTATATGTGCACGATTTTGCAAAGAAACAGCCTACCTGAAGTGTCCACGGTTTTGATCCATTCCCTGAGTTCAGGAGAAAATTCATTCACATCATCATCTTTCAGCAAAATCAGAAAATCTCGACACACATTTTCACCCTTTCCAAGGATGAAGTCCAAAAGTTTAATAACCATAGTCTTGGGAACTGTCATAGACTTCAGTTCATCGTACTCCGACATTGTTATAAGTTCGCTAGCTTGAACATGTTGCAAAATATGAATCGAATCCAAACTAAGCAATTTGATGAGTTTAGGTTTGCTTTTCAAAATGACTTTCTCCATTTTCTACAACAGGTTTACGCCACAGCCTTGTATTGACTTGTATAATAAAATAGACAGATTTTACTTTCGATTTCGTTTTTAATCTGTACGTTGCATTTTTTCTACCGCTGGGTGGCGATTGTGTATAAGAAGGACAGCTGCCTTGAACTACTGTTAGTTCGTAGGCCTAAATTACTTTGTTTGTTTATTTATTTATATGTTTGTTTGCATCTTACAGTAGTGTCTTATCTCATCACCCACTGTTATGTAGCCTAACCTTGTCTGTTGAGGCAGTTTTCTAGCATGAGCTAAAACTGAATTTGTATAAAACTTGTAGCTAGGCTACCATTCATTAAAAGCATTATTGTGCATGATGCCTCTATCTTCAGCAAATGTAGCATTTATGTATTATTTATTCTCTAGCAATCTGTAATCTTATTTTCATTTTCTGTGTTTTCCTCTCCATTATATCAGTCCTAAAGTGAAAGTGAAAAAATGAAAGTGACATGTATGATGTCCCTTTTTTTTTCCTCCGCAAAAATGGCTGCCCACTGCTCCGGGTGTGTGTTCACTGTGTGTGTTCAATAGTCACTGCTGTGTGTGTGCACTTGGATGGGTGAAATGCAGAGCACAAATTCTGAGTATGGGACACCATACTTGGCTACACGTCACTTTCACTTTTTCACTTTCACTTTAGAACTGACCATACGATGGAGAGGAAAAACAACCTTAGGCAAACAGAAACTGAAAAAAAGTTTAGAGACATATACTGTATGCATACACTCAGCAGCAATACTCTTGTCCCTCAGTTACTCAGTCCCTATACACTGTATGTTGTTATACACTGTTGTTAGACAGGATGAAAAGGCCCAAACTGTTGCAAAAGCATCATAAACTATCACAAAAGTGGTCCTCTGACTCTTAATTATAGCTTACATAAATGAACTGCTGTTTGCTGTCTATAGAGGTACAACACTATACTGTTTCCTTGTTTTACTGTGGTTTCAAGTGCTGTAGGTAAAATGGAAGGGAAGAAACATTGTGCACATGGTCCCTGATTTTTTATTTATCTGTGATTGAGAAAACAGAAAGTGACAGCAGGAACTGACAGCTGACTCAGCAGATCTAAATCTATGAGGTGAGACAAGCGCTCCGCTGACTGGGCATGAGCCTGTTAGGAAGGAGGGGGCAATGTCACCTTCATTAAAAATGAATTCTTGTTATTTAGAAAATACAATCTCTCAATTATACATTAAAGCAATGATTGGACAAAATCCAGTGTACTTTTACAGTATGAGGTCGCAGTCCCCTATAGTCAATACCAAGGTAAACTGACAGACAACTAAAAAATTAGTGATTAGATTATCAGATATATTGTCAACACATCATTTTCCTAATCAGAGTCAGAATAGCTTTATTGTCATTTCAGCTATACAAAACAGCAAAATGAAACAGCGTTCCTCCAGGACTATGGTGCTACATAAGACATGCAGGACTACAAAAAACTAAACTGTACATAAATGAACCCTAATATTATGCCCCATATGTTTATAAGACGTTGACCAACTGATGTTTAATTCATAATTAGCTGAAACATCACCATCTGCAAACCATCTGTGATGTCCTTAGTTACTTATCATTTAGCACACGCATTTTATATAAAGCAACTTAAAGCATCTGATGAGCATCTATCTATCTATCTATATCGTATCTAGCATTTACAGAGACTGTAGCCAAATTTACAACACAACAAGGGAATCTTCAAAAGCCAAACATGCTTGAAGCAAAAGCAGATGACACAGGTCCGGATGAATCATATTTGTTTTGTCACAACCCTGCTTACACCAGCAAAAGAAAATAAATCTATGTCAAGTGATGCCCCAGGTATCAAAACATGATCCAATCACATTAAACAAACTACAGAATCCTCGTAAAAAATGAAAAAATGTGTTTGGCAAACAAAGATTCTGGAGGAGACTACACTATATTTTATTTTATAGATATTTACCACTAAACGTCTTTTGTGCAAATAAATAGCTTTCGTATAAGTAGTCATACAACAAACTTAATACAATTAAATAAATCAATTTAAAATACATCAGACTTAACATTTGGATAAACTGTACTTTGCAAATATGTCTAAACAAATATGTATTTAACAGCAGTGACACATTGGAATGCTTTCCAGTATGATTTGAATAAATATCATCCAGGCTGTATCATTATTACACTACAATAGGAGCACACAGATTGCTGTAGATTACAGAGATGTCAGTCAAGTTTCACATGCTTGTTCAAAACAAAGCATTTGCGCCTCTTAAATTTAACCAAGCACAACCAGAAAGAGATCCTCTGTAGGAATTGTTTTTATAAAGCTTTCTATGCCAATATTAAAAGCAATTGGGATTGAAACCTGTTAGTTCTTTGAAGCTGACACCTCCTTGCATCTAAACAGTATGGTTTCTGTGGCAGAGCAGCTCTTTCCTTCAACTCTTTCCAGCATCCCACTACTTCCCTGCTTTGTTTGAAGAAAAACAACAGATGGAAAGAGCAGGAGGGAATCGTTTATTTGGGAAGATCACAGCATGTTCAACAGTGCAGAACAAAAATCACAAAGCTATTTCCTACAACAGGACACATCCTGTTAAATGATCCACTGGGACCACCTGACAAGCTGCGCAAAATCCAGAGAACTGGGAGCAAATTGTGCATGTCAATTATTGTGTGTTTTTTATTCACTTTACTACATGACTAAGGCTTACACAATGCAGGTACTATTTAAATGAGGCACCATATTATTGAAATTGGCAAAAGTTACATTTAACGTGCAAGGAACTGATTGACAAAAGAAAAAGATGAGGAAACAACACTTGAAATGAAGCATTTCATCCTCCTGTATGTTGCTTCTGCTCTCTGTTTCCATTTGCTGTTTCCAAAACGGATTCATTAATGACTGAAAACTTTGTGGCCCTTCTCATATTAATGCTAAATCAAAAAACTGGGATGTATAAAAATGCTAACATAGCATTCTCGCATACTATATTGTCACTCTTGTTGTTCAGATAGATAGATAGATAGATAGATAGATAGATAGATAGATAGATAGATAGATAGATAGATAGATAGATAGATAGATAGATAGATAGATAGATAGATTCAGGATGTGTCGATAAACTGCTTGGCAGCTAGATGGCAGTAATTCCCCATTCATCCTTGAGGGAAACGCTATACTGGAGCCCTATAGCAAACACTGAACTCAATTTTTAGGTGATTTATTACAAAGTACTACTAGCTGGCTTTGTCAGCGGTACATAGTTCAAGTATACAGGTGTTTCATGTTTTGTAACTAAAAGATGAAACAGCAGAAAAAGGAAATGGCACACGGGCTCTGTGAGACCTTGCTCACTGACGTTTCTGAAGTATTTTGTGTTTGCTGCAGCTGCAAAAACATAAGTGGTAATCTATCTTTTCTGCCTAAGAAAGAAAAGTTATTGGACGAAAGAGCAAATAAACACCGTGGAACGTGGCGATGAAAATCTAGTCTCTGTGAAATAAAGGTCACATAGGCCTATACACACTGCAAAGGAGCGTTAAAGCATTTAAATACAGGAGTGATTCCCGTGGACTATCGTTGTGTGTGTACTGAATACAAAGAACACTTTTGAACCTGCTGTAAGAAGAAGAAGATCGCTAATTTTATTTAGCCCTAGGCCTATTTATATAAAATATTTATTAGCGACCAGAGACATTGTTCGAACAACTATGTTGAAATACCTGAATTTACTACCTGAAGATATAATACAGGACATGAATGTATTATGTAGATAACCTGGAACTTACTTAAGTCACTTTTCGCTGGAAGGTTGTTGGTTTGTTGGTTTTATTTATTTATTTATTTTGCAGGCATGAAGAACACTGCAGGTTCCTGTCAACACCATTGATGTGTGTTCTGTCACATGCATTAACCTGCTGGGAATTTCAATTTGAAAGTGGACAGACTGTATCTGGCCATAAAAGGACTGTCAGAAGGAACACATTTATGTGAATTTGCATTTAAATTATGCTCATTTTACATAAAGAGGCTTATGTTTTGACAGGAAAATGTTTTGACAGGAAAACATTTCTAATATCATTACACTGCCAACATCAGCTCAAAACACAGGAAGAATCCTTAGATTTGTGCTGTTTATGCCTAATTTTGACCCTAGTATTTGCGTTAACATGACAGAAATTGAGATTAATCAGACCAGGCCATGTTTTTTCCTATCCTCACTCATCTGTTTTTGCTCATTTGGCTGCTATAAGCTTTATCCTCCAGGCCTTAGCTGGCAGGAATGGAGCCTGGCGTGTTATTTCACTACTGTAGTCCGTCCAACCCTTGATGTGTTCATATTTGAAGATGCCCATCTGCTGTTCTAAATTGTTCCGTTTAAGAAATTGTTGCATTTTTGACAGCTTGAATATGGATTGCTATTCAACTACTCATTGATAGAGGTTTTGTTCTTAGCAATGGTGCTTATTTGGAGTCGCATTTGCATTTTAGTCAAAGACTAACTAATCAGGTCTGCATGTTTACATACGGAAATCAAGCCACATGGTTTGCTCTTTGGATGTTTACCTTTTACATTCTTTAAAGGCCTAATGATTATTGAGATAATCTATATGCAGTATTGATGCACAGTCTCATATTCCATTGTCCCATGAGGCACAATAACAGTAAACTGCAGGTCCGGAAATTGAATGAAAAGATTAGCAGCACAGGAAGTCACATGATGGCTCAGCAAGCAAACAACTCAATAGTTTGGGACGAAAGACTTTAATCGCCTAATTAATTCTGAAAGATGCCAATAATTTTCTTCAAGCAAAAATTTGACAAACAAATTACTGTGTAGGCTATTTTAAATAAATAATAATAAAAAAATCAAGTATATGTATTGGTTATTTAAATGCGTTCTTCCTTCTAAACTCTCAGGTTTTAGTCGGAAGCAATGAGAACTTTATTTTTAAACTTCATTTAACTTGGCTTTCAGGATCATTACATGTTCTTCAGACCCCCAAAAAAGTAAAATTTTAAATTAAATTAGCTCTTTTATTGTCGTATTAATCTAACCAGTCACCTTAAACCCTAAGAAAACTTTGTAAACATTGTTGAGGACTAGTTTTGACAAAACCTCAGCCTTATTTACACAGGCTTATGCCAAGTGCATATTAAAAGGATCATGGTTGAAGTCTTCCTACAGAGATGTCTTATTTCAAGGCCTTTTGCCCTTTATGTTTCTTTAGTGATATTAGCCTCTCTCCTCCCTGTCTCTCAGCAGCTCTATCCCCTGCCTGACAGACACTATGAATGGTCGGTTTGAGTCTAAACATCACAGTGGCTGTGGGTGGATGATGGAGCATGATACCAGAATCGATTCTCCACAAATTAGATACAGTAATGGGTCATTTCTCCCCATAAATACCCATCACCGCTGGGACCACTGTGTGTTCTTAGCCTTGTTGTGTACACACAGTGTTAGACTTGTATCAATCTTGTTCTAACCCAGATAGGTCTTCCTCTATCAAATTGGCTCATTTAATAGAACAAAAACAGGAACTGATCAATGGCACAATCTGTAAAATTCATAATAGATTAGTAAAATGACTGTTTTGTAATCTTCTCAAATGAAATTTAAAACTATGATTAATATAATACTATAATCTAAATATAATTATCTCAAAATACCTTTCATGATTCACTTTACCAGCTATAGGCCCGGTTTCAGCTGAGTCTTGATGTGTTTCAAACAACAGTGAAGGACCACCTCCTCACCTGTCAATCAATCGATTACTGTCAGTGCACTAAATAAAACAAGAGTTTTAAACTGTAATTGTTATGAATGGCTTTAAAGGCACAGTATGTAAGTTTCGCTGCTAGAAGTTGCTTATTCAAAACAATAACAAAGCCGTAGTTTTTGATTTGAATGAGTGTGGAATCATGGGAGTTGTCGTCTTCACCTCCACAGCTGATGAAAAGCAATCCGATGGGACTCAGGGAGAAATCATGTTCATAGATGAGCTAATGTATTAAAATTTTATTAACTTTACTGTGGTATGAAGCAGGGCTTGGCTGAGAGCCTGGGACATTTTATGTTGCTGTTTTTATTATGCTTATATGCCGCAGTCAAACACTGTCGCTCCTTTCGTTTTGTTGTTTATGTTTATTTTATGATTAAAGTTACGTTTAACGTCCACCTTCTTCACATTATTTTATTTCATTCTAAAGAAATAGCCGCAAGTGCTGAATTACTACTCATACAGGTCACTTTATTTGAAGAATTACAACTGTGGGGTAATGAAGCAGTTGCATGACTGAGATAGCTGCCCGAGAGGAGTTTCAAAGATGGCCGCCAAGTGAAATGCGTTAGCTTGATGGCTGGTATGAGACACTTGCTGCACATTGCAGTAAGCTAAATCGATATTAGAATATCATATTAATAAAAGCTGGAAGAATTGTGTTGCTAAATGGCATGCAATTAATTTAAATATACACTCACCTAAAGGATTATTAGGAACACCTGTTCAATTTCTCATTAATGCAATTATCTAATCAACCAATCACATGGCAGTTGCTTCAATGCATTTAGGGGTGTGGTCCTGGTCAAGACAATCTCCTGAACTCCAAACTGAATGTCAGAATGGGAAAGAAAGGTGATTTAAGCAATTTTGAGCGTGGCATGGTTGTTGGTGCCAGACGGGCCGGTCTGAATATTTCACAATCTGCTCAGTTACTGGGATTTTCACGCACAACCATTTCTAGGGTTTACAAAGAATGGTGTGAAAAGGGATAAACATCCAGTATGCGGCAGTCCTGTGGGCGAAAATGCCTTGTTGATGCTAGAGGTCAGGGGAGAATGGGCCGACTGATTCAAGCTGATAGAAGAGCAACTTTGACTGAAATAACCACTCGTTAAAACCGAGGTATGCAGCAAAGCATTTGTGAAGCCACAACACGCACAACCTTGAGGCGGATGGGCTACAACAGCAGAAGACCCCACCGGGTACCACTCGTCTCCACTACAAATAGGAAAAAGAGGCTACAATTTGCACGAGCTCACCAAAATTGGACAGTTGAAGACTGGAAAAATGTTGCCTGGTCTGATGAGTCTCGATTTCTGTTGAGACATTCAGATGGTAGAGTCAGAATTTGGCGTAAACAGAATGAGAACATGGATCCATCATGCCTTGTTACCACTGTGCAGGCTGGTGGTGGTGGTGTAATGGTGTGGGGGATGTTTTCTTGGCACACTTTAGGCCCCTTAGTGCCAATTGGGCATCGTTTAAATGCCACGGCCTACCTGAGCATTGTTGCTGACCATGTCCATCCCTTTATGACCACCATGTACCCATCCTCTGATGGCTACTTCCAGCAGGATAATGCACCATGTCACAAAGCTCGAATCATTTCAAATTGGTTTCTTGAACATGACAATGAGTTCACTGTACTAAAATGGCCCCCACAGTCACCAGATCTCAACCCAATAGAGCATCTTTGGGATGTGGTGGAACGGGAGCTTCGTGCCCTGGATGTGCATCCCACAAATCTCCATCAACTGCAAGATGCTATCCTATCAATATGGGCCAACATTTCTAAAGAATGCTTTCAGCACCTTGTTGAATCAATGCCACGTAGAATTAAGGCAGTTCTGAAGGCGAAAGGGGGTCAAACACAGTATTAGTATGGTGTTCCTAATAATCCTTTAGGTGAGTGTATATTGACATACATAAGATGGAGAAAATGCTGTATTACTCTTACTACAAATAAAGCCCTTTATGATTTTGCTATGTTAGCGACTTGACAAAATAGTGTTGTCTCTGAGGCATGGTAAAAACATGGTACTTGTATGTCAAGAAAACAAGAGATTCAAACAGTAAGACTATGAGATATATAACAATGATTAGTTTTCTGTCGATAAAGGTATCCAAACAATTGCTTGCATAATATATTAAAGCGTATTTGGTTTCCATGGCCTCTATGGAAGTAAAACGGAAATCGAGGGTAAAACGGATATGACGTCATTAACAGGCAATGCAATAAAATTAAAATAGCTGATTTTTCTGGATTTAAAGGGATAGTTCACCCAAAAATAAAAATTATCCCATGATTTACTCACCCTCAAGCCATCCTAGTTGTATATGACTATCTTCTTTTAGACAAACACAATAGGAGTCATATTTAAAAATATCCTTAGTCCTCCAAGGTTTAACGAGCTTCCGGCACGACAGCCATATGCATTCGACGTACGTCTTCTGTGATGTTCTACACAATGACATGACGTACATTGTGTAGAACGTCATGGCATTGTGTACTACGTTGCAGAAGTTAATGCTTTTTGGACAAACGTTGAATGCCTATGACTGTTTTAAATAAGGATAGTTGTCTTACACAAATGCATCTATTTGCTTCAGAAGGCCTTTATTAACCCCCTGGAGTTGTATTGATTCTTTTTTCTTTTCTTTTTTTTAATGGATGGATGGATGCATTTTTTTGTCTTTAGAATTTGGATTAAACCTTGGAGGACTAAGGATTTTTTTTTTTTGGGGCCGGGATTCGAACTCGGGTCGCCCGAAGCGCATTGGCGCTACATGTCGCCACGCTGCCCATGAGGCCATCGGCGCTGACGGACTAAGGATATTTTTAAATACATCTCAGATTGTATTCGTCTGAAAGAAGATAGTCATATACACCTAGGATAGCTTGACGGTGAGTAAATCATGGAATAATTTTCATTTTTGGGTGAACTATCCATTTAAACATTGTTGGAAACATTTGGAATAATGCAAGTACACATGTCAACAAAATATTTAACTTTTTTTTTTTGTGGTTTTTGGAAATTTTAATCCAAAAATCTTACATATTGTGCCTTTAATAAGAAAGTATTTTATTTTCCTATTAAAATTGAATATAGATATTATGTAAAGCATGATCAACAGAAGCTAATTTAATACAAGAAACAGGGCTTGTTAAAATGGAATAAATAGAAACAATTATTAAAGTCGAAGATGGCAAAGACAGAAAATATGAATTACAAAATATATTACCAAGAGATTAAATATGAATGACATTTTTTTTACTTTTATTTTTTAATTCATTTTAATAAATTTTTTTACTTAAAGGTAACCATATTTTCAAAGCCAGAGTGTCCAGTTTATGAATTTCAGGCATTTGCTGAACTAATGCATAATTGTTTCAAATGTTTTGTTGTTTCAAATGTTCTTTGCTGTATATCTGGTAAGAACATTTTATTTTAATAGACTAAAGATATATTCAGGAACAGTTTTTAACACTTACCAACCAACTTGATACAATAACTTCTGTGTGGTGTGAAAAAGTTGCAGCCAATTGGGAAATATTTGATGTTTAATATACTCTTTTCTGAAACAGGACCAACTTTGGACCAATCAGATTTCACAGTGAATAGGCAACCACTGCAACTGTGCGAAAATAGAAATCAGGCAATCAACAAAATGTCCTGTTGCTTCTCATTATCCCAGTCACTGCTGGTAACGGCAAAACTTTTATATGTACAAGATCTAGTTAAGACAGTGTAAGAATGAGGGTGGTGACTGAACCATAATCCTATGTTAATAGGAGATAAATAGGAGAGAATATAGCGGTTTTTATTTAAAATGAGTCATCATTTGTCTCATCAAGTGAACTGAAAGTGGATTGCCACGTCAACCTCATAATTGGGTGGCCCTCCTGTTGAGCCATGCAGGCCAGTTTCCAGCCCTGAAATGAGGTGTAACTTGTCTGCCAGCAAAATTGTTACCTTTGGAAACAACAGACAAAAGGTTCTCTTAGCTTTAGTGGAGAGGTTTATTTCACACTCAGTGGAGAGGTTTATTTCACAATCAGTGGGAGATAGAGTGAATGTGGGAAGCATTTATGGGACGTCTGTCCCATTCAGCCTCCTGACATCTTGGTCAGCGCAGCAGCTCAATTGGACCTTAATAAAAGTACCAAGCCAGCAGTTTTCTGCATTGGAAACGGAGTTCTGCATTCAAAACTGTCATATTATCATTCTCCACCAGATAGCCTTGACAGCAACACATGATTTTACGACCCTCAAAGCATAAGGCCAGCTGCATTTCACATACTGACAAAACATACTCTCAAGGGAGGCTTTCTTACCATTTGAACTGAGCTTTATTGCTTCCAAGTACCTTATTATTCTCATCACCAGCTAAGCTGGATGCTGCACACGTTACTGGTGGGGTTCAGGTCACGTCTTCCAATATGAAGGTATCAAAAATGTATCCATGCTATATGCAATTAATGCCGCTTCTTGCTTCACAGCTGACAAAAATATTTTCTAAGAAAATGTTGCTAACATACTCATTAAATTATGAAAACGTTATATCTGAATGTTGTCCGTCTGAATGTTTAAAACATAAATTTTTTAAATGTTTAAAAACTCTTTTTCTTGGTTATGCTAATGTTAAGAGAACATTCCAATTTTTTTATTTTGCAAACATTATGGGAACACTACTTTTGGATGTTCTCTTAACATTTTAAAACAAGTAATAACATTTAAATATGTTAGATGAACATTCAACCAATATATTTTTTAGAAAGAAAATGTTTCATGAACGATGTATAGGGGTGAATTCAGGTTGATTGGGACACACTTTCCCAGTCATCTCAATGTCAGAAAGTGTCCCAATCAACCTGACTTCACCCGGATAATGTTTTTGCGCTAAGGTTTTGAGAACATTATTAAAGACCAGTTAACTTTGAACAAACATTTTAATAACAATACTGAAATAACTTTTTTTCTTAAATTTGGGAGAACCTTGCCAGAACGTTCCCTGTTAGCACATTGAGTTTATCACCATTTAGAGTGCTGGAGTGTGTTGTTTGCCAGTGCTGAATTGTTCTGTTTACAAAACTGCATATGATCAGTGTAAATCATTATTTCAAGTACTACACTTCAAGTAACTGCAACCCTACAAGCTTTTCTGAAGCCTGAAGCATTTGATTAGAGACTCTAGGATGTTTCTGAGAAACTCCTCAAGCTTTCTTTAAAAGGGTTCATACATGCATGTTCATCATTGTCAAAAAAGCTGCTGTCTTTGTGCTCTGGCTGTCACTAATCCAAAAAACCCATTTCAGTACAATGATGTACTGTACAAGGACTGGCAGCAGAAATCAGAAATGGCCTAGCTCCAAAAAAGAAAGGTGAAGGCTGTTTGTTACTAAATATTAAATATCCACTATGGGGAAAAAACTAAATAATGACTTTATTCAACATTGTATTGTGTATTGTGGCTCATTATCTGAGAACCCAACGTCAGGTATGCCTTGCCTGGCAAATTGAGCTTTCAGCTTGTTAATCACCATGGAAGACTTTGTGTCTGGCAAATAATCAACCTCCCAGAAATTTGAAAAATTATCCACAGTCACCAGATAGTCATAATTGTTGAATACAAACAGATCTGTGCCCTCCTTAGACCACAATCGGTCTGGCAGTTCATGTGGTTGTTTCATTTCCAGTGATCTACACGAATCACACTTCTCAAAACATCTCTTCCAGGAACTATCTTGCTGGTACATTTCTTTTGTTTGTTGGTCATCCTTCTCTGATTGTCTTCATCAGTGTGTGAAGTGTGTCATCTTTTATCTCACCTCTGATTTCTTTTAGAAACATTGAATCACGTTAACACTCTATCTCCTTTTCCACCAATCCTTCCTGTGCGGTGTCCTCCAGGTATGTTTGACTCATTGCATCTTCCAACAGCATTTCCTTTACTGGAACATGGGTAATGACAAAATCATTGACATCTCATTGACATCCTTTGAAGTCTCTTGGGTGCATGCAGCAATGGTTTCCTGACAATATTCTCAAAAGGCTTACGGTCAGACTGTACAAACACTTTCTGTCCATCGCTTTTTGTGTATTGATGGAATTTCTCAATGCTATGCGCACTCTTATTCTAAATAATGACTTTGGGGCCAGTCATGGCCTAATGGATAGAGAGTCAGACTTGTAACCCAAAGGTCATGGGTTCGAGTCTCAGGTCCGGCAGGGATTGTCGGTGAGGGGAGTGAATGTCCAGCGCTCTCTCCACCCTCAATACCACGACTGAGGTGAGACCCTTGAGCAAGGCACTGTACCCCCAACTGCTCCCCGGGCGCCGCAGCAATGGCTGCCCACTGCTCCGGGTGTGTGTTCACGGTGTGTGTGTTCACTGCTGTGTGTGCGCACTTGGATGGGTTAAATGCAGAGCACAAATTCAGAGTATGGGTCACCATACTTGGCCACATGTCACTTCACTTTCACTTTCAATTTTGGCAAAACTCTATTCAATCAGTGATAATGCACAGCTACCAAAAGCTACAGGTTTTCCCTCATGTGTTAAGTCCTATGTTTGTTGCTTTGGTTACTGATTTAGTTACACATGGGGTCCATTTTATTGATTGGTTTGGTTGTGTATTTAAGCCCTGTGTTTCTTTCAGTTCTTTGTCAGTTCTTGTTGTGTTATACCCTGGTTGTTCTGTTGTTGTGCCCTGAGTGTTTGGTTTTTGAGTTATTTGTTTAATAAAAACTTTATACTGCAGTGCTTAGATCCTTTCCTCAATTTTTATTTCAACTGGACTCTGACAGTTGCATTGAGCATTATTTAGTATAGCTTGTATTTTAAATGCACACAAACATTTTCATATTCCCACTTAATTTGGTGAAATTTTAATTTAAAATTGTTTGGTTTCAAATGACTACTACTGTCATCTTTCCTCACCCCCACATTCCCATTTTGTATGACTCCTTTCATCTGTGGAACACAAAGGGACAATTCAGTGCACAAATCATATGGTACTTTTGTGCTTTTTTGTCCTTTTTGATATATGAAAACTCCAGTCCCCATTAAATATAATTGAATAAAAAATTACTAGTGCATTTAATTTTTTTCCCTTTTTATATATATAAAAAAATGAGTTTAGAATGACATGAGGATGAGAAAAATTTTGGATGACCTATCCTTTTAATAAAAAATCTACCCCTGGGAAATAATCCATACGTAGTTGAAAAAACATTTAGACATCTTGCTGGAAAAATGTGCCTTGCTGAGAATCTTATTTTTTCTCACCTACTTTCTCATTTGAATGATATTTGCAGCTTAAATGCCACACACTTAAGATATCGTTATTTTAAATACCTCTGCCCAGGTAACATAAAATAAAATGATATGAATTTGATTAAAGAAATAAACATATGAAAGATCAGTAGTGATGACTCATGACTTAATACAAAAGCCGACATTATAAGATTTCTCAGCATAGCTGACCTGACAATGAACCAGATAAAAGACTGATGAAGCGGAGTTTGGCGAGAAAGGATTGTCACCCTGAGAGAAACATCATTTTGATGCCACCATATATCAGTTGGGTTGATAACACTAAAAAAAACAAAAACAGAATAGCCTGGCATATCTCAGGGTAATGGCTGTGCACAGCTGCTAGTAAATAGTTTTTCTTTTTCAACATACTTGAATACATTTCTAAAGATAGAGAGGTCAATTCATTAAACAGTTGCAACATTTCTGCAAGCAGTATTTCAGTAAAGCATCCCTGATTTTGATATTCTGCTCTGTATTCACTCAGAACAGGCCTGCAAGATGGGAAATTGCACCTTGCAAACTGCATTCAGCACAGATTTTTTGAGGGGGGCATTTGCACCATTATCAGATTAGCATAATTACTTTAGTGAATCGGGTGTTAAAACAACACATGCAATAAAACTATTATATCAACAGGTGCAAATATACCTGAACAGAAATTAGGAATGAGAGAATGAGATTTACTCATTGTCAACAGAATAAACAAATACAAAGTTCTTTTAGCTTAAGATAAGTAAGCTGTTTTAATCCATGTCTCTGTGCATATTGTGTGGTCTACTTATTAATTCCTAAATAATCATAACAAGTTTAAAACATGTTTAAGGAGTGAATTAGTTAGCATATAAGCAGCAGCGTTTACGCATTTGTGTTTATGCAGCAGCAAGCGGTCTGTTGTATATAATTGCTGGGAGGATACGCCGTCTAAGCTACTGATATCATAACAGGTTAAATCTTATCTAGCTTCCGCCAGACCGCCTTCCGTATTCAACTTACGAAAAAAGCTTATTTCACAATTTGAATACGGAAGGCATAGGACGTAGCGTAAGCTTTTAAAATAAGAGAGTTTTACACTTTTTTCGTGAGTTGAATACGGAACGCGGTCTGGCAGAAGCTAGATATTTTATTATATAACTTGTTAAATATGGATATTTTTCTTACACAAATGTGTTGCTTCGCTTCAGAAGGCCTTTATTAACCCCCCAGGGTTGGTGGAGTACGTTTACAATGGATGGATGCAGTTTCTTGAGCTTCATACTCATTGGTCCCGTTCACTGCCATTATAAAGCTTGGATGCGTCAGGATATTTACTAATATAACTCCCATTGTGTTCATCAGAAAGAAGAAAGTCATGTACACCTAGGATGGCTTGAGGGTGAGTAAAGCTTGGGGTAATTTTCATTTTAAAGTGAACTAATCCTTTAAGCCATTCGGCGTGGTAGCCCAGGCACATATAGTCATAGGCCACTAGAGTTAAGGCATTCGGCGTGATAGCCCAGGCACATGTAGAGAGTAAAACATGCGGTCTCATGGCTCTTGAAGCAGCAGCAGTACATATGTTTTGGAAGTATATCTGCTTGTTTGGGTGGGTGGGGATGTTTTGTCCTATTCTGTCCTATGTTCATCCATACAGTATGTGCGGATATATGCATGTTTGATGCAGCAGCTTGTTTTCATTACCCTCAGCATCATGCATATATTGGCTTGTAATGTCCATTTCCAGTAGCAAGTCTCTGTACTTGCTCTGCAGCAGCAATAATCAACAACAGCAGCAGCATAGCAGATCTATTCTGCCAAACGCATTAATCGCCATGCCCATTACCATGCTAATCTCTCCAAGATTTGTCATGACAGAGCTGGTTTAAGAGTCACACACTGGCAGCAACAACAACTTATCATGCAATGAAGATGCAAATTAACAAAATATTAATGTATTAAAATATTATTCATGCAACATCCTTGAATGTATAAACTTTACTGCAAACATAAATGGTATAACAAAAATAATGCATCATTAAATTTACTTCTAGTTTAACTCACTTACAGTAGTACTTCTAGTTTAACTCACTTATAGTATATTAATGGTATATTAAATGTTGTTTTATTAACAAAGTTCGGGAGGAGCACGTTCAGATAATTAACCTAATTAAGATGGGAAGAGCATGTTCAGATAATCAACTCAATTAGTGAGATAAGAGGTATATATATATATAGCAGATCTACTTTTGTTCCATGACAGTTTTCCAGCATCCCTCCACCACCCCATCTTCTCACTTCTAACTATTCCTCTCCCAATCTGGGATGGGGGAGTTCTATGGGTTCGGGCCAAATTTCAAGCTCTGAGCCCTCCCCTTGGACAGCACGCCAAATATGCATAACCTTTACTCTATTCAATTATATGTAAGTGTGAACTCATGAAAGAGACACTCAAGAAAACCAAATAAAATGTGATCTGCCTGCAAATCAACAAATTTTGGTAAACGTATTTTCAAAATCTATCCTTTTTGAGCCAAAATCCTGTTTGAAGACATATTTCTATCTTTTTATAATCCATTATCCCTGATGACAGCAAGGACAGTGACATCTGTGGAAAAAGCTAATTTTGTTACTGGTTGGATCAGATTTGCACAGATGTCTTTGAACACTTGCTGTCTAAAGGAATTTATGTGTGTGTGTGTGTGTTCCACATTAGCACATTTATATCACTCAGGCTGAATATTTTGAGAGGCATCATTAATTAACCCAAATTGCATCATCAAAGGAGTGACAGGTTATTCACATTAATGGCTTTTGTTAATTATAAACATTAGTGATGAACATGAATTGTGTCAGTATTTATTTTATGTGTAGTTTACTTGGGTCACCAAGGATGATATTTGGAATCTCACTGGCAATCAGTTAAAAAATGACTCTATTTTTTTTTTGTTTTGTTTTTTGTTTGTTTGTTTTTAAGCTAGTTCACGTAAAATGAAAACTCTGAAATCTTGTATGACTGACTTGCTTTCTTGGAACACAAAGATGATCGGTGGGGGGATATTTTCGTGTACATTTTCTGCCTCAAGTTATATGAAGTAGTTATCTGAAAGAGCCTGCTTTTTATTCCTTTTTTTATCCTTGTATTTGACTTACAACTTCCTTTTATTTTTCTGAGATACAAAATATCTATAAACAGTAGAGTCAATGGGTGCATTTACCACTTCATGTTCAACTTTTGGCACTGTCATTGCCAAAGCTCTCATAGCTTATTTTAATGGATTATGCTTTCTCTGGGCTACTGTTGGTCATGTCTATCTATTTATCTCACACACATACAGTATGTTTGGATAAGTTCCATCGAATACATAGTGCAGAACTCAGAAAATGCAGTTGCTATTCTATTCTATTCTTCATAAAAATGTCTTGTCACATACCCCACTGTCTTCCATTATAATTTTTATTTTCTTGTTTTTAAACTCCTTAGCACAGATGTTTATTCGTTTTTTTTTAAAGACTGGTTTGGGGGTTGAATAATTTGCCTCATTAAAACACTCTTTTTATCATTCTTCATGATCCTCTGAGCTAAAGAGCATAATATGCACATTGTGTTTTATTGTGTTGGCTGAGATAGTCAGACACACCGTGCTTACCCGCTGATTTGTAATCAGGCAAAGATTAGAACACTTGTAATAGAGGTTGGAAAGGTGACTTGTAATTTCAAGGGCCATGAGGCATATATCCATTCCTACCCCATTTGCTTTATGTAAATTTGCTGATAACTGATATGTTGAGCTGTAACTTAACTGGTAGAGCATGGAGCCGCCAGCTATGCCAAGGTCACTGTTTCAATTCCCAAGTAATACATGTTCTAATAACATGTATAGCTTGAATGCATTGCAAATCACTTTGAACAAAATTATCCTTCCACATGAACAGATGTAAAAGGTTAACAAAAAGAGAATGCTTTGGGAAAAAAATATACAGTATGTGTTACACAATACATCTGAATGTGTCTTTGAGGCAGAACAACCTCTACTTTGTTATCTGCTTGCACTTGTGCGCACATATATACATGCATTATAGATGTTATCGGTGGTTGCCAGGGTGTTGTTATGTGCTTGCTAAGGTTTTTAAAGTCCCCCTGTGGTGAAGTTTTTAATCTTGATTTTATGTTTTTAAGACAAACCATCTGAAAATTCATAAGTCAACACCATTGCTGAGTATTATTTGTGTATCATTAGCAACACATTATTAGCTGTTTGGTTAAAGGGTTAGTTCACACAAAAATGAAAATCACACCCGTAAGACCTTCGTTCATCTTCGGAACACAAATTAAGATATTTTTCATAAAATCCGATGGCTCAGTGAGGCCTGCATTGACAGCAAGACAATTAACACTTTCAATTTCCAGAAAGCTACTAAAGACGTATTGAAAACAGTTCATGTGACTACAGTGGTTCAACCTTATTGTTATGAAGCGACGAGAATACTTTTTGTGTAAAGTTGACCAAGTGGATCTCTGAGCTGGTGTGAGTGAGTGAAGGCGGGGCTAATTTGCATATTCATGGTTCCGCGTATACTAAATAAAGCTATTTTAAGGAATGAAGAAATTTTTTTCACAGGAAAAAACATTTAAATATGACATTTTGGTGATCCAAAATGAGTTTTAAGGGATAAAATTGTTGACTACAGGGGGAATTTAATGTGCTCTGTGTTGTTATGTGCATGTTATATATATATGTGTTGGAGTGTGGTTTCCGTGGGGTGTTGTGGGACATGGGTGGTTACCAGGTGGTTGCCAAGGTGTTGCTGTGTGGTTGCTATTTGTATGCTATGTACACTATTTTTTAGAGATCGACCGATATATCGATATTTTCCCAGATATTTAAGCATTTTACCATATTCATATATCGGTTTTGTAATATCGGATTTACCGATAAACACCGCCATCTTGTGGGTGTTTTGAAAATTGCGCACATGATCACCATTACAGCGCATCTGAGGGGAGACGAGACAACGGCGTGCACAGGTAAAGTATACTTACCTGCTTTGCTGTAATTAGTAAACTTTATTTAACATAACAGCCATTAATGCACAATTTAAATGTGTTATATGAATGCCTGAAATGTAGCTAGTTTATGCAGCTTGTCTCTAAGAAATAGAGGGGTTGATACTCCGGAAATGCTCCAGCACGGCCACCGCATGTAACTTTTAACAAGATTCACTTGTTTAAAACACCGTAATTATATAAACATTTACTATATAACCATTAATTCGCTAATAAACATCCAAGTAAACACAACTCTATGGAAATTAATTATTTATTATCTCCGCGAGCGATCGCAGTTTGAGTATAGTTCTGTGTAAATGCATAGATAAACAGCGCTTTGTCAGCAGATATTTCATAATCTAGAACGACAAAAACATTATTAACAATTCTGATATAACATACCAGTTGAGAAATGCAATAAAATACAGTTTTGTTTGTTATATTCCAATATTCCAGAGAATATTATTCAGTTATTTAACATTATCCAGCGAATTATTCTTCACTCTTTAGCCTATTAAACAGCTTATAAATCTACTAAAACTGTAGTTTAAAATGAAGTATTACATTTCTGCAAAGTTGATATGACTCGTTTAATTTATTTTCTCCAATTTGAAAACATTAGACATTCTACATTTATTTTGCTTATTGTTAACATTAGTGTTGCTGCTGATAAGATTTGTTTTGTTTTCTATGCAAGGAGGGAGTGATTGTTATAAATAAAATGGTATCGGTTCTAAAAAAATCAATATCGGTCGATCACTACTATTTTTGATATGTTGCTAAGCAGTTTCTAGCATTTCTTGGATGGTTGCTAAGGTATTCTGAGTGGTTGCTTACTGGCTTAAATAAAATTAACTAACTGTGACCTTCTTTAGATATACGTCAATGGAATTTATTTTAGCCCATTTTTCTTTTATCTTGGCAAGTAAAAATGATAAATCTGACCACACATCTCAAATCTGAACACATTTCTCTTGAATAAGCCATATAATTTGAGATGACATTCACAAATGTTAAAAAGCAGTGATGAGTAATATATGTTTAACAGGTTAATAGGTTTTGTCATGCCCAATCAGGTATTAGAAAAATGAATAGTGATTCTTGTATTGTTAAAGGATTAGTTCACTTTCAAATTAAAATTTCCTGATAATTTATTCACCCCCATGTCATTCAAGATGTTCATGTCTTTCTTTCTTCAGTCGAAAATAAATTAAGGTTTTTGATGAAAACATTCCAGGATTTTTCTCCATATAGTGGACTTCAATGGAGCCCAAATGGTTGAAGGTCAAAATTACAGTTTACAGCGATCCCAGACGAAGAATAAGGGTCTTATCTAGAGAAACCATCACTCATTTTCTAAATTTTTTTTTAATATTTTATATGTTTTAACCATAAATGCTCATCTTGAACTAGCTCTCTTCTTCTTCTCTATTTGAATTCCAGCAGTGTAGACACTGCTAAGTGTATTACTGCCCTCCACAGGTCAAAGTTTGAACTAAATTGTCATATACAATATGCTAGTGCAAATATATAACAATTAGTTCAAACTTTAACCTGTGGAGGGCAGTAATACACTTAGCAGTGAATTCAAATAGAGAAGAAGAAGAAGAGAGCTAGTTCAAGATGAGCATTTATGGTTAAAACATATAAATTTTTTAAAAAAAATTTAGAAAAAGAGCGATGGTTTCTCTAGAAAAGACCCTTATTCCTCGTCTGGGATTTTGTTGAATGTTTTGAAGCTGCAATGAAACTGTAATTTTGACCTTCAACCGTTTGGGCTCCATTGAAGTCCACTATATGGAGAAAAATCCTGGAATGTTTTCATCAAAAAACTTAATTTCTTTTCAACTGAAGAAAGGAGGACATGAACATCTTGGAAATTTGAATTTAAAAGTGAACTAATCCTTTAATACCTCCCTTCCCAATATAATAGAAATAAAAAGCAACCTGACAGACGTTCAGACTTCGTATTCTGATTCTTTACATTTTTGACTAGATGCTGTATTTAAAATTTAAAGACTTCTTTTAAGGTTATGGATGAAAGACTGTCACTTACCTTATAAAGATGGCTCACAGCTTAACATCACTATAATTATGTACTTTGTCAAATTGGTGGAAAAAGATGTGTGTTATTCTGTTATATTGATTCTAAAACATTGATCACAAAAGATTAAAAGCCTTGGTGCACTGCCTGTCACACACAACTGTAATGAACAGGCTGAGAAGAGAAGAAAGAAATAATGAGTGAGTAATTGCAGAGAGAGATAAATGGGTGATTGCAGTCGTGTGCTTTCCTGCTTTTCCCAGATTGTAGTGATTATTCTGAAGTGTTGTTTTGACTCTTGAGTATTGATTGACTCCATATTTAACATCTGATCGCCTCTGTGAACAAACCCTGCTAAACATGTTGATCCCCTTGAGTGGCATCACTACAGCACAGATGCTATTTTTAGTGCTCTTTGCTTCCATCTCTGCCAATAAATGAGCTGGACTGCACAAGTGCTCTTGTGGAAAGCTCAGGGCATCATATGCGTGTCCTCATCATCATCTATCCACTCATAACTTCACAAGCACAGCATCACTTCTTTCCATGTAATCTGCAGTCTAAACTCAAAGGAAATTTGATATGGCTTAAAAGGATCTACCACTACAGATGCCATTTTTCATTTCAGCTTTGCAACTAAAACTTTTGTAAGCTAAAAAAGGATGATGGCATAATATTCCAGGAGGTGGATGGATCCATAAACTCATTCCAGGTTTCCCTAAGTACACCTCTGAATGATTGCTTTCTCGAGCACTTCATATCTTCCTATAGATGGATCAAGGGGATAAGCAGGTTTTAACAGAGCTTTATCACCATGCCCATCTCATCCCACCTTAGTTTAGATGTTTGTCAAAGCTTCCTGCTTCCTTCCTGTCCTCTGTCAGTCTTCTCCATTAGAGGGTTCCTCTTTTTGTCACTGTACATTGCAGTGAACTTCTTTCACCTTGCTTTTGCCTTCATTTACCAATATTTTTATAGCATACGGCATTTTGGAACAATTATGCCTTTTTATTAAAAGTGCGCAAACATATTTGTGTTATTATTTACTCGCCCTCATATGGAAGTCTGTTTCTGCCTCAGAGTAAAAAATAAAACAATTGATTTTGAAAATATTTAAAACATGAAATAGTCACGTTATGGGATACAAAGTCCAAATTTGGGACATAAATTCTAAAGATACATTACCTTTCAAAAGTCTCTAATGCTTACCAAGGATGCAATTTATTTGATCAAAAATACAGTATAATCATAATATTGTGAAATATTATTACAATTAAAAAACTGTTTTCTATTTTAATATTCTTTGGTGTTACATGATCCTTCATATATTTTTCTAATGCTGATTTAGTGCTCAAAAACGCTTATCATCAATGTTGAAAACTGAAAAATGTTGTGCTGCAATATTTTTGAGGAAATAGTAATTTTTCAGGATTCTTTGATTAATAGATGAGAAAGATCTTTTATTTGAAATATAAATATTTTGTAACATTAGGCATCTTCACTCTCACTTTTGATCAGTTTAATGAGTCTTTGCTTTTTTAATTTCTTAAAGTCCCCCTGTAGTCAATAATTGTATCCCTTAAAACTCCTCTTTGATCACCAAAATGACTTTGTTGTTGACTTTGAGGTTTTGTCCTCTTCATGCCTTAAAATAGTTTGAATGCAACTCTTCAACCTTGCCTCATTTAGTATATGCGGATCTATGAATATGCTAATTAGCCCCGCCTTCCACTCGATCAACTTACTGAGGTAAACGCTGGTATCGTATTTTACAAAATCGGACACATAACGGTAATTAATATGATTAGGCTTTTGCTTGACTACGTTATCAAACAGCTAACAATGTGTTGCTTATGTTACACAAACCCTGTTCCCATTTGCGAGTCAGACAGCTGTCTTCCAAAAATCAGTATCCTTAGAAACGCTTTAAACACCTTAGAACGTCAGTGGAGAAAGGCAGATAGTTCATCATAACATCGTTATATACATCATACACCCTGCTACATTGCTAAATCTACCTGATTTTTCATATCAACAGAAAAATATACCAGGATAACCTTCTTTTGAGACTCCACTGGTTCAGGGCGGTCATAGTTAATGATATTCTAAAGCCCGCCGGCACGTTGATGTGATTGGTTACAAGGTAGTTTGTGACATCGGAAACACCAGCGATTTCAAACCGTCTTTAGATCACTGCAGTTTTAAAGAGAAAATACTGGGCAATGGTGTTGACTTATGAATTTGCAAATGATTTGTTTTAAAGCATGTTAAAAACATATAAACATTAAAAACTTGATTTTCACCACAGGTGGAAAAAAAAATCTTAATGACCCAAACATTTGAATGGTAGTTTATGTAGAATGACGATTAAACATATAATTGCACATTTTGATAAAGTTTAATTGACCTTTTTTCATTTATTTATTTGCAGTGAAAACAGCTTATATTTTAGTCTGTTCCTCTACTTTATTAACTTCTTTGGCAAGGCAACACTGTAGCCACTTCAGCTAAAAAAGCAGTCGGCTTTCAGGTATTCAGTTTACCACTTCAGTAGACTAGATCTTATTAGGTCATGCAGATGAAAATGTGTTTGTCTACTCTTGAAACACGATTTGGCTCCATGAGTCATTGCTTTGAATCCATTCCAATTAATAATTTCGGGAAAATCAATGCCAAGGGCACCTTAAGCATTTTCAGGCTTCCTGACCATGACCCCTTTAGATAACATAATTACACACCAATCGAGAAGATAATTCATGAATTGAATGTCTCTCTACTGACTCTGTGTGCCCATTAATTAGCCTCAATTTCTAGGAGATTGTCTGAATTCACTGCAGCAGAAACGAGGGTGGAATGATGATTGAATGAAATGCATGTTTGTTTGTTTTCAACCAGATTGGTCTTTACCAGTATTTTTAGTATAGGCCTACATTGTGTGTTAGACTAACTGTACAGTGTATCTCTGTGAACCAGAAAAGCGAACAAGCTGGCAAAATTGATTTATTGCTGGGTAGGTCAACTGCAAGTAGAATATTCTGCCATAAATCTTTGCAAAGCCTGTTATAACCGAGATCTGGATGTTTCGAGTACCAGCTTAAAGAGGTTGAGCTAGTGCTGAAATATTTGTTGCTCTAGTTACCTGTACTCCTTACTGCACAAATTTTGCAATTAAATCTCAAGGGGCTGTGACAACGCACAGACACTATTGAGGCCCAGCTGAAAGAAGGATGTGAACTGCTTCAGACTGGCTTCATATGGGTAGAGTGGGTCATGCTGAGAAGCATTAATCAAAGCGATCTGAGTTCCCAGTGCCCACAGGTAGGAAAGGAGAGATGTCTGCCGTAACTAAAAGAGAGAGAGAATGGCTGGCGGCGAATTCTCCCATTAGCTGCTTCCACACATGCAAATCTTCCTAGTAGGGCCCTTCCACCGCTTATGAGGAGACAGGAAGTATAAATAGCAGGAATCGTCAATAACTCGCTGACTTTTCATCAGTCTCTAATTTCCCTACAGGAACGCTGTTGGAATGCTCATCAATGACAATTCTGTAATAAACCTGTAACCTGTATGCTGTATTTTAATTTTCAGTCATATTCAAACAAGTCTTTTCTTTTTCAACTCCAAAAAGGCATTAAAGACACCATAATAATTTCAGCTTTGTGTGAGAAACAAATAGAAATTTAGGTTGCTAGTCACTGAAAAATCTTCAGTTTCTCTCCATTCCACATGTTCAAACTAGTTATGACAACCTTAAATAGATAGTTCATTTGAAAATAATGAATAAATGAATATTTTAGTCTAACCCTCATGTTTTTCCAAACCTGTATGACTTATTTTCTACTGTGGCACATTAAAGATGGTCACCAAAATGGTTATGTTACCAACATTCTTCAAATTATAATAATAAAAAAAGATAGTCCAAGGTACCCTCCAGATTCAAATAATATTCAACTGGCTAATTCATATATAAAACTTTTTTTAAATATTTTTTTTGTAAGTTTTCTATATGAAGTGTTCCTATGACTATCATTTTTTGGATTACAGTTTGTCCCTACCAGGGGTGGTTCTAGGCCCCATTTTAGAGAAGCTTCAGCCCCCAATCTGTTGTTTCAGCCCCCCTAAAATCTAAATGATTGAGCCAATGGTGCTTCCTCAAAAAAGTTGATCATTTTCACGTTTTTAAGTCTTGTCAGTTAAAACATTCAAGTGATTTTAAGCCATTCAAGCGCAAGATGCTGCGAAAGAAGAGAACTCAGATCGTTTTCTTTTTTCAACTGAAGCGCGCACACAGAAAGCTGCCTCTCAGACAGCATGTGAGTACCGAACTGAGTTATCTTTTGCGTCTTTTGAGCAAATACACACAAAATTATGTGTGGATACCCGTTTTGACGAGTATCCACATAAACGCAGTCTTAAAGGAAAAGTTCATCAAAAAATTTAAATTCTGTCATCATTTACTCCCCCCTCAAGTTGTTCCAAACCTGAATAAATGTCTTTGTTCTGCAGTACACAAAGGAAGATATTTGGAAGAATGTTTGTAACAAAGCAGATCTCGCCAGTTACTGATTTGAACTGTACTGCAGAAAAAACTGGTATCATTATATAATTTAAAAATATTTGTATTTTCTTAGTACCAGTTTAAGTACCAACAGGCTACTTTTGATTTACTATACAGTAATATAGTGGTGTTGATTTAAAGATGCCCCTTTTCCCTACCGAAGAGCACCTTTGGAGATATCTTATGTTTTTTTTTTAAACTTTATACGACTATTACAGTGCATAAGAATGACTTCCATTACAATAATGACACACATCTTTGGCATGATGCAGACATTCAGCACATCTTTATTAAACTCAAGGAGCAGAAAATCATGGGGAGATTTCTAGATTGAAATTACTGAAGTGTCTCTGATTGTATGTATTTCCAGCTTCTCAGGGCCATACGCTGAATGCTGTGCTTCGCTGTTCCAATTACATCCGTTCTCTGACAATTGGCTCACTTAAACCTATTATGCAGCCTGTCTCAACCGGGGTCGTCATGAAGGGTAGAACAATCAAGATGATGCAAAGGGATGTTGTTCACTCATACTGTACCACAGAAAAGAAAGACGTCTGCAAACTCTGGGCAGAAACCATCCATAAAAATAATGCTATGTTTAAAAAGGTTAGAATTTTATAGCTCAATAGGAATAGTTCAACTAAAATAATAATAATAAAATAAAATGTGTCATTATTTACTCACTGTCATGTATTTGTATGCTGTTTTGTAACAAGTTCATTGTGTATGTCAAACTCAAAAATGATAAAAAAAAAGCACCAATGCATATGATTCAATATGATTTGATTTTTGAGTTTTAGTTTTTCCACTCTAATGTTTTTTAATTATAATTTATTTATTTGTGAGAAATGATTTTAATGCAATAACATCTTTTACAATATTGTGATTCTACATTATAATCAAATTATAATCAGAAATAGAACTGCTGAAATTAAAGATCAGCAGATTCTGGATATTTAAAATGAAAAAAAAAAACGTATCTATAAAATATTAATCTAATTACTGATATCCATCTAATCTTTAAATCTCTGAATAATTCTTTGTCAAAGGCCTATATGAGCTTTCCCAACTTTTATAGACTACACATACTTTAGCTTGTAAAAGACATTACATAATGAAAGACCAGTTCTCTAAAGACACAATAAATCTCCCTCTATTAGAACATTTTCTAAGCAACTGCCAGAAATATAGAATCTTTACTCGGCTGTATACTCTGAAACGTGACCAGAGTTTTAAGTAGTACATGCTAAAGGTCACATAATGTCATCCTACCCCCCTCCTCCTTATATATCTACACACAAAGTCAACAAAGAGTATAAAAAGCATAATTTAGACCCTGAATTATATTCATCTGCCATAGTTCAAGGAAGCTAATTAAAGGCTCAGGTCACTCCAAATCATGTTGGAGAGCACCTATATATAAATACATATTATTCATATTATATAATCTTTCTTCATAATGTTCCAAGTCAAATCATTACTAACATTAAAAGAGACCCAAAAATAAAAAAAATCTTTCATTTTTACCCTCGTTATTCTAAATCTGTATGTTTCTTTGTTCTGTTGAACACAAAAGAAGATATTTTGGAGAATGTGGGTAACCAAACCATTTCTGGTCCCCAGATGTTTTATAAAAAAATTCCTCAAAATATCTTCTTTTGTGTTCAACAGAACAAAGAAACTCATACAGGTTTAGAACAACTTGAGGGTGAGAAAATGATGACAGAATTGTCCTTTTATTTTTATCAGCTATATTTACATGAGTACAATAGTAAATGTTAACATTTCAATTCCCACGAGAATTCCCTGATATATTCCTCAAACACAGATTTTCACTGCTAGGTTTTTTCTACCTTAAAATCTGTTGCTATATTCAATATGAGTACAGCAATCACTAGCCAATTCAAAGCAAAGAGTACTGAACTAACGCACCCTGAACATGTGCAACCACAAAGAATGAATGACTCTACAGAGCACTTCACTTGCAAGCCAATCCCAAGAGCAGATGCAATTAGATTTGTAATCTACACTTGTCAAAACGAACAACGCCTCTGAGACTCCATCAAGACAATGAAAAATTGAACACGACAGATGGACCGAAATTAATACACAGTTCCAAAGGCTTTTGAAAACAACACTACAAACCTCAACAAAACATCTGATCAGGAACTCATCTAAAAATTAATTCAGTGTGCACTTTGGGGTGAAACAATCAAACATACAAGGAGGATAACAGCATGGTTTTTCTGAACTCTGTCACCTTACTGAGAAAATTACATTTTGTCATCTTGAAAGAAGTTTTAAATGGAAAGATGAGCATTACAAAGGTCTGAGTGCATTTCGATGCTTGGGATTGGGGATTCTTATCTGCAGAGTTTATAAAAACAGGTTGGTACAGTTAAATATAATAAAACTTTGGATTTTATTAGGCCATTAGTGTGTGTCATCAGCCACTCTCATATTTAACACTCCTTTGAGAGAAAGATTGCTCTGAAATGACTTGGCTCTTTCAGCTGTATTATGTTAAGTTACATAAAATGTCCATACAATTAACTGTAAATAATGATCAAAATGTATATTTTGTTAGGGCATTACAATGTGTATTAAGCCCTTGTGTTAGCCTATATCTAAGATGGCTAACACAAGGGTTACCAGATTGATGCCACAATCCAGCTCTCACTCTGGCTGTGTCCGAAATCACCCCCTGTCCCCTTAAATTTGGGGGGACAGCCATTTGTAGTTGTGTCCAAAACCATAGTGGACGTTATCGAGTGCATACATTCAATCCCACAATGCACCGCAACAATGAGTGTACGAACAATGTATGCTCACTGGATAGAGAATACCCAAAATGCACTGTGAGGGTTGCACCGAATTAATCATCCATTCATCCATTTTCCAAACCACTGGTCCAATGGCTACAGTGTTATATCATACAGGTATATATAAGTTCCTTCTTAAAGACTCTTTGTTGCCATCTCTGTTCAAAACCTGCAATTGCAGTTATTTGCTGAATTATTTACTTTGGGTTGTGCATTGGCACGGCTCCTCAGCTTGGATGAATCTAATGTTTTGGGGAGAACGTGTGGCTATCGGTCACCGCACCAGTGGATACTGTACTTCGGAATCACAGATTGTAGTCTTGGAAGTATGACCAAAATACGAATTTTCACCAGAGCTAAGCGATCATTAGATTTAAACACCGTTGGTAGCGCTATTTATTGAACAAAAGTGGCAGATTTGTGTATTTAGTGTGTATTAGCGTTAATTTGTCATACCATACAATCCGCTATCAAAATGATGTTTAATTACTGCAGCTGCTGTGAGAGAAGGCTATAAATGATCCGCCACCTGCAGCATTCATACGCGTATAGCCTACTAGCTGGGACTCCTCTTTTATGTAAACAGACGTGACATAATGATGCAAAGATGAACGGCTGCATACTCGAATTTCCAGTGGAAACCTACCAGTACTACTCGAATAAAAAACATTATTACAAGCTTACCGTTGTGAATCGGGCTAAGGTAAGGAGATAGTTTTGAACACTGGCTGGTTATGTACTTGCTCAAAAATTGATTTTGGATCATATTTAACCAAAAAAATGTATGGACTGCAGCTTTAATTGATTATTAATTTGTCTTATTACTTGACCTACCAGTTTGCTAAGTTTCAAATAACTGTTAAACAGCAAGCACAAACTATGCATAAGTATCTGTATTCGCTCATTCGTTTTCAATTACTCCCTCAAGTGAACTATATTAGTGAACAAATAGTGAATGAGGGTGTTTTGGTACTACTTTTGCTGCAACGGAACAATATAGGCCTAAGTTTGTTTCATGCTGCTATAGAGCACTCCAGAACAAATTGGTCAATAAACATCTACTATGATATAATGACGTTTCCCTCTATAATGGTATAGTTATGCCATGCGTCTAGTAGATACCTGCAGAAAAGAACAAGTCAAACCCCAAGCTTTCCTTTAATTCCTTTAGCCTTCTATACACTGTAACTGAAGTGGTTGCATTATGCTGTAAGGAAAAAAGGGATTGGTGCCTTTCATAATTACACAGGAAATTTCATTTTCATTACTAAAAAATGCAAACAAGATCATGCATCTAAGTTTAAGACTGTTATCACAGTTGGCTAAGAGCAGAGCCCTGTGACACACAGTTCTCAGAGTGACAAGGCACTGTAAAGCTGATTTTATCGCTAATACGTTGGCACTTCACCAAAGCAAGTCACTCTTTTCCTCAAAGTGTATTAGTCCTTTTATTGGATAGAAGACTCCTTTACCCAGTAGGCAGAACATTAGATGAGCCCAGTCTGACAGAGGGCATTTTCAAACTGAGTGTTTTGGGTGGACAGTATTGATTTATTCTTGTGCTTCTGAAATCTACAGCCAAGGAGGTGTAACACTTTCGCTATGCCTACAGCATGTCATTAATCTCCCTAGATGAAGCTCCCCCTGCCAAGTTAGGCACAGAATGGATTTACTGCTGAATCTTAGGCTAATAACATCTTTTAACAATGATTCACTTTCTCTGTCCCTTGAATCTGTGCAAACAGAGCCTCCCATCAAATCCCAAAATACAAAATGGTTTAAATCCTCTTTACGTACAAAAAACAAGCAAACACACATATCATATGCAATCATACACTAGGACTTCAATGAGAACACAGTGGCCTTGAGGGAAGCAAAAGAGACGATGCCTCCCGTATCCACTGTTGCTGTTGGACAGTGATACTTTATAAAAACAGTTGCCACACTATTTAATTTCACATTACATAATATTTGTTTTGTCTTTTTTTTTGTACTGTCGAATTATCTTCTCTATGAATTTCTTTGAGGTGGCACTGCCTCCTTGAAGAAAACATCCCTGAGGTACAGAGGTAGATTAAAGTACATAATACCTTGAATAGCAGTCCCACTCTCCTCCTCACGCACTCTGTGAATGTGAAGACAGACTGACCGCCTGTTTGAGGAGGAGGTGGTGGGAGAGGGTGAGAGTTGGCGTGACATGCTGAATCACACAAATAGTCCCAATGCAGTCTAAATTTACTGATGTCGTCAATGGATGAGCCTTTCCATCAGTGCAAGGAAATAGACTTGATCATTTAACGTAATAGATCATTTACACACTCTGAAGTCAATCTATATGATTTTCTTCTGTATAACACAATTATAGAAATGTACTGGCTGTTTTTTTTTCTCCCTGCAACTAAATAGGGTTTAGAGTGTTTTATATATTCAATCCACTTCATTTTTCAGTTAAAAGGGCCATATAATGCCTTTTACAAGATGTAAAATAAGTCTCTGATGTCCCCCAGAGTGTCTATGTGAGGTTTTAGCTCAAAATACCCCACAGATAATTTTTATAGCATGTTAAATTTGTCACTTTTTGAGGGTGAGCAAAAACGCTCCATTTTTGTGTGTGTCCCTTTAAATTCAAATGAGCTGCTGCTCCCAAGAAGAGGGCGGAGTTTCAAGAGCTCCTGTTAGCAGCTCCGATTACCTCACGCAGACTCACTGAAAATGTCAGAAACTGTTCAGCCTTTTATGTTCAAACCGCAGTCGGACAATGATGGAGAGACTCAAGAAGAATTGACAACATGTAGAATGCAACAGGACGTTTCTGAATGGTTAGTTGATGAATTTATGTAGCTGATGTGGAGTTAACTATGTTAAATTCATTGATTAGCATATTCTGTCATGATAATCTATAAATCGGCTTGTGTGGGAACTGTTGTAAGATGCCTACAGAGCCAGAGAATATATGCTGCATGAAGATACATAGTTTAGTTTGATTCTTGCTTTTATGACATGCTATTGCATTTGTGTCACATACTGTAAGGCAATAACATGGCCTCACCCCCTTTGTTGCGTGTTCTCGGGGGCAGGGTTTATGTAAATTTTAGTGTTAGTGATGTGCACCAACCCGGGAAGAAGCTCGTTGTAGTCCTTAAAAAGCGATTTCTTTAAAAGAAAATATCTCCCTTTGCTTTGAACTTTGAGCGTCGTAACTTTGCAGATGTTGTTTATGGTCTAACAGCAACATTACACACTAACTAAAGTTAAAAAAGTGAAATCATAATCAACCACCCCTTTAAGAGCGGACACGGCCATTTGTAAATTTAATGTGTCTGGCTTCCAGTGTCATTCACTTCCATTTATTTTTAGCTGTACAAAACAGCTCGTTATTCTGCTTGAGATTGCTAACTGGTATTTCTTACAATACTATTTTAATGTATTGTCTTAATTATAAACATGCTGGTTTGTAGCGCTTTTAAAGTTTACTGCACTTTGATATTCTTCATTATTTCACTATAGCGGCTAATAAATCGGAAGTCTCGCACATTCACAGAAAACACATTACTTCAGCTTTGAAAAATAAAGTGGATATTCTGAAGTAATACAAGGTTTATGTGATGAACAGACCAAAATTTAAGACATTACTTGAAAATAATCTTCCCCTCGTGAGGCTTTAACTGTTCATAATTGCATCGTAACATGAGAATCGGATCAGTCATATTAATATATGAATCATTAAGACTGATTTTGTGAACGATTAATTAAGATTCATTCCTCACACAAAAGCTATTGTATGACTTCAGGGGCCTGTTGCATAAACACAGACATTATGTTTAGAAAATTAAAAGGGAAAAAAGTCTTAAAGAAAAAAAATTGATGACTAACTTGTAAGACCGCCACAGAAGCAACCGCGCAACCGGCCAGAGAAGATTTGCAGGATAGTTCAGAGGTGTAAAGTACTTGAGTAAATGTAATTAGTTATGTACTTAAGTATCTTTTTGGCTACTTTGTAGTTGTACTGAGTATCAAAGATATTGACAACTTTTACTCTCTACTTGACTATATTTTTGAGCAAGTAAATGTACTTTTAACTCCACTACATTTGTGATGAGTAATGCAATTACAAATTACATTTTTCATGGCAGCTAACTTTTTCTGCAGCAGTTTGTTTCTGATATAAAGAAGCGATATCGCCATCTAAGGGCATTGAAGGTACTATATCTTGTGCATTTTGCCTTTACTCACCCAAAACTTGTCAACAAGGATACTTTACGTGAATGTGAATGCATTAGCAGGTAGTTGCTCATAGCAGATGTTTTATTTATTAGATGAGGAAATGACTGCAGCTGGTGATGAGGCTCAAACCAGCACATACAGTAGACTTTGACTATTTAATTTTACTTAACATTGTTTTATTTACCCGCTATATTGACAAGACCGTTTTGAAGGATATTGGTTTACTTGTGGCCACTTGAGCCTAACTGAGACTTGAGAGTTTGTAGACGTTTAAAAGGTTGTTGTGTCGACATTATGTTGTGTCGTATTTTGATTTTAAAATAAACTTGATTTCTCATCTTACAAATCAATTGTTTCTTATTTTCACTGGCATGTCTCTCAGGTGTCGAGGACTAGTGCATCTATGAGCCTACATTCAGCATGAGTAACATACTTAAGTACTGTTAAAGATACTTTAAGACTTTTACTCAAGTCGTATTGGAATTGGTTACTTGTAACTTGTAATTGAGTCATTTTCAATGTAAGGTATCAGTACTTTTACTCAAGTATGGTTTTCAGGTACTCTTTACACCTCTGGTATAGTTAAAGGATTTGTTTACTTCTGAATGAAAATTTCCTGATAATTTACTCACCCCCATGTCATCCAAGATGTTCATGTCGAAAAGAAATTAAGGTTTTTGGGGAAAACATTCCAGGATTTTTCTCCATATAGTGGACTTCAGTGGGGTTCACCGGGTTGAAGGTCCAAACTGCAGTTTTAATGCAGCTTCAAAGGACTCTACACGATCCCAGCCGAGGAATAAGGGTCTTGTCTAGCAAAAGGATCGGTCATTTAAAAAAAAAAAAAAAATGTATATACTTTTTAACTACAAATGCTTGTAGCACTAGCTCTGCAATGCGCCACGCATTACGTAATCATGTTGGAAAGGTCACGCGTGATGTAGGCGGAAGTACCGATCCAGTGTTTACAAAGCGAACGTGCAAAGATTAAGCCAAATGCCCTTTACAAAAAAAAAAAAGGTAAAACAATGAAATTGGCCGATTTTGATGTTGGAGGAGACAATTAGATGAAAATTTGATGAGACGAGCATTTGTGGTTAAGTATATACTTAATGACCGATTGTTTTGCTAGACAAGACGCTTATTCCTCGTCTGGGATCTCGTAGAGCCCTTTGAAGCTGCACTGAAACTGCAATTTAGACCTTCCACCTGACTGAAGTCCACTGAAGGACAAAAATACTGGAATGTTCTCCTCAAAAACCTTCATTTCTTTTCAACTGAAGAAAAAAAAAAGACATGAACATCTTGGATGACATGGGGGTGAATAAATGATCAGGAAATTTTCATTCAGAAGTGAACTAATCCTTTAATGGGACCACTTTTTTGATACTTGCAATTTTTAAAGCTTGATAGCTCCAGTTCTCTTAATCATAGAAAATCCTTTGAAATTTCATTGTGTTCTATAGATAGAAAGCCATACAGGTTTGGAATGACGTGACGGTGAGTAAATAATTTTTTTCCCCCTCCCTTTCTGGCTGCATTATTCCTTTGGCTCAAATTCTAGAATAACTAAAGCTCCTCAGCCTCTACAGGAAATCAACACACAGAGAGCTCTCTACGCTCTGAGAAAAAAAAGCAGTGAATGGGAAAGCACATGAAAGAAGCTCCATTAATGAAACAGGAGCTTGAGAAAACAAAAGAGCGCACATGCTTCCTCCATTAGGGTCTTTTTGATCTTACGCATGTTCTAGACCAGCGAGGGTTCGTTTTATGCAGCATTTCATTTTAGCATCTGCACAAAACCACAAATGAGGCCTGCCAGCCGCCTAATCAACACATGCTAAAGAATAAAGGCAGGAACCAAGGTAAATGTGAGCACACTGACACACATATGCAAAAATAAATAGAATTTGAATACCTCCCCCACAAAAATGGGTACTTAAAAAAAACAACAACAACAAAAGGCTTGTCATTTAAATCAGCAATGCCAGAATTAATGTTTTATAAAGGTCACTGCGTCACAAATAATATTGGTTTGTTTTTTCTCCCAAGAAAGACAGATTTAAACAAGATATGTAAGACAACAATCTCTTACAATTGTCACAGTCAAAAAATAATATCTTATTCCATCAAAATAAGACTCTGAGCAAGTAGAGATATGGATGCATTCGTTTTGCATCAGATGCCAGCCGAAAACTAAATTTGTCGAACTCGTTTCCTTTAAAAAAAAAAGGAATGATAAACAATGTTCTTACAGCTGTTCATGTAAGTCACGCATCACATTCAGAAAATCCTATTTAGTTCTCAATACAAAAACTGAACCTCTAGTTATAGTAGATACAGATTTCCAGATCCAGTTTAAACAGGAGTGGGACTTGAATGGAAGTCAATTACTGGCATCACGTGTCTTTTAAATGTGTCATTCAAATAATACAATGAAGAAACCCTGACCTCTGTTCATGAATTATAGATGAGGACATCTGAATTTTAACATTTGAGATTTAATTCATAATGAAGTGAACAAATTCACATGAAAATAATATGTTATGATCATGCATGCATATTAGAAATTACTTTGGACCCACTAATGAACATGAAGAAGAAGTTATGATGGCCTATGGCATTCATATATGTGAATGAAGGTGAATGGAACACAAGTCTTGTGGGAGGTGAGGTCAGAAGGGGCACAGCATGTGTGCTGCCTGACTGTGTCTCCAACCGACACACACATTACACCTGAATGCCATCGGGGGGAAATGATGGCAGTAAAGGTAGTGCAACAGAACAAGGACAAATGGCAGTGTGCTGCAGGAAGAAGAAGCAGGGGGTTTAATCTAGAAGTATTTATATTGTTATGAACAGATGGCACATGTGGCTAATGGCCAGATAGAACAACCAAACACGGGCTGAGGTAAAGGGTCACATTCCGTCACATGAATTAGTACATGTAATGGCAGGATGGCTTGGCGGTGTTATGGTAATAATAGATAATGAGTGAAGAGACTAATTTTAGTGCTGCCATCATTAGAAAAGAGGCAAACGTTGCCATTATTTTGTGCAAACAAAAATTTCATTTGTACCATTAGTTTATCACGTGGAAAAGCAACAGCAGACCAGTCGAAGGAAAAGCAGTAAAGTGTCTGAGACTATACACTGAAAATCTCTGATTCAAGATCAAATTTAAAACAAAGTTTAAGAATTTTTAAAATTTTAAAACATGAATAAGACAAAAATTTAGTATTTTTCACTACCAACCCCCCCTCCCCACAAAAAAAATCAGTAGCTATGTTGATTTTTAAAGTAATACTAAATGTCAAAAAAAATATATACAGATTTTGCACATTTAAATGCACACACACACACACACAATTGTATATAACAGTTTTGAGGTTAATGACAGTGTATTATGTTGAATATCAAAGATTTTTGTGTCTATTTGTTAATGAGGGATTTGTGGAGTAAAAGTTATAGTTTTGATTTTAAAGTAAAATGTAAATTTTAAGTAAAAAGATAAAATTAGACCCTTGTGGGGAGATTTGTACAAATAGCCCCAAGTGGCATGTTGTTTCTAGTGTTATTATTTTTTAAATTTAATACATATTGTAATTGATGGGGTTATTATTCAGTATTTCCATGAATTAGGTGTACATTTTTAGATATCTTTGCTTTTATTAAAACCGAAAGGTTAGTTGAGTAAAATCATTATTTGCATCCATAGTGTTGCTATTATGACATATCTATGAGCAATTAAATAAATAAATATTCAAATGCCTGTATATAAGTCATAGAATAATTTTACCTTTCAGATGAATCACTTTTAATGGTATTCTGTTTTGTCTGTCATCGGTTATTCAATTATTATCAACTAAATTGTCAAAATAAAATTTTAAATACAATATTTTATTTAGTATTTTACATTAATGACACTATTTACATTAATAAAAATATATACATATTAATAAGAGCTATATCAAAAGTCATCTAAACAATCTGTAAAAGTTTATCCAGGTGGGGCTTCTTACACCAGGTAGGGGGCCAACTTACCCTTCTTTTATTATATGACATTTTTTGCTATAACATTAGCAAATGTTTCTATTTATTTCCTGCAAGGCTAAATAGATTAGTTTAAAAGTAAATCCACATTTTTTTAAGGGGGGCCATCTTCCACATCCTATATACACTCACCTAAAGGATTATTAGGAACACCTGTTCAATTTCTCATTAATGCAATTATCTAATCAACCAATCACATGGCAGTTGCTTCAATGCATTTAGGGGTGTGGTCCTGGTCAAGACAATCTCCTGAACTCCAAACTGAATGTCAGAATGGGAAAGAAAGGTGATTTAAGCAATTTTGAGCGTGGCATGGTTGTTGGTGCCAGACGGGCCGGTC
>RJVU01020258.1:1517911-1596646 GCA_003731715.1 Anabarilius grahami
CCCACAGTCACCAGATCTCAACCCAATAGAGCATCTTTGGGATGTGGTGGAACGGGAGCTTCGTGCCCTGGATGTGCATCCCACAAATCTCCATCAACTGCAAGATGCTATCCTATCAATATGGGCCAACATTTCTAAAGAATGCTTTCAGAATCAATGCCACGTAGAATTAAGGCAGTTCTGAAGGCGAAATGGAGTCAAACACAGTATTAGTATGGTGTTCCTAATAATCCTTTAGGTGAGTGTATAATACAGCAGAAGATTCATTCTGTCCATGCTAATTAGTACACACACTATGTAAAAAATGTCAATGATGTAAAAAATGAAACGAAATGGTGAATTTTGAAGGACTATTTTTTATGAATCTGCACAATAAAAAATTGAAACAAATGTATAAATAATAAATACAAATAAATAAAAACACTACCAGTCAAAAGTGTGGACACGCATGGAAGAGTCAGCATAATTATAGAAATGTGGAAAATATTTATATAAAGAATGAGCAGATGTGTCCAGACATTTGACTGGTACTGTAACCGAAACCGTAAATAGAAACATAGACCCACAGGAGCTTTTTTAATTATTACTAAGAATTGTCATAGAAATGCAGCAGGCTCAATACACTCAATCTAAGAGGAAAACACTGTTTGGATGGCGCAGATTACCCCTGTGGTGAAAGAGCACCAACAAATAAACATCTCAGTGGGAGGACACATGACCAAGCAAGGATAACACTTCTGCAAATGACAATCTAGAGCAGATTGTGAATCTCTAATGTGCCCTAAGTGCTGTGAGCTCCACTTAGAAAAACACTCCTGCCAGCTAGTATGAATAGCTCAGGGTTTATAAAAAGCTCTGATTCAGTATTTCTGATTAACAAAATACTATTTCAAATACCCTCTTAAAAGGTGTCTTTCATTATATGCAAGTGCCCAAACTAAGATCATTAAAAACAATTAATATTCAGGCGGTATTATGCTTGAACACACGGGGGTCTCTTGTCAACATGTTATTCTTATTTATTCATTTCAAATATGTTTTTGTGGCACAGTCTTTCACGAAGTCTTAGCTTATTGTAATTGGTGGCCAGAAAATAAAATAAAAACAAATTGATTCTTTATTTTTGGTCTGAAAAAGTTTCGACCATGCTCATTAAATGTGAAACTTGCTGCAAAATCATTTGTCAGCTAAACAACATGAAATATGTTTTCATCAATAAAAAGATTGTCTAGTGCATGACCTGCGAGGAGATGTGAATAGAATAGTGCATGTTAAAAACCAGTAAGGCTACTGTGTGTCTTTGGACCAGCTGACTGCATGTCATATTAGGGCACAAAGAGCATCTGTCATCTATGCTGTCAGAGACTGATGGATAAGCCATGCTGAGATGCTCAAACAACATCCATCTCTCAGAGGTGAACTAGGTCAGTGATGACGTTTGGAAAATTGCTGATGTTTCCTTAAGAGAATGTAACCCTCTTGCTTTGTGGTAATGGTTTTGTTGTGAAAGTCAAATGCACTTCACATAGTGCTGTGGTCTAACCCTAAACTGTTGTGGTTGGAGTCTATATGCTCCATTCTGTCATCTAATCCTTTTCCCTTCTGTACTGGCTTTAACCTCACAGGTGTACGATTTATAGAGCTAAAACCCCATCACATCAAATGTATTAAAACAACAGAATCAGTCATGTACAATACAGCTGCCAACCACACCCACAACATATTCAGCAAGATGATGAGTTATTGTATATTATTTCAAAGGGTTATAGCTCATTGAGGTGATCAAAATGGCTCTGTTCCAACTTGCTGAAACAGGAGATTGATTCATTTGATTTTGCTAGAGTGTGGTGTTAAAGGGTTAGTTTACCCAAAAATCATTTATTACTCACCCTCATGTCGTTCCACACCCGTAAGACCTTCGTTAATCTTCAGAACACAAATTGAGATATTTTTCATAAAATCCGATGGCTCAGTGAGGCCTGCATTGCCAGCAAGACAATTAACACTTTCAGATACCCAGAAAGCTACTAAAAACATATTTAAAACAGTTCATGTGACTACAGTGGTTCAACCTTAATGTTATGAAGTGACGAGAATACTTTTTGTGTGCCAAAAAAACCAAAATAACGACTTTATTGGTAACACTTTACAATAACATGAATAATCGTAATACCTGAATTAATAGTTACCTCAACATGAACTCATGATTAGTTAAGATATGAACTAATCATGAACTAACGAAGAGTGATCCTTAACTACGACCGGAGTCATAAGGATTCATGCATGAAAACAGAAGCCTTAACTACGCGTTAATACGTGTTTGATAATTAATGCATTAATTAACATTTAGGGTAAACTAAATAAATCAGGCTCCATTAGAGTAAACAAGAAGTACTCTGAATTTGAATTAAACGTGATTTAATACTGTCATAATTTAAACTGTAATATCATAATCTGCCATCTGCAGCTTTGTGACAAATAATTGGAATGGCACATGAATATTTAGCCATTAATTACATAGATCCGTCTAAACAAATGTGGAATATAGACTAACTACCACTAATACATTTAATTTGATCTAAACTGTTTTATGATTTGTATAGTTCATTTATATTTAGTCATAGCTAAATAGCTATGCTAAATAGTCATAGTTTATTCCCGGAACTAAAGTATGTAGGGTTTGTTTCTGGCGGGACATTCATTAGTTGCGCACGCTAGGTGTTCTCTATGGTGTTCTCTTGCCGCGTTTGTTGTGTTGCTGGCATTTTAAACTAATAAATGTTGACTGCTTTGGTAAACCGAATAATAATTAAAGACATATTTACATGTATGTTTTATTGGGATTTTCAGGAGGTTATGTGCAGTTATTAACTGTATTTGTATTTTTGTTATTTAAATATGCTTTGATTATCATTAGCTTGTGGACGCGCCCGGTTTTACATGTAAATGTGCCTTATGTGTGTCTTTACAGGTATGTTTATGGCTTGCTTTCAAGTCCATATATGTTTAATTATATAAATAAAAATAAAATACAAATACTTTTTATTTTGTTTGTTTTTTGTACCGGGGTGTAAAGGAATAAGGATGGCACTCTTAAGTATTTATTCATATATTAGTTAATGATTTGTAAGTGCATCGTGTCATGACTTTACTTGAGGGGGCACATCATACTTAATTCAGTATTAACTAACCATATACTAACATCAACTAATGGCTTGTTAATGCATCATGATGTCATGACTACTTGAGGGGGCACAATCATAATTAACTCATTAACTAACCATACTAACATCAACTAATGGCTTGTTAATGCATAATTATGTCATGACTTTACTTGATGGGGCACATCATAATTAATTCACTGTTAACTACTTACCAAATTCAGCTCATGATTTATCATTAACTTACAATCAAATACACAAGTACTAACACAACTATACAAGTATTCAGCCCAGTTAAGTGATGTTGTGTGACTTTTCAAAAGGTCAGAGAATGGAGGTACGGTATGATCACGGCCTGCGTCTGGATGGAGAGTGAACTTCTGAATCTGATCCCAGCAAACGTTCCCTGACCCAAGTTCATGTTTCCTGTTTGGTTATTTTTTTTGGGAACCGATTCCTCAGGAACTAGTCACAGTAGGTTTAGTTTGATAGGAAAGAATGTCACAAAACATATTAAGACCTTTTAAGATAATTAGTGTACTTAGTATTTTATATGTTTGATAAGGAGGATCAGTGAAAATAATGACAAACTAATCCTGTGCCTTTCAGTAATGTTTATAACGAAGCTGCCGATGTCAGTAGTTTAAATTCTGACAATAATAAATTGTTTAAATTTATTTCAAAGTCCAAATTTGTATTATTCCTTCTTATAGAGACCGTTTGATTTAGTTTACCCTAAATGTTAATTAATGCATTAATTATCAAACATATATTAACGCGTAGTTAAGGCTTCTGTTTTCATGCATGAATCCTTATGACTCCTGTTGTAGTTAAGGACCACTCTTCATTAGTTCATGATTAGTTCATATCTTAACTAATCTTGAGTTCATGTTGAAGTAACTATTAATTCAGGTATTAGTTCATGGTTATTTATGTACTGTTATTGTAAAGTGTTACCACTTTATTCAACAATATCTAGTGATGGGCGATTTCAAAACACTGCTTCATGAAGCTTCGAAGCTTTACGAATCTTTTGTTTCAAATCAGTGGTTCGGAGCGTGTATCAAACTGCCAAAGTCACATGATTCAGTAAACAAGGTTTCGTTACATCATAAGTGTTTTGAAATTTCAATGATTCACCACTGGAGGGCGTGACTTTGGCGCTCCGAACCACAGATTCGAAACAAAAGATTTGTAAAGCTTCAAAGTATTCTCGTAGCTTCATAACATTAAGGTTGAACCACTGTAGTCACATGAACTGTTTTAAATATGTCTTTAGTAGCTTTCTGGGCACTGAAAGTGTTAATTATCTTGCTGGCAATGCAGGCCTCGGATTTTATCAAAAATATCTTAATTTGTGTTCCGAAGATGAACGAAGGTCTTACGGGTGTGGAACGACATGAGGGTGAGTAATTAATGAAAGAATTTTCATTTTTGGGTAAACTAACCCTTTAAAATTAGCTTAACCCTTAAATGCATGAACGTTTCGCCAATCATTATTACATATTCGGGTCTTTTGTGACCCAGTTCAATATTTAACGTGGATGGATGTCTAACTACCGCAATAATATAAAACAGTCCTAATATTTTAATAACAATTACAAAAGAATAAAATAAAGCACATATATTTACCTTTTGGAACGTGGAATGATTCAACTTGAGCAGATGCTTTTTACCAAAATAACTGTCATCAACAGAGCTCTTTTCCCCAGTACATTCAGCATCTGGCTCATATTCACTACCTCAACCATATTCTCAAAACTGTTGTTTTCAATGTCTTCAAAATCAATATTTTGAACGCTTACAGCTTCTTCACCAGATCCACCATCATGTTACAGTGACACTTGATTGCACACAGTACATGCTCTGCAGTAAATTGCTGAGCCATTTCAAGTTTTGTTGATGATAATTGTGTATTATTTTGTTTTTTGTGTCTACAGTAATTATGAGTGAAACATCACATCATCATTGTCTATCAGACATTGCAACCTTGAGAAATAAAAGTGAATTGCACTTATTGAGTCATCAGTGATTCAATTATTGTTGTGCAGAAAAAGAAAAAGAAAACACCTACAATATTAGTGTTTTCAAAAGTACCGACTACGGTACCAAGTCTGTATTGAAATTTAAAAAATGTGACGATACCAGCATTTCCCTCTAGCATTTTGAGTGCTGTTCAACAGATTCTTAAACACCTCTGATTGGCCATTGTGTTCACACGCTCAACATATATGTCTCTGGACATTTTGTTCATGCGCTCAAAATAAATGTCTATGATTGGCTACAATGATCAACGCTTCAAAAACATGTTGTAAATAGTCATCAATGGCACATTCACCGAGCGCTTACACAGATACACACGGGAGCGTTTGAAAGCAGGCGTCTATCAGCGGATACCTAATCTAGCCAGATCTGCTGATAGATGCCTGCTTTCAAACGCTCCTGTGTGTATCTGTGTAAGCACTCGGTGAAGAGCGTCAAAGATGTCTATGAGATGACATATCTGTTGAGCGCGTGAACACAATGGCCAATCAGAGGTGTTTAAGAATATACCCAACAGGATTCAAAAATGCTAGAGGGAAATGCTGGTACCGTCAAATTTTTTTAAATTTCAGTACCGACTTGGTACCAAAGATGGTACATTTGATAACACTATTACATACATTGGGTCACTAGCGATCCTATACACTTTTGTCAAAAAATTTATTAGAAAACAGAAGTTCTTTTATAATATTGTTTTGTTGTTGTTGTATTGTTTATAACGAATAGATTGAGGAATACTATGAAGGCTGATGTCTAACTTTAAAAAATGGTAGGGGCAGGGTAGTGAATGACGTCATGGGTCACTAAAGACCCGAGGTATGCTTTTAAGTGTTAAAATGTTATCTAGACTAAAAGGCTAGAAAAGGGGGTCTTCACAGCAAAGCCTTTGAAGAACCATTTTTGTTTTCCCAAAAAAACTTTCGGTGAAAAGTTCTTAAAAGAACCCTTTTTAAAAATAATCTATAAATAACTTTTTGTGCGATTGAAAGGTGCCATGGATGTTAAAGGCTGTTTATGGAACCATAGATGCCAATTAAGAACCTTTATTTTTAAGTGTATATGCAGGCAGCTCACTAAGTTTTAGAAGACGGCAAATGTCTTCACCTAGACATCTAAATTACTCTGTAAAAAATGTTGTACACAAAACAATTTCTTTATTATTTTTGAAGTGTCTGAGTCAAAATTGTTTCAAAGAAAAACCTACACCAGTTTTCCCCCCCCAGTGTACTCACTATATAATTGGGATGTTCATTCCTAAAACTCCTGAAACAATATTACTATGAATAATTGATACAATTTTAAGAGATAATTAAAACAACCCAGCAGAAATGATAGCTTAAATCATGTACATAATAAATCATTCATGTCCCAAATGTGATAAGCTTCTCCTAGATTTAAGTTAATATCCTGCTAATGTTTCCAGATAAGCACCTTCAAGATTTATTGGAATTAATACTTGCCAATGGGCTTTTTATGGAACATATAATCACACAATGGCTTAGTACATGAAATTATGGAAGACAATCAGGATGTAACAGATTTTTTATACATAGTTTTACGGTGTTGAGGGAAACTGATAGTGAATCTGACTACACTCTAAAAAATGCTTGGATAAAAACAACCCAAGTTGGGTTGAAAATGGACAAACCCAGCGATTGGGTTGTTTTAACCCAGCAGTTGGGTTAAATGTTTGCCCAACCTGCTGGGTAGTTTTATTTAACCCAACAATTGTTTACAAATTACTATATGTCTGGCTTAAAATGAACCCAAAATAGGTTGGAAATTAAAAATCAGACTCATAATTACTAGAGGCAACAATAATAATCAAAAAGATGAGCATTTATTAATAAGCAATTTAATAAATGTTTATTGTTTAAATATTATTCAAAAAAAGTATTAATAAATGTTTGTTTATTAAACATATTAATAAATGTTAATTTCCAACATATTTTGGGTTCATTTTAAGCAAGAAATACAGTAATTTTTAAACAATATTTGGGTTAAATAAAACTACCCAGCAGGTTGGGCAAACATTTAACCCAGCCACTGGGTTAAAACAACCCAATCGCTGGGTTTGTCCATTTTCAACCCAACTTGGGTTGTTATTAACCCAGCATTTTTTAGAGTGTACATATGATCCAAAATCCCATGTGTTTTAAAGGACAAATCAAGACTTTGGCAAAGGTACATTGATAGACCTCAAGGGTTTCATGAACAGTGCTATATGGGGATTTACTGCAATTAATAAATACAAACTTTAAAGTCATTTGTTTACATATAATCAGATATAGTAAATCGTTATGGAGCACTTTAGTGCTAAACAGTCCAGAGCACCCCTTCAATGTTATCTTTGAAGACAGAAGCACAAACACAGCCACTTTCACTTATACTTTGGCTTGATAGATCCTCACTGAATTGAGGGTGCCATCTAGTCCCAGAACAGCATGCCTTAAAGCTCACTGCAGTTTTCCAAACCTTCCCCTTTAATGAATCTGTTATTGATCTAGAGCTACAGATTCACATATGGCTAGACCTCAAGCACCCTGCTGGAAAGCAATCATAATATCCTCTCTCAGTGGCATGACTCCTCATGAAATCCCCGAGGGTTCAAGAAACATTTCTGCAAGGCATTGTTTTGTGCCTAATACTCACACAAAACAAAGGTAAATAAAATCAAGGACCTCAAGCTATCGATTTTTTGTTTGCTGAACATGTCCACAAAAGCTCATTCATAGTAAATTGAATGCAACTTAAAAAACACCAAAGAAATTGAAAAGTCTAGGCAAGAAGGCAGAGTCCTTCTAATAGCATTTTTATTTTCTTATGATTCTATGATATACACGCTACTGCTGAAAGGCTTATCACAATGAAAAACTGATACATGTGGACAGAAATTCACATTAGCCTACATGAAATACAACCCGCAAGCCCTTTTAACTATAACACACAGCTGACAAAATCCATTTTGAATGTCATCTCATGATATCTTCTAATCTTACATAATTGATCCAACATCAATCTGAGAAATCTTTAAAATACACCAACATTTTCACTTGACCTAAAATGACACTGTTCTACTTAACACTCACTATTAAAGGATTCTTTTTTTATTATTATTATTGTAGAACAACAGAGAGATAGCAAACCAAATAATGCCCAATGCACAGTGTATTGGTGCTGAGGTACCAGTATCAGGCACTTGAGTTTAAAGAACTCTGCCAAAAATGGGGCAAGTTTCCAATTATCAAGGCAGAGCTTAACTGTTTTTTTGGCAGTGCTTATGTACTTGCTCTACTTGGTCAACGCTATAAAAGAAGGAAAATAAAAATCCCATTAATCCAGCATTTAATATTCGGTTCTGAAACACCATTACATTAGCATACAAATTAATAAATCAATTCAAGAAATAATGTGATTTAAGCACCTGCAGAAAAACTGAAGCTTCTGCAGAGCTTGTTGTGAGGCACAAAGCGGCCACCACAGAGACTGCAGGACTTATGTAGGTCGACTGAGGGGAATGGGAACACTGAATTGTATCACTGAACAATTGTCAACACATTCATTGTGTGAAAACTCACTGAAAACATTCACAATCAAATCAAATAATACTGTAACTTAGGAACAGTGGGGTAAGATGTGTCAGTTGGTAATCTGTCACCCCCTTAAACCAACAAACTGGGCCATATATTTAACTCTTTACCCGCCAGCGTTTAAAAAAAAAAAAAAATGCCAGCCACCGACAGTATTTTTTGATAATTTTCACAAAACTTTCATGGCCCCCAGAATATTTTGTTGTATGAATATCTGAACATAAGAAAATTGTGTTTTTGTCAAAGACTATGTCCGGATTAGATTCAGAACATAGATGGAGTAGACTGAGTCCATCAACACCTGCAAAGCTTCACAGCCCTATACCTCTTCATAGGTCGACATTTAAAGGTTTTGTTTTATACATTTTTGCAATATTACTTGAAACTGTCTTTACTAACTGATAAAAGACTATTTATTAGGTGCACTGAAAGGAATATTATTAATATACATCATCTGTGCACGAGGTAGGGCCTTAAAAACATCAGCCAATCGTTTACGCGATCATCGTGTAAACGATTGGCCCTCTGGCTTGTCAATCACTGCCATGACGTTCCTTGTGAGANCCTTGTGAGAGACGTGCGCGGATTGGCCCTCTGGCTTGTCAATCACTGCCATGACGTTCCTTGTGAGAGACGCGCGGCTGTGCGCTCCAGTAACTTTCACACTCTACAGGTGCCGCATGTAATGTTTTTGTCAGGAGACAGGAGTAACAACTGCAGATTATGAGTTACCTGCAGTGAGTCCGACATAATGAATCCACTAAGTGTGTGCGCGGCTTTAAGTCAAAGATTGTAATGCCGATTATGAATGTAAATTGATACTTATGACTGATCGCGCTCAAACGCGTCCAGTCAGAGCCAGTTGCGTTCAGTCTGCGATTACAGTCGGTGTTCAAATTCCATGTGAAAGTATATAAATCTGCTTCAGGAGCAGGAAACAATCGCTGTATGTTGAGCATAGTCTTAGAATGTTTTAGCTAGTCGTTAAATGTGTGCCCGGCTTAATAACACAGCAAATGCCGGTGGTAAACACTCGTGTTCCAATACTCGTGCACGAGTTTTGGGAGGCGTTCCCTCGAAAAGAGCTGTGAAGGAGGGGGGTTGTTCTTACGCATGCGCTCATTTAAAAAAATCAGTCGACGAAAAGATCCTCTGTACCACCTTTAATTCGATAACGTTAGGCAGGTTTAATTTATATGCTGTTTAATGTTTGATGATCGCGTTATTTTACATGTGCATAAGAAATGCTTTTATGGCTTGTTTCTGCTTTTTTTTCGCCTGTTTTGAGCTGGAGACTTTCTACCCTTTCAAAAGATGTGTAATAGAGCCCCTACAGTATAACAGTGAAAACATGGATTGCCGGAAATTTCAGTCAATGTAAGGGAAAGAGTTAAAAAAGGACTCTTTTTTCCATGTGCATCTCCCTGTACAAGATTTTTGAATGCTAAACATTTTTTTTGTTGTTTTTTTTTTGCATGTAAAAATATATTTTCTGCAGCAGACAAAATTAATTTGATGTCAAAGCAAAATAAATCAATAAAAAGATATATTTAATTTCATGCATGTTTGGCATTTGGTAAAATTTGGTTCCAACTGCACAAAAATACTATTATAAATAATAAAATATTTAAACTAAAACATTCATAAAATTAAATGTTTTTCCTTCTTATGAAAATGTATATAATGTGCAGCAAAATAATACTTTGTAATAATAATTGTGCATTTGCAAAACGTTTACTTTTCCTTATTTATGTTCATATATGTACAGTATTTGAAATGTAAATCTTACACGTGTTCATCAGTGATTCTTTATTTTTCCTTTCCTAGAGAACATCTTCAGTAGATGACACATCTTTCCCCACTTTTCCTTATAAGGCTTGCTGTTGTGCCATCATCACTGTACCAAACACATTCACTCCTACACTGCATTGATTGATGCTAGAGAACAGTGCTGATTGTGTCAAAGTCCTTACTAATTTGGGAGCTACTTGGCAGAGACTTGAGGTACTCCAGATGCCTCCTGGCATCTTCCTGGTTATGCCGTACGTAATAGATGACATAAGCGATAACCATCGTGAACCAACCAAACATGGTGACAAACATGGCCACATCAGTAGTCTTATGGTGGAAGTTACAAAAGTTTATGCCTGAATCCAAGACTTGGATGATAGGCTTGCCTGCATACTCTTCCTGAACAGAGGTGTGGCAGCTCACCTCGTTCACCGTCTCGGGGTCCAGCCTGAGTTCGCGCAACACCTCCTGCAGGGTGCACTCACAGTGCCACGGGTTATTGGACAGGCTGATCTTGGCATGCAGCCGAGCAAAGGCCTCCTTGGGGACGCTTTGCATGTGATTATGGGATAGGTCGAGTGCCCGCAAACTCTCTGTGACACCTTGAAAAGCCCCAGCATCCACGGTTTCAATAGCGTTCCTTGATAAGTCCAACTCTTGGAGCCAGGGAAGGTTTTTAAAAGCCTGGTTTGGGATTTTGGTTATATGATTGGAGGACAGCTGAAGTGACACAGTATCGTGTGGAAGGTCGGGGGGAATCTCCTCAAGCTTGCGAGAGGAACACTGCACTACTGTCAAGCCATTCCTCTCGGAGCAGTGGCAGCTCTTGGGACAGGCAAAACCCATCACGCTCAAACAAATCACAGCTAAAAGTAATCTCAAGATAAGGGGATAGCCATGAGGGATGAAGACTTTCTTTGACACATGAGCCCCTCCAGGGTAAGTCATGTCCAGTTACTTACTTTCAGAATGCTCTACTGTTCAAGGGCAGCCATTGTTAATCCATGTCATATTGGAAAATTAATGAATAAACATTACAGGTCACTGTGTCATTCCAACAGCAGGAGTTTTTCCTTATTAACGCCCTTTGAGCACATGTGAAGTAGTGGTTTTAATTTTCAGGTGTTTGAAGCCATTGTGAATGTCCTGGAGAGAATCCAAATGAGTCAATCAACATCTGAAAGGCAATAAAATATTTGATAGGAAAAGGTTCTACAGCTGAGCTTTAATTAGGCTAGAAACCAAAAGCAGAAGAAATGTGAAGAGGGCTCCATTCATTTAACATCCATCCTGCCAAGTCTGGAAACTGCAAGAACAAAAGGAAAACACAAGAATCACCCACACATAGATGTTGTGGATTAACAAAGTAACACATTTATTTGATCAATATAAATATGAATTAAAGACTGACTTTTTCATTTTCAAGTGAAAAAATGAAAATTCTGTTATTTTCTCACCCTCATGTCATTACAAACCTGTATGACTTTCTTTTTTTTCTTTCTGCGGAACAAAAAGCTATTCTGAAGAATGAAGTAAATGATCTAATGTTTATTTTTCGATGAACTATCCCTTTAAGATATGCTTTGTAACATGCAAAGCAACATCATATCACACAGAGTGCTCTGACTTGAAATGGATCCAACCATGACAACACAATTTTAGATAAGTCTCATAATCTTGCAGACGAATACATTTGTTATGCTGCATATAACCCAATAATATTAGAAAACAAAACAAATCAATTTCTCATTTGCTCCACAGCAACACAATGCTCATTAATGGCTATAAAAACTCTAATGATGCAAACAAAAAAGAATCAGGCTCCTTTAGACATACATACATTTTTCTAATATCCCAATAGTTCACTCAAAAATAAAAAAATAATCATTCCAATTGAAATTTTCCCATCATTGAAATCCAAAAGATGTATGCAATAGGCCAGTGAGAATATCCCAGTTGTGTGTTTCAACACAAGCGAAGTGAACACTGCAATACTGACAAACTCCAAATAGGATAAAATGGCTTCTCATAAGTATCATAAAAGTTGTCCATATATGACAACTATATTTCAAGTTTTTTGAAAGTATATACTGTTCATCAAACAACGCATGGAGCAGCTTTGAAATTCCTCATTGTGTGTCATGGAAGAACGAAAATAATACAGCGTTAGAACAACATGAGGGTGAGAAAAACATCACAAGATTTTAATTTCTGGGTGCACTATACCTTTAAGCTTAGAAGACAGGAGAGGAATACTTCATTCTAGAACAGATCATATGAACTCCTTACACTGTGCCGATCAATCAGATCATGAACCAGTCTACACGGATAGCTTACACCTTAGGGCATTTCACACTGCGCTTAACCCTGTGTTATCGACATTCTAAATCCTGCTTTTAACCCCAGGTAAAAGGAACTCTTCACACTTGTAATTTAGAAGCAGGGTTAGCACCTCTTTTTACCCGTGGTTATGAAACCCTTTTCCGGAGCAGGGTTAGTACTGCTTTTTCTGGTTTAACCCTACATTGTGGTGCCAAACTTGTAGAGCGTGAAACTATGCAGTGTTATAATATTATGACTATCTGACAGCCATTCGTGTGCCTCACAACTTATTTAACATTTTCTGAAAAGCCCTTTTGTTAAAACCCCCTCTGCTGAGACAGCAACTCATTTTACAAGAGGCCGTAAGGCAGGTAGAAAAGATTAATATGTCGAACACATGCTGCAGTGAAGCGACTTTCATTCTTTCCAGTAAAACTTTGTCACATGCAGGCAGCACTCGAGACATGTTGAATGCATCATTTTGAAAATGTCGAAATAAAAGATTAATTCACTGGCAATGTACAGTGAGCAATAAGCAACACAGCTCAGGATTGATTGCAGTATCAGCAGCAGCTCAGTAGCAGTTGATTATTGTGATGGATGCTAAAACCAAAAGCCACATTTAGAATCCAATAGGATGCAAGTAGGCTATACATGGTTCATCTATAAAGGTGTGTTGCGAAAGAGAGATTGTGATACACCCCCAGCAAGCACAACTTTGGTTGCTTGCAGTTAGGTAAAGTCACAGTAAGACATCCTAAAGAAACCACACATAGGCTACAACTGAAAAATAATTAAAAACATTTTAAAACTTTGAACATTTCTACTTGGTCAGTTTTCTTTAGCCTTAAAAAAATCTATATTTTTACTTCGGAAACAAAACCTGACCAAACCGCATAATCTTTGAATAAGACGTTTCAAAAACATTACCTGAATGCAAACACGTAATTTGTCTGCTTTTTTAAACTTAACGTTACATGAATTAAAAATAAAATGTGTCAATAACAGGCAATGTACCTACCAAACGTTTCAACTATTGTCAGTGGAGGAGACTTTTTGAGTGAGAGCATGAGATACTGTATAATGTTTTCCCCGCGAAATAAAGGTTAAAATGACTAGAGCAACGAGTCTGAACAGGAGGTGGATTTTCTGAGGTAAGAGACTTTTACCTCAACACAAATTATATCAAAAATCTTCTAAAAAGAAAAAAGATAGAAATGAACATAACATACGAGAGCAATGTAACAAGTAGGTACATGTAAGATGTAATATAAAAACAATATCCTACAACTGGAAGTATGATTGTTCACGGTTTAGACTTGCATGAATCATATAGCTTTGATATTATTTGAGAGCGAACTAGACAATGCTGGAGTATCGTAATTTATCTCAATCTCTCTGTCTTCTCTCATTGTCAAAAAGACGCAGGTTATATGCAACTGGTAAACACTTTACATTGAAAAAATTTACCTGACAAAACAAGACGACGGTTATGTACCCTAGTACGAGGCTGGACTTATTAAGCGTACTACCTACTAACAGACTGAATACGAGAAAGGAACGCAGAAGTGAAATAGTTATCGCATTTAGACAATAATGTGGGAAATTAAGTCATTTGCAAACGAAACTGAACATAGTGCTTGTGAACCTTGTCTACTCAAAGTCTATATTTAATGATCACGCATGAAAACACGTCCAATTATGTCATAGTATGCAAATGTAAATGTAAATGTTCACCTGTTATTTCAATAAACAGCTAGCTAGGGAATATAATATAGAATAGCATGTCAACCTAAATTCAATGGGGAACTACAAAAGACGTAATAAGAATAAAATAAATGAAAAGATGAATGCAAGATTATCACAAACACATTACACGACCATATTGTATAAAAAAAGACAAAAAGACAAACCTTAATACTTTCCAGAACAAATTACAACTTACATTTAAGCTTTTCATTAACGGTTTAAAAAACTAGAAAATTAGCGTTTTATCAAAAATTGCATGCGTTATCATAACTTACCGTACTTGTTGCTACTTTAGTGGATCAGACGCCTTTGCAGTGAGTGTAAAAGTGAAGAGCACACAGCAGCTATAAGACAGCCGCCTTGCGCTGATTGGATGGCGAGCCCTGTTTGCTGTGCTGGAGAATGACCGCTCGCTCCACCCGCTTCTGACTGAATACTAGTGGTGGGGATTTTGATTCGTCCCAATGACTCGAATCAGTTTGGTGAACAAAAGATTCATTCAGGGGTTCGTTCAGTGACGCTTTCGGAATCTTTTGAATCAGTTCACCAAAAAGATTCGGTAACTGATTCGTTCAGTGGTTCTTTTCTGCAGGTTACATCGTTTTGCTCCAGTGGTGGAGACAGTGTCGTTTTGTTTTAAAATAACCATTTTCTCATAAAACATTATACTATTCCTGCAGAAATATTATACAAGCATCTTAACAGCAAAATTATTAAAATGCCCTAAACTGACTCTTTTATATATATATATTCATCTTCGGAACACAAATTAAGATATTTTTGATGAAATCCAAGGGTAGCTGATCCACATACTGTCAGCAACATCATTGCATCTTTTGACATCCAGAAAGGTAGTTAAAAACATGGTTAAAATAGTCAACGTGACTACAGTGGTTCAACAAAAATAACAACTTCATTTAATAATTTGAACCGTCGTCATATGTAGTGAACTCAGTGCAGCGCTTCCTTGTTTACATCCGAATGCCAGCTCATTATTGGCCGGATCCTGTGTCAGCATCACATGCATGCGTTGTGCTGCTCATGTGTTCAGCTTCGGCCAATACCGAGTTGGCATTCGCTATTTTAAGCATGTTTTCAATTACCTTTCTGGACGTCAAAAGGTGCAATGACGTTGCTGCCTATGTGTGGATCAGATACCCTCAGATTTCATCAAAAATATCTTAATTTGTGTTCCGAAGATGAACGAAGTTCTTAAAGGGTTAGTTCACCCAAAAATGAAAATTATGTCATTAATTACTCACCCTCATGTCGTTCCACACCCGCAAGACCTTCGTTTGTCTTCGGAACACAAATTAAGATATTTTTGATAAAATTTGTTGGCTCAGTGAGGTCTGCATCGCCAGCAATAACACTCCCTTTTTCAATTTCCAGGAAGCTACTAAAAACATATTTAAAAAGTTCATGTAACTACAGTGGTTCAACTTTAATATTATAAAGAATACTTTTTGTGCGCCAAAAATAACAAAATAGCGACTTTATTCCACAATATCTAGTGATGGGCGATTTCAAAACACTGCTTCATGAAGCTTCGAAGCTTTAAGAATCATTTGTTTCGAATCAGTGGTTCAGAGCGCCAAAATCACATGATTTCGTCATAAGTGTTTTGAAACTTCAATAGTTCACATGACTTTGGCAGTTTGATTCACGCTTCGAACCACTGATTCGAAACAAAAGATTCGTAAAGCTTTAAAGCTTTATGAAGCAGTGTTTTGAAATCGCCCATCACTAGATATTGTGGAATAAAGTCGCTATTTTGTTATTTTTGGCGCACAAAAAGTATTCTCATCACTTTATAATATTAAAGTTGAACCACTATAGTTACATGAACTGTTTTAAATATGTTTTTAGTAGCTTTCTGGGCATTGAAAAAGGGAGTGTTATTGCTGGTGATGCAGGCCTTCCTGAGCCATCGGATTTTATCAAAGATTGTGCAAACCAGTAAGACAAGGATGCTGATGCTGGCATACTGTGTAGCCTATTTGTAATATTCTGAGTGGGCATTGGAGACTGACATTGGAGATTGGATGCGAATGTTCTCTCAAAGTAGATTTCTATTTACCTGACTTAAAGATTATACCTGTGCAAATATTCACTAGAGCCAAGAATACCATTTAATCAGTATGACAAAATATTAATAGCTTTTATTGCATGTTTTGGAATACTTGAGAACATTCATCCAGGCCTGTATAAAACTCAACTATACCTGATTGTTGTGAAATGATTCAGGCACTATTAATTCAAATCCCTCAGCATAAACCTAGAATAGCCAACACCTCCTTATTTTGTCAGGACTGCAGAATATAAAATGATTCAACATAATGAGTAGTCTGTCAGTGACAGCTGACAGGTCAGACCATCACTGCACAGGATGGGAAACATACTTTTCAAAACCTTGCTTATGTGACATACAAGTCCTGTAATACTGGGTGCACTGCTCTACGTAAAATGAAGATAAAAATGATATTAAAAAATTTGTCTGTAGGGCAATAAGAAATTAAAGGAAAAATATGCATCAACGTCCACAACCAATTCAATATATTTCTTGTTGAAACAATGTTTTATGTTAGCAGCAGAGCACATCACAAATTTTTTTTGTATTTTGAAAGCCTTATGGGCACATCATTTGGAGAATCCTATTAAATGTAGTAGTTCAGGGTTTCTTCCCTAAGGTAAAGATAAGAAAACTGCTCCTTTTTATACAATAAGTTTTATACTAAGTTATACAATGAATCCAGTTTCAAACAGGACTGTCCTCGAGATAATTAAAAGTGTGAAATCAAAGGCATTTAATTACTTACCACCACAGTGTTTGTTCCAACACCATCCACCAATTAAATCACATCAGTTACAGGGTGTGATTTACATCAAGCGAACTTGCCTAGTACACATTACCTTAATTGCTTCAGTTGAATTAAAGGTAATGTAGTTAAAAACCAACAAAAGTTTAAAAGTAATTGAGGATACTGTGAACAGAACAATCACCTCAGAGAGCTCCTTGCAACTGAAAATATGGAGATAATTTGGACAATAGAAGGTGTTCATAAAAAGAATAATGCTCAAATCTTCACTGAGACCAGGAGACCTTGGTTTGAGAGCATAAGTCCAAAATGTTTCCCTCTGGAGAGCTTCCTCTTCTTTATATTATTCTCCACAGCTTTAATGACTTCAGTGTGTCTGGATTTAGTCTTTGGGTATTTTCAGAATGCTATTGTTACTCTAACAACCCACAACCAAACATTTTCAATTCACAATATCTTCTTGCAACCAAACAACACCTATCTATACGTCCTTTACCATTGGCCACAGATAAGAGAGTTTTTTGTTGTTGTTGTTTGTTTTTTGGCATTATACTGGTTTTCGTTGTACATTTTGCTGATGGCACTGACTTCCATTGATTGTTTTGTGTTTTGTAAGCAGTTCTCCGAAACTCTTATTTCCTCAGCGGCTCATTGTACCTGGGGCACTATTTTTATCCCTCAGCCATTTATTAGAATTGCATAAGGGGCCATTTCTATTAATAGAAACTAGTGCAATGGTGGGACAGATTCACCCTAATGTATTTCAATGTAGATATACTGTATTTTCATATATTTTCCTGTATGTAATAAAAAGCACAAAAAACTCCAAATTATTCAGCATGTATGGCATAACATGGAAATGGCACAAATAATAAAAGACTTACAATTTGAATACAGACTTAAAATTTACATCAAGCTATACAGTTGCTGACACACACAATCCTTCAAACTGTGTGACCAGAAATCACTCTCATTTATTTCAGTCTGCTGCTGCTGCAAAAAAAAAAAAAGTAAATCAGATAAATGCATTTTTACAATGCCCAGAGCTCTAATAAACTTGTTCTCACCATACAAGAGTATGAGTTGTAAAACAAAGCAAAAAAGTGAAAGTGAAGTGACATGTGGCCAAGTATGGTGACCCATACTCGGAATTTGTGCTCTGCATTTAACCCATCCAAGTGCACACACACAGCAGTGAACACACACACCGTGAACACACACCCGGAGCAGTGGGCAGCCATTGCTGCAGCGCCCGGGGAGCAGTTGGGGGTACGGTGCCTTGCTCAAGGGTCTCACCTCAGTCGTGGTATTGAGGGTGGGGAGAGCGCTGGACATTCACTCCCCTCACCGACAATCCCTGCCGGACCTGAGACTCGAACCCATGACCTTTGGGTTACAAGTCTGACTCTCTATCATTAGGCCACGACTGCCCCATAAAAGTAAAAGTGCCAATAAGTGCACATAAAAATAAGCCTTTTACAACACCAATTCCAGAACAGTTGGGACATTTTGTAAAACACAATAAAATCAAGAACCTGTGATTTGTTAATTCTCTTGAACCTTTAATTAACTGACAAAAGTGCAGAAATGTTTTCACTGACCAACGTAATTGCATTTTGTTAATATAAACAAATTTACATTTTGATGGCTGCAACAAACTCCAAAAAGTTGGGACAGAGGCTAAATAAAAGTGAAAAGATCTCAGAATATCCAAGTTAAACTGTTTTGAAACAGTCCACAATTGGCAGTTGAATTAGTAAAGGTGAGGGTATCACATTTGGGTATAAAAGGAGCATCCACCAAAGGCTCAGTCTTTTGGTCATGGCTCATCGTTTTGTGCTAAATTTCATGACAAAATTGTCAAACAATGCAAAAATCACATTTCTAAATGCAAAATTGCAACCTGTTTAGGTCTTTCAGGATTTACCACATATTATATTGTGAAAATATTCAATCTCAGTCTGTGTGTGCGTGATCTTCGAGACCTCAGATGACATTGTATGAGAAACCATCATGCTACTGTGTTAAATAATAGTCACATGCATTGGGGAATACTTTGAAAAAACGTTTTCACTTAACACAGTCTGCTGCTGCATCAAGAAATGCAGCTTGAATCTCTGTTACACAACATTGATTCTATGCAGAGATGCCGCCGAGTTCTCTGGGCCCGAGCTCATTTCAGATGGTCCAAAAGACGTGTGAAAAATGTGTGCTGAGGTCAGATGAATCCACGTTCCAGCATGTTTTTGGAAAAAAACGGACATTGAGTTCTCAGTCCCAGAGATGAAAGGGACCATCCAGACTTTCATCAGCGACAGGTGCAAAAACAAATATCGGTTATGGTATGGGGGTGCATCAGTGCAAATGGCATGGGTGACTTGCATATGTGTGAAGTTATCATTGATTTAGAGGCATATATTGGGATTGTACAGAGACATGTATTGCCATAAAGATGACATCTTTCCTGGGAAGCAAGACAATGTCAGGCCTCATTCTGCACGTGCTACATCAGAGTGGTTTCTAGAGACTCTAGTCTACACCATAGGGATTTGCTTGACTGGTCTGCCTGCAGTCCAGATCTGTCTCTTATTAAAAATGTACGGCCCATCACGAAAAGGAGAATCAGACCAGGATGACCACGGACTGTCGAGCAGCTGTCTTGTATCAGGCGAGATTGGGAAAAAATTCCAATCGCAAAACTGCGACAATTACCCAGCAAACACTGGTACGATGGCAACGTCGTGTCCGGTAGGATGGCATAAATAAGTAAAAATATGTAACACAGAACATTTCCTAAAAATGCATTCAAATACATTTGTACATGTCTACAATTCTCTGGGATTGCATGTATAATTGTTACTTTGACTTTAAGCTACGTGTAGTTCAATATATAATGCTTAATAAATAAATTAATTAATAAGATAACCTCTAAGACGTCCGTTCAAATTTCATTTTGGAACTTTTTTTCAACCATGACGGGACGTGTCGGAGCCTCGGAGGGAGGTCTTTTCAACGGTCATTTGAGTAATTTCTGTCCCAAAATACAATTAAGTTGGTCAGTGAAGACATTGAAAATATTTTCTTTATACTTTTGTCAGTTAATTAAAGGTTAAAGAGAAATTATGTTTTATTAACAAAGTTCAGGAGGAGCATGTTTTGATAATTAACATAATTAACACTGGAGGAGCACATTCAGTTAATTAACTCAATTTGTCAGGATCACCAGTCACCATGCCTGTTTTCTTTTGTCCACCACCCCATCTCCTCACTTATAACTTTTCCTATCCCAACCTGGGATGGGGGGAGTACTCTGGGTTCGGGCCAAATTCCGAGCTCGGAGCCCTCCCCTCGGACAGCACGCCAAACACACATAACCTCTATTTAATAATATGTAAGCGTGAACTTGTGAATTAACAAATCACACATTCCTTGATTTTATTGCATTTTACAAAATGTCCCAACTTTTCTGCGAATGGGGTTGTAGAAATATTGCTTCCTGGTTGATTTTGTTAGTTGAGTCCAATCATACAGGAGTAGACAGCTATTTCAGAAATTATAGATGACCTGTCAACGCTCAGTCTAAATGAACAGGAATTAAGTGACAGGTATGGACAGCAGTCTGTCTGCACTTGCAGTTAGACATTTGTCATTCTGCTTTGAGATTTCTTACAGCTATATGACACATCATGGCACCCAACTGAGATAAATGTAGACTTAAAATTACCAAGATAATATTCCCAATTTGGTGATCCCCTTGAGGAAGATGGAATTTAGATTGAAGGGTTGAATTTAGATTAATGAATATTTCAACACATCACCTGCCTCAATGTGCTCCGGATTGATTGAAAGTTAAAAGTGAAAGAGTCATGCAAGTGAGCTGTGATTTATCACAAACAGCAGTCTGGGCAGACTACTGTAGAAACAAACTACCGTAGAAGAAAAAAATAGTCTATACTGATTTGGTTGATTAGAATATCTAAGAGAACATGAATGTTACACTCCATGTTTAGCAGATTTGGACTCTTAATGGTGTGTGTGGAGACCTTTAAAGAGAAGGTTTCTTTGACCTTTCTGTTTAACTACGGTAGATTAGATACATTATTAATGTTCATCTCCGCTAAAGTGGACAGTTATGAAAAGATAAAAGAAAGATGGTGGCATTCACTTATAAGTGAGGCTTATATATATCAAGCTGTAGTTCCATAAAATCTCAGTTATTGGATTCATCCATTTTAATGTGAAAAGCGTCCTGTTTCTATCTCTTTTTGAAGGGCTATATCACTCTTCCATTAGTTTCATTGTTCTGCTGTCCATTGGAAAATGTTATTGCACACATGTGGTTGCTCTTTAGCTCTTAAGACTCAATGGAGTTCTTCTCAGTTACATTTCAGTTGTTTCTCCTAAAAAGCCTTAGAAATAAACAGACATAAATGAGAAAACAGTTGACATACAGCACAGTGAGAGTAAAATAATTGTGGATAACATAGCTCAGATAATTTGGTTTTATTAGAATTTAATATTTTTTTAGTTCACATCAAAATGACCTGACCTTTTATTGCAGAATTAAATGGTTAGTTCACACAAAAATGAAATTTCTGTCATTAATTAATCACCCCCTTGTTGTTCCAAACCCATAAGACCTTCAATCATCTTCAGAACACAAATTAAGATATTTTTGATGAAAGCCAAGGTTTTTTTTTTATCCCCAATAGAAAGCAACGTAATTACTGTCATTCAATGTCCAGAAAAGTAGTAAAGACATCATTAAAATAGTCAACATTGACTGCAGTGGTTCAACCTTAATGTGTAAAGTGACAAGAATACTTCTTGTGCGCAAAAACAAAACAAAAATAACGACTTTATGCAACAATTTCCAGCTTAGTATTATCCAGCTCCTGCGTCAGCATCACACACATGCATCGTGGTGCTCACGTGAACAGTTTTGGCCAATACTGATCCAGCGTTCTGACGTAAACACGGAAGCGCTGAACTGCGTTCACTGCGTCAACTGTGTAGGAGCCTGACAGGGTAGAGAAGAAATTGTTAAATAAAGTCATTATTTTTGTTTTGTTCTTGCACACAAAAAGTATTCTCGTCGCTTCATAACATTAAGGTTGTGTTCCGAAGATGAACGAAGGTCTTATGGGTGTGGAACGGCATGAGGGTGAGTAATTAATGACAGAATTTTCATTTTTGGCTGAACTAACCCTTTAAATCTGAGCATCTCTTCTAAAAAATTCTATAGAGCGGTCTCAACCTTTCTGACTTTCATTGGTTGCCTTTTAGTTACATTATTTATAGTTTACCTCATATTTGCAATTTAAGTCCAGTACTGGACTAAAATCTTACCTGATCAGCATGCCATGTATTGCTTTTGAGGGTCCAAGGAGACGTAGAGTAAGTGTCATTGCATGGTCCTTAGCTATGAACAAACTTTACCTAACTGTTTGTCAAGGCAGCTCATTTTCTCTTTCAATGCACCTTCACCTGAATGAATTCCTCTTCTCGAGCATCTTTAATGGATAAATTACGTGTGTCAAGTCTAAAAAGAGAATTCTGCCTCTGTAACCATTGGGCTAATTCAAGCGAATCAGTGCTGTGACAAAGCAAATCCATCTCCTCTGATGGGTTGGTTCCTGATTAAAATACGCTTTTAACCCACTTAGATTTATCACAATTATCCTTTGAGGTCCAGCCAGGGTTTGCTGGTCACTGTCACCAATCTGCAAACCAAGCCCCACAGCGCACCTACATTAGTCTTAGCCAAGACGATCGGAGTGTTTCAGAGGTTAATTAAAAAACCTGCTCTTACAACGCATAAATGCTGTGACAATCCAATGTGAAACAATCCTACGAGAAGCGCTAGACAGACTCCGTAGCGGATAAGGAGAGGTACCGAGCTGTGAAAAAGGGAAATTATTTTGTCCTGCGTTAAACGGTCAGCCATGCGCAGAGCTGATAACAATGCAATGCCCGGAAATTTGAGTGGCTTCTGAACAAACTGGAGCCTGGAAAATTCAATTAACAATTTAAAGACCTCAGGTTTATGCAGCATGTACAACGCAAATTTAATATAGATTTACAAATAACATTTTAGACCTTGTGACCTCATTTGTAAAGTCTGGTCTGCAGATATGGCTCAGTTCCCTGCTCCAGAATTAAAAGGTTAGTTCACCCAAAAATGAAAATTCTGTCATTAATTACTCGCCCTCATTTCATTCCAAACCCGTAAGATTCTCGTTCATCTTTAGAACACAAATGAAGATCTTTTTGATGAAATCTAAGAGCTTTCGGTCCCTCTATAGACAGCTACACAACTACCATTTTGACGCTTCAAAAAGTTCATAAAGATATTGTAAAATTAATCCATATGAATTGAGTGGTTTAGTCCAAATTTTCTTTTAAGAGACTTGATTATATGATGAGCTTTTATTTGCATATAAACATTGATCAGTGAACATAAACAGAAGATCAACCAAACCTACTTGATGCGCAAGAACAAACTTCTTGTGGAAGCTCAAACGTGCTGCATAACACACGAGAATGAACCTCATTGGTTCTCGCACGTCAAGCAAACACGCTCGAGCTTCCGTTTACCACAATTGATGTGTGTTGATTAATGTTTATATGCGAATTAAAGACTAAATTCAACCTGTTCATCATATAAAGTGATCATGTTTCTTCTGAAAATTTGGACTAAATGGCTTTGTGGCGAGCAGGGCGGGCGAGAGCCGTGAGGGAACGGCGCGAGGCCGGTGACGCGAGTGTTAATGATCGTCACCTGTGAGGCGCACCGGCCTCGAGTCCCTCACGGAGGAGCTCCGGGAGCATAAAAGGAGGAGCGACGACAGTGAACGGACGAGAGAGGACCAGGCCTGGACTTTATGTTATGTTTTATTATGTTTGTGTGGCCGGCAGACGTCCGCGAGGGTCTGCCGGCATTACTTTCGTTTTGTTCTGTTTATTTTGAATTAAAGTTTTGTTAAACGTTCGCCGGTTCCCGCCTCCTTCTTCCCATATTTATGAACTGTGTTACAGGCTTAATTCATGTGGATTAATTTTACAATCTCTTTATGAACTTTTTAAAGCATCAAAGTGGTAGTTGTGTAGCTGTCTATGGAGGGACAGAAAGCTCTCAGGTTTCATCAAAAAGATCTTCATTTGTGTTCTGAAGGTGACCAAAAAGCTTACGGGTTTGGAACGACATGAGGGTGAGTAATTAAAGACAGAATTTTCATTTTTGGGTGAACTGTCCCTTTAATTCTGTGAGATTTATTTATTTTTTTTAATCCATAGAGGTTTGTTCAAATCACTAACCTTAAAGTTGTCATGAAACAGAAATAGCAACCGTCATTTCTGTCCTTTTGTGACGTATATCTGAGTGAAATGGTGTCTCGAACAAGAAAAAATTTAGGGTGGGACTGGATTTTGTCCATTGGGAATTGACTGAATCATTGGATCAAGAGAGAAGGGACATTATTTATTGATTTAATCCCTAACCTTAAAGTTGGCATGAAAAGGAAAACTGTAGGGTGGGAATTTTGTCCACTGGGAATTGATTTAATTTTAATGTTTTTGATTAAACATTACAAAGACACATGAATTAAAAAATAAATAAATTGGATAACATGGATAAATGATTTAGAATAAACACTGCAACATTCCATAAAAAATAAGAATTCTCAATTTTGATTTCATGGTGACATTAAAGAGAAATTAAAATAGTGATGATTGCTTTAGCAAACACCACAGTGTCTCTAAAGGCTAATAAGCTTGTGGCGATCTAAAATTCATGATGAATTTGGACTTTAAAAATTCAGAACATTATATAATATGAAGTGGAATGACTCTTATCATTTCCAAGATTACATGCCTGCAGTAGATCTGTGTCTTATCTATTAAATACACATTAAATGTCCTATCTTGATGAATAATTGATGGGGGAAAAAAACACCTAATTAGTTTCCATGCCCCATTTTATCCAACATAAAAGCCAACCTTTCAGCAATTCAGAGGGTGCCACCCAAGGGAATTGGGCGTTTTGCTCTGTGATTGACAGTGAAATGTATCCTGCTCCACACATTTATGAACAAAGTGATTGTTTTTTTTTTTGTGTAATTCATTTAATCTTTGCATTGGCTAACAAACCCAAAATTATGCTAAAGCCTTGCAGAAGATTCATTGTTGTTTTTAACTTGCTTAAAAAAACATTTAATTGAGATTATCTAATGTATTTTGTCAGCTGCGTTCTTAATGAATTGAGTTTCTTGGGAATTACACATTATTGGATTTAAGTATATTTAGGATGAAGTCAGTTCCTCAGGGCACAGTTTTAATTCAGAATATTGTCAGTGGAAATTGAATGTCATATAATGAGTTAGTGCACATCTAAGAGAAATATTCTACATAAAGAAATAAAACACTTAGAATATCTAAATGTATATATCAACTCTCATGAAAATTCTGCATTCTAAATTGCTTAAAAATATTAATACTATATCAATACGGACCTTTTTTAAACCTCTCTTTTTGGATAAGGAGTTTCACAGCAGTAGATTATACAACAGCAGTCAATTGTCCAAAAAATTCAATAACAGAAATCCCTCCTACAATGGTCAATTTTATTCAGGAAATTGAAAAGCATTTGGATTTTCGGATTACTACAAACACTACCAGTGATAACACAACACACACTGAAGTTATGGGCTGTTTATCCTCTGGAATGCACCTTGTCTCCTCTTTTCCATGGGGAACATGTACAGCCAAATGTATTCAGGGACTTGGGGAGGGCAATCAAGAGGTGTTTTAATTTGAGCTTATTTCTGGCTGGGAACAAACTGAGGCCAATGACGGAGGGTGGGTAGAGGTGACCTCTTCTCCCCCTGGAGTGACGTACTAATTTTGAAGCATAGCGGTGATCATGGGCCATTTCTGCTGCCTTCCCTTGGCATTCAAGAGAGGCCGGCAGGATCAACCGGCGATTAGCCACACTGCCATTTTTAATTTAAAGAAAATGACTTTGAGTTTTATTAGTGCTGTAGAGAACCTTGTGCAACAGAATTACAGAGGACAGCGAATAAACTTTTGTTCAAAACCTAATGGATTTTAAATAACAGTTCAGGTTGTTTGTGGTTCCCAAGTGATTCTTGTATATGCTGCCCATGTGCAACCTTGAATCTTTCTATATGGTCTCTGCAGAGGAGAAAGCATCATAGAAACCTATAGCCACTGGCTATTATTGATTATGTCACACATGAACAACAACATCTTCAGCCTGACAATTAATCACTTTAAATGCAATTGTATAATGCTTGTTTGTGGTTATGCTAGGTAAAGCATCTCAAAAAATCTAAGGTTTATACTAAATATTAAGTTAAAGAACATCTGGTCACATTAAAACTGTTCTTGAGGCAAAATCATATAAAGGTCAATTTACATTAAGGTAATTACAACATTTAGCGACCTCTAGTGGTAAGGATTGGCAAAAAGTGCCAAAGTATTACTGGTTTGCTTTATACATACAGTCAAACCAAAAATTATTCAGACATTTTTTGATGTTTTTACTAGTGGGTGCAGGACACTATAGTTAATTTATGTAAGTGAGGATAGCAAAATAAAGTAAACTGACATATTATACCCAAAAATTCTTCATACAGTGGACTACCAATAAAATTGATACAAATTTGGAACCAAAAATTATTCAGACACTTTAACCTGACCATGTTTTGCTTAAGTGTTATCTGACATAATTAAGATTTATTTTTTTCTTACACAGTTTAACTCTGAGATCTTTTCATATTTTATTACCATTTTTTAAACTAGTGAATAAACTGAATTAATAAATGAAATGTTCAAGGTGTCTGAATACATTTTGGTTTGACTATATTTTATATATATACAGTACAGTCCAAAAGTTTGGAACCACTAAGATTTTTAATGTTTTTAAAAGAAGTTTCGTCTGCTCACCAAGGCTACATTTATTTAATTAAAAATACAGTAAAAACAGTAATATTGTGAAATATTATTACAATTTAAAATAACTGTTTTCTATTTGAATATATTTCACAAAGTAATTTATTCCTGTGATGGAAAAGCTGAATTTTCAGCATCATTACTCCAGTCTTCAGTGTCACATGATCCTTCAGAAATCATTCTAATATGCTGATCTGCTGCTCAAGAAACATTTAATGTGTACAATTGTACAAAATATTTGTGTACAATATTTTTTTTCAGGATTATTTGATGAATAGAAAGTTCAAAAGAACAGTGTTTATCTGAAATCTAATCTTTTGTAACATTATAAATGTCTTTACTGCCACTTTTGATTGATTTAATGCATCCTTGCTGAATAAAAGTATTCATTTCTTTAATTTCTTTTCAAAAAAATAAAAATAAAAATTCTTACTGACCCCAAACTTTTGAACGGTAGTGTATAATGCTACAGAAGCTTTGTATTTCAGATAAATGCTGTTCTTTTGAACTTTCTATTCATCAAGGAATCCTGAAAAAAAAAGTACACAACTGTTTTCAACATTGAAAATAATCATAAATGTTTATTGAGCAGCAAATCAGCATATTAGAATGATTTCTGAAGGATCATGTGACACTGAAGACTGGAGTAACGATGCTGAAAATTCAGCTTTGCATCACAGGAATAAATTACTTTGTCAAATATATTTAAATAGTACACAATTATTTTACATTGTAATAATATTTCACATTATTACAGTTTTTTACTGTATTTTTAATTAAATAAATGTAGCCTTGGTGAGCAGACGAAACTTCTTTTAAAACCATTAAAAATCTTAGTTGTTCCAAACTTTTGGACTGTACTGTATATATATATGAAATATAAATGAATTAATGTATTTAATAATTCTCAGTCTAAATAACAACAAAATCTATAAAATCAATATCAAATACAAAATTGTAAATTGAGAAAGTTGAGAAAACTCAAAAATCTCCTACAGCTGGTTGCCTTAAACTTTTAAGTTTTCTCAACTTGATTTTTTAAAGTGTGCTAAAAATAATTGTACATAAACAAAAAGTCCCTATTTCATATTATACAGCACTGTTTACCATTACAATAAGTTATGATGTATTTAGATTTATGTTTTAAGTATGGAGACGTTGCTAGTGTTTTCTTCACATTAATTAAATCAAATTTTTAGATCACAGACATTTTTTTTGAAATAATAATAAAAAAAAGGCATCACAAAAATTCAAGGGAAAAAAACAAACTTTATTCTCTCCTTTTTACAAAACATTTCAAAGTTAAACTAAACTCAGCAGTAAATTGAATCTAATATAGACCTGCAAGCAGCAAATTGTCCAACATAAAATAATTACTCTGTTAAATTTTTTCCCCAAACAGAATCATTTACAGAAGCACAGACAGGTAGATGGTTTTTTTTTTTCTTCCTTTTTTTTCTTCCTTTTTTTTTTTTTTTTTGCTGCTCTAGTACATTGAAAAACTGCATGACCAACAAAATGAATGTAATGATTTCAGATGTGCACAGTGTGAGATAATGTGTATTAAAATTATGAGTGCAAATCAACCACATGATTTGCATGAGAACAACATCATGTGATATCATGAGGTCGGGCAGAGATGAAACATGAAAAAAAATATATAAAAGCCGTTTGTAATGCCATACTGAGTTTTCCACCAAATACATAATCATTTTCGACACGCGACTGCAGTCCTATATGCACATTTATTTTTATTGCATTTGTGAAATAATAGGCATAACAATAGTAATAAAAAATAACAACAGCCTCCCTTGGTAAAGCATTCTGCTACTGAAAAATGTCAAAGTTACGCATGCTGCTGTCTGAATATTAATATGCATCTGTACAGTGATCTAGAGTACAGCACATTATGGACTAAACATAACATCAAATAAAACATTCCATACATATATCACAAGACATAGTCTTGTGTAAACATACAATCTAACTTAATGTATAACAGAGCCTAAGACACTGACACAAATTACATTTCAAAGCAGTGCAAAACCTATGGTAAATGTGACAAGAAACTGAACGCTGAATCTAAAAAAAAACAACAAAATGTGTTGAATGATTCCCGATAAATTAGTTATTTTAAAGCAACAGTATGACATCATTTCCGGCCATGTGCACGGATGTCCATACCTTTTAGAGTTCGATTCCAATATTATAAAAGTTCTGTGCTCATAATGGACATTAAATCATAAAATGTCTGATTTTGGTGTAAATTAACTCTTGGGTGCATATCTATGATTTGGCTGCAGCGCATGATACTGCTCAACAGATACCAAATAAAAATATAGAAATATATATCTTTATAGCCCAAATGCATTCTTTTGTACTTGATTACCTCAATGAGAAAGCATTCTCTGTTATAAGACTGGAAAAGAAAATTGTTTCCTCTAGTGCAATTGGAAAAATGGCAAGAAGTGTAAACTAGAGGTTGAATAATGGATCACATGTTGAAGCAGTTACATTCAACTTTCAGCCTCAATACCACATTTTAGACATTTAAATGTGGAGGATGAAATACATATTGATTGCTGACTGAAAAAGTTCAGATTTGGATAAAAGGGTAACTCAACATGACCTCTGCTTGGTACGTGATCTTCAGAAAAAAAATTGGGAAAACTTAATCAAAGGGCTTCGATACTGGAAATAAATTGCTCAACTATAGCAACACCACACTGACAGTTTTGGTGAGGCGAGAATTGAAGTGTGTAATTTGTGCGCCACTAGCGGTAACAAACAAAATTGCAAAAATAATGACTTCAATCTTCCCGTCAGTTTGAATGGAATTCAAAGGACGAAATGCCTCAGTACAGTGACTAAACAGATTTTGTGTGAAAACGCATAATAAATTGACTGCCTTGCCGCTAATCTTCAACATGCATGGAGGAGGGGAACTCATTTTCACATTCAAGCCACAAGAATTTCTCAAGAGGTATTTACAGTACAACAGGTGGGATTTACGGCACTGCACATTCATTTTAAAGGTCTTTGTACTTGAAAAGCATTTCGATGTCTTTTTATACTTTCCTTATGAGATGCATCACATTTTATTAGAACATTTCTGCCCCCCAAACTCATCAAGAAACAGATTACAATTGTTTTGTGCTGCAGAAATTACACATTTCTTCTAGTTGGGATCAAATTATAATTGAAGGTGCCAATAGGTGAATAATATAATAGGAAAGAATATGTATGCATCATTTATAGTGTACACAGGCTGTCTTAATAATAACTATCCACAGCAAAACATGCAACATAAACAGCCTAAAGTCAATCAAATTTGCATGTGAGAAAAATATTAGAGCTGATCAGTAAGGCTACATCAGCAGGAATCATGGGTATCAGTAATAATAATAAAAACACACAGTGGCCTTAACTGAAACAAAACAGCTGTTATAAAGAAACAATCATGTTTAAGAGCAGACCAGGGTGGTAAATCTGAAATCACATTTGAAATTCTGGCCGAAACCCATGAACATTCCAGAGCCCGAGATATAAATGATTCTGACTTATCATTGGTGAGGTGGCCTAGGGAAAATAACCAAGCATTCTGTTGTATTGCCATGTAGCAGAAATACGCCCTCGGCAGCTGTGTCGACTGTGCGCACGCATGTTTCAAAAGCTGTCAGTGGAGAACGACCTTTTAGTCTCGTTTGACGCATGCAGAGCTTGTGCATGTCTTTTCTGTTCAACTGATAAATGGGTTTTGGAGAGCAATATGAAAACACTGTCAAAATGAAGTGTGTGGCTGAACGCATGAGGGCAGGGTCCAAAATTAACACTAATCAAATACCAAATGTGAGTAGAAATTGATCAAATTTATCAGGAGCCTCATTTATGTAAAGATGTGAGTATAAAGCCGCGGTCACACTAGACTTTGAGCAACGGTCGTGATTTGGGTTGTCAAAAGTACCGACTTAACGGAAACGTTAAATATGTGACGATACCAGCATTTCACATTAGCATTTTGAGCGGATTCTTAAACACCTCTGATCGGCCATTGTGTTCACGCGCTCATCAGATATGTCTGATGTGATTGGCTACAATGATCAACGCTTCAAAAACATGTTGTAAATAGACATCTTTGATGCTCTTCACCGAGCGCTTACACAGATACACACGGGAGCCTTTGAAAGCAGGTGTCTAGGGGACCGGGCCACTGATAGACGCCTGCTATCAAACACTTCCGCTTTCAAACATTTCCGTGTGCTTTCAAATGCTCCTGTGTGTTGATCATTGTAGCCAATCACAGGCATATCTGTTGAGCACGTGAACACAATGGCCAATCAGAGGTGTTTATGAATCCACTCAACACAGCTCTCAAAATGCTAGGGGGAAATGCTGGTATCGTCACATTTTGAAAATTTCAGTACCGATTTGGTACTGAAGTCGGTAATTTTGAAATAACTAGTCTTGATATGACGTCTTTTTTAATAAACAAATTCAATATATAACATAATAGTAAATGCAAAAAGTTAATATATAATCTACTCCACTTTACTGCAAAAAATTGCATTTAATTCAGCCAAGAGGTTGCAGTGGTGACGTATCGATCTTTTATTTGTCACATGTCTTCACATGATACGAATTTACAGGTCAGAGTTTAACTTGAACTTTGGAATGCTCCGAAATGTGAAACGTCTTCGATGACTTTGTGTTTCCGGTCTCTAGGATTCACATGCATTTGAATGGAAGTCAATGGAATGAAAAACTGCCACTTAATGTTCCTAAATATGAAAGTACAACAATTTCTGAAATGTTCCTATACAAATGATTTATAAAAACGTCTATACACACAAAAGATTTTCCTGAATTAATCCCCCTTTACAAATCACTTCTTTTTTTTTTTTTTCAGGAAATCATATACAATTAATAAATTAATTTCAGTGACGTAATTATCACAAAGCAGTTGCTCATTTGCGCATATAATAATATTAATGCATATTGTGATTGTCTATTTATCTTTACATTTTTATTAACGATTTTGGATTATTTTAATCACTGGTATATATGAGTGCAAAAAGTTTGCATGCATTCTCTTCAGTTGGCGTATACATAAGAACATTTTCAAGTCAATTTTTACCTTTATAAATCCCAATATATTCCTCACGTTTGATGTAGGATGAAAGGGAATTTAGGACCAAATCCGATCGTACATGCGTTTTAAAAATGAGGCCCCTGGTGCAGATCCGAAAAATACTGCAAAATACAGTTTCATAGTAGGTAAAAATGTTCAAATTCATCTGCCATTGGTAGATATGGCAAAAAGTTAATCTTGGACCCTACGTGAGAGTTTACCATACTCACAGAGGCCGTATGGTAGAGAAGCATGGGGCGGATTTCATTATCAGCAGATCTGTATTCACTTCTGAAAGGAATAAAGCCTTTGTATTTCTCATACTATTGCAAAAACACTGCGCATATAAAAATATTCTATAAATAATTCTGCTGTAATATATTCAATTACTTAAACTAAGATTGTGGGCTGAATTGAAATGTCTCAGCATGCAGTAAAGCTGTCACGTCCTCATATCCTTTGCTTTCACTCTGATTTTTTTCTTCCTCTCTGAAAGTGAATACAAGAGGCTAATAATGGATTCTCTGTGTTACTCCGCATGCCACAATGACAAATGCAAACAAATCGTGCAGGCGTGGTGCAAACATTCCAACTCCATCAGTTTGTTTCATTATTCATGTAAAAGATGCATGGTTGTAAGGTACCTGGTGAGCAAAGCCCTGGAGCAAAGCACAGGACCGCTGCTTTAAAAATTACAAATTCGGTCTGACCAAATGAAAGATTGGAAAAGGTTGGCTTAGCTGTACCACACCATAGAATACGGATCGGAAAACGTGAATTCACAGTGAAAGCTATGGCAAAACAGGACACCGGTGACATGAGGTACTAGAGAGTCAAAAAAAAAGTAAAAGTAAAGTGTCTTTTAAATTAAACAGGTAATAAGTAGGGAGCACAACAAAGGTTGAGTAGGAGGAACATTATGTGCACATTATAGAATATAAATTAGTCAGAAGTACTGAAAATACAGGACAGCAAAAGTACAGAGAGAAAACAAACTAGGTGCAATGCCATTGGCTCAAGGGTCATGTGATGCAGTGAAGGATCATGGGTAGAAATTAGAGAGTGCCCATTCCAGTGACCTCAGACGTCAGCCTAGAATAGTTCAGGGAAGAGGAAAAAGGGGAGGGGTAAGGAAAAGATAGAAAAAATAGATAACATAAAATAATTCTGAAAGCATTTGACACTTCTGTACAAGAATGATCGCTTTTTCCGCCTTGTTGCTCTCCACGTTGGGTAATAATCATGCATTTCTTTCAAATCGGTCAAGCTGAAAACAATCAAGCCACTGTCAAATGTAAAAATAAAATCTATTCCGCCTCTAAAGAAACACAGTTTCCAACATCTCCTCGATTCTGACATGCTTTTGTACTTCATTACAACATCTGCATCACATCACTAGCTCCTTGCCAACAGCATTGCTAAAAATGCTTTTGGATGCAATCTTTTTTTAAATTTTTTAAATCATGTTAGGCTTTGCTGTCAAACTACAAGACTTATGCAGCAACCATACTGAACTAATCTATCCCATTTAAAATAATAAATAAATATATAACAAGATCCAAGCATTCAGCATGCTAAAATACTACACTGAAACACGGCATAACATGAACAAATCATACTACAGTTGTCCTGCTTTTTTCTTTTTTTTTTTTCTTTTAATTTCAGGAGTCTGCCTACATGAGTGAAGCTACTGATGAAGTTGACCATGGGGTTTAAGGGAAGGGTTGGTGACTTCTAAGGGAAGATTGTATGTAAGGTTTATTGGGAATCAGCTGCTGATAGCTTCAGATAATGAAAGCAGTTTGGGGCTTCAGGATGTAGTCATTGATGAGGGGTCATTCCACATGGCTGCCACGTCTCTGAACCTGCCATCAGAACCGTGGGAAAGCAATATGCATTAGTATCGCCCCGGCCGCTACCCTGCAAGCCTCAATATCACACACAAGAACAGATGTAGATGGTCTGTGGCTAAGCATCTCTGATTCCCCAAACACATTGCTAGGAAAACAGAACACTGTTGCATTTGCGATGACAGCATTAGAACAGAGTTAGAACAGCATGAGGCCATTAAAAAAGTTAGGTTACTGCAGTTTGGAAGAAAATGGCAACACTTCTGTGAAACGTTGATGGGCTCACCTTGCATTGATGAGGTACTGGGCAAGGCTGATGTTGGCGGGGGTTCCTGTAATGGTGATCTGGCGCTCTGATGACCCTTCCATGGCATTAGCTATTTTGATCTGCGCTCCAGACATCTGACGGATCTCGTTGATTTTGGTTCCCTGGCGCCCGATTATGCAGCCTATTAGCTGGGAAGAAAGTGTAAAGGTTCTTAAAAGACTGTCAAAAGAAAAAACTGTTTTGTTTATTCATGTTACAGAAAGTATGATCCGTTTTGTAATATTCACAACAGAATATATGAGTATAGTAGGTAGGTATGCTTGAGTTTTGTGACAGTCAGATAACCCATGTCAAAAGATCCTAGGAATGCAATTTGAAATGTTCTAATAATGTGGAAGCAGACTTAAAGGTGGGGTACGTCATTTAAAAAAAACACTGTTTGGAAGTTAGTCGGGCCGACACCAACAACAAACGTGTAACCAATCAGCATTAGGGGGCTTATCACGGTCGAGGAGACAGAACGAGCAAGAGGGCGATTTGAACAAAAACTGCAGAAAGAGAGATGAGACAATACAAAAGAGCTCAAAAGAATATCACTGGAATGAAGGTTTATGACTGGGCAAGCGCTTTAAGACACGTGTTTATATTAGAAAAGCTTTCCAGCGCTAGAGAGCAAAGCAGGAAGGCCTGAAAACAGACGCGGAGGCTGCTTTTATTCTGCTTCACATGTGAGTACACTGGGTTTTGATTGTCTGGAGCTGCTGTGCTGTTGGCGACCAACAACAAACTCTTGTTTGTATTTACTCGTGTACTATACGTTCATTTTTTTTGTGCTTCCTTGTTCGTTCATCATCTGCGCTTTATTTTTCGTGAAGTATTTTGTAGCAAGGTGGTTAGGATTGGAGTATGAGTTTTGGAGGCGGAGCAATGAAGATAGGGGTGGGTTTGTTTGGGTTGATTTCAAATATCAATAATGTCCAACAGCGTTTTTGAAAAATGGCTTACCCCACCTTTAATGGGATTGAAGAATCAAATTTAATCCAACTGGATAAACTAGAGATGGAAACTCAAGTCTGAAACATAGAATCGAGTCACAGTTACACTACCATTCAAAAGTTTGGGATCTTCTTTTGAAAGAAATAATACTTTTATTCAGCAAAGATGCATTAAATTGATAAAAACAATGAGAGTAAAGACATTTCTAATGTTACAAAAGATTCCCATTTCAAATAAATGCTGTTCTTTTGAACTTTCTATTCATCAAAGAATCCTGAAAAATATATAACATTTTAAAATAAATTAAAGTAGAAAAGAGTTATTTTAAATTGTAATAATATTTCACAATAACACAGTTTTACTGTTTTTTGATCAAATAAATACAGCCTTAGTAAGCATAAGAGACTTCTTTGAAAAACATTTTTAAAAAATCATACCGACCCCAAGCTTTTGTGCACATCATTATGTGTACAAACCTATTTTTAAAAGGGATTTTCAGACTTAAAGCAACACCATGGAACATTTGCTCACGGTTCCCCCATGTGGTTGATAAGCGCAATTGTCTGTTACCAGTGTTGTAAATACTGTCGCTGTATAAGCTTCCCCGTGGGCAGCGCAATACGCGTGAATTTTTTGACTAAGATGACGGAACCGGCGAATGCAGAAACCTCGTTTGGAAACTATGTCCACCGACCAGGTTAAGTAGCCCGTGTTACACTATGTTCTACAAATATCATTACATAGTTTTATTTATCGTTACTCCAGAATTGAAAAGTACAATGACAAAAAGAACGGTAGTATGTTAGCCTACTTTTTTTGCTCGCATAGTTCGTATGTAGCATTGTTTGCAAAGGGTGTAATTTGTATAGTAGAATAAAATGTTGTCCGCATGGTTTTGAGACGTGCATATTGGATCGTTTTCATCTTATAGTTAGCTGTTGGCTAACTCCACCCAGGCTATGAGTAAAAGTATGTGACGTATGCCGTAAAGCAGGTCGCACTCTTCCGCTGGCAGGGGATGGGCGGGGCTGTGTGTACCAACCCGAACACTAAACTTGCAGAGTGTGGTTGTAGCCGCTAGGAGGCTGCTCAGGTAGCAGCGGCAGTAGAATTTCTCCGGTTAAGAGTGGTTCTACCACTGAAATAATTTTAGAGACATTATTTTAAGGTCGAAAAACTACATAGTGTTACTTTAAAAGCCTTGAGACTTGATGTAGATTTGTTCTTGAAAGATCCTGACATGGACTCATTTATGTCTTCAGTTATAACAAATTATTTTTAGGATTTTCAGACAAGGGACTGAGAGTCAAAACTGAGCATGAATCTACTTATACTCACATCATTGGGAATGGTGAGTTCATGAGTACTGGCCGGGGGACTGGCATCCAGACCTGGATCAGAGAGCAGAGGGAAGCTCGAGAGACAGCCTAGGATAAACAGCACTGCATACACACTCATGATGGTGTCAACACTGAGTGTGAGCTTTAGAAGACTGGCGACCTTAATGGACCAGGTGCAGAGTGCGAGGAACTCTTAGTCCTCCAGAGGCTTTTTATGAAGGCCTTTTTTCACCTTAAACTACCATAAATATCTCTAGCAGTTCTTATCATCTGTCAAAGCTAAGTTTTCTATCTTGTCATCTGTCAAAGCTAAGTTTTCTATCTTGTCATCTGTCAAAGCTAAGTTTCCTACAGTATGTCCTTGGTCTGACACAAACATATATTTGATATGTGTGTGATATACTGTGTGTGAATAGCAAGGCATGTTCTACTCAAGTGTACGGCATTGGGTTTGCCCTTAGTAACTGCTTTAAACTGAGCTTGTACAAGACAGTGTTTATCAAGATGAATACGTAATGAATGGCTTGATGGAAGATGTGTTGTGGTCTGTAAAATCAAAACACTGATATGGTTCTCTTACACCAGTTTCTGAAGGGCAGGAAAGAACACTTTTTGTGCCACTGGTAATTTCTTTCAAGCATAAGATTCTACACCATTAGTCCCCTGAACGTGACAATGTTGCATAAGCAGCAAAACTTCACTATCTTTTATCCCGGGTCTTAGCAAAACAGGATAAGGTGCTTCAGAAAAATTTGACAAAAAAATTTAAAAATAAATAAAACAAAACAACAACAATGCAAGTTGAGTTAGTATAACAGTGAGATGTCATTTTCTGACATTTATGACTAAGATTTTTCCCCCCCTGAAATTAACCCTGAAGTTAGAAAATAAAAAAAAATAAAAAATAAAAAATTGAAAATAAATAAATAGTGGGTAGCAAGAATGAAACAATTAATTGATATATTGTTTAATAAAATAAAAAAAGAATTAAATACTAACAAATAAAATAAAACACTAGCCAAATAAAATAAAACATTGACCAAGCCAAACAAGACAAAAGTAAACAAAACAAGACAAAAAAAAAACAAACAAAAAACAAGACAAAACAAAACAAAACGAGACAAAACAAAAAGCAGTAACATTCATTTTTAAACAAACACCACCCCCCAAAAAATAAGTAAACAAAACAAATTTGACAAAGTGAAGAGCAACCACCACGGGCATGTCATGATGCTTGACATGGAACGAGAAGGAAAGAGAGAGAGAAAGACAAAGAGAGCGTCTCTACAGGTACAAAGAGAAGGAAACTTCAAAAGGGCTCGTGGGTACGTACCAGGGAAAGCAGGGGTGGTCTGTCCGAGGGGGGTAAAGGGGGTTTGCTGCATAGCCAACTGGTGGAGCTTGGTCAACTGCTGAGGGTTTGGAGGGACAGTAGAGCTAAGAGGTTATTGTTATAAGACAGGTCACACCAAGAAATCAAGAAACTAAACTAGAACAAAGAGACAAAGAGGATAAGAAGCCATGACACACTGTGGTGGAAGAAGAGCAAAAGAGAAAGCTGAAGAGATTGAAACTTTAGTAGGACTTGGCCTGGCCTTGACCTGATCTGATCGCTAACTGACCTTTGCTGAGCCCCACCTTAAATTATGATTTATAAATGTAGCGCAATTAATCATGTTACTGGGTTTTATCACTTTAAAAAATAACGTCAAAATTAAATGTCACATTTCATTCCAGACCACAAAAGAATATCGAAATATCAAATATTTTATATTTTAATACAATTTTATTTTAACATTATTTACTACTTTATGACAACATTTTATTAAAAATAGTGCTGTTCACAGAAATGTCCAAATTAATTGGGCATTCTGTAAAGCTTGCCTGATTGAGCAACTGTAACCAAGGGGGCGGAGCTTAACAAAAGGTCAATCGGACTCTAGCACAAATGTCATTTTGAAGATAGGCACTAAATGTCCTAGTAAGTTTAGTTTGTTATTTTATGTAACCTGAGCATCTCAGAAGAGTATAAATGCATTAGAATGTGACGTTATTACCAAGAATAATTTGTCCTTAAGACGCCTGAACCATGAGTGAACCGTTATTTATCAGAGATATGAACATGTAAGTGCTTGGGCAACCTTCAGAGGACACGCAAGCCTCCTTTATAAACAGTCTTTGAACCAGAGCAGACTTGCACTGGGTGTTGTTGTGTACATCCCCTAAATCTGAGTTTAAAGGAGGTTGAAAGGGATGTCCAACCTCTACTTGAGTTATTGCAGTGTCAGCTGAAGCATCTCTAAGCATCAATCACTGCCAATCTTAAATGAAAAGGACAAACACACAGCATCTCTCCTTCTCTCTGAAAGATATTCATTCAGATTATCAGTGAGGAAAACACAGCTATCAGATTAAAGAATCACCATGAACATTTTGAAAAGGTCAGTGGTTCTCAAACTGGGATCTGTAATTTTGGTGTTGTAGGTAGAAAATACATTTCCTTTCTATATACACTACCATTCAAAGGTTTGGGGTCTGTAAGAGTTTTGAAATGTTTTTGAAAGAAGTCTCTTATGCTAACCAAGGTAGCATTAATTTGATCAGAAATCATTCCAATATGTTGATTTGATGCTTAAGAATGTTGAAAACAGTTTTGCTGCCTAATATTTTTGTGGAAACCATGATAGTTTGTTCAGGATACTTTGATGAAAAGAAAGTTCATAAGAACAGCATTTATTTGAAATGAATTTTGTAACATTCTAAGGGCCCGATCTTAATGATCTAATCGCATGGTCTGAAGCGCATGGCGCAGGTGCACTTAGGGCGTGTCCGAATCCACTTTTGCTAGTTTAACAATGGAAAAAAATGGTCCAAAAGGGTTGTACCTACTTAGTCTCTTAACGAGTCACGGGTGTGTTTTGGGTGTAACATGCAATAAACTAATCAGACTGTCATCTCCCATTCCCTTTAAAAGCCATGTGCGCTTGCACAGATTTCTGTTTACATGGCGGAATATAGACACCCTCAACCTGACGAGTCAGTTTAAATACATGTGTGTATTGCCACGATTGGTCAAATAATTAGCCAATTTCATTCGTAAATACTGCAAATAGGTAATTCTGATACATGCAATGACTAACGTGCCCTTTAAATAACAAAAACATACTGCGCCATTGACTTTAGACCAGGTTTTTGTTGGTCAATGTTGGCAGAGTTGCTTTCGGTGGCCTAAAAATAGCAACACGCCAACAATGCGCCTGAACGCACCTCGCTTTCAGACCAGCACGCCCATGGGCGAACAGATGGACGTGAGTGCATTTGCTATTTAAACAACGTGGGCGCTGGATGTGAAAATGATAATTGTGTCAGGCTGAAACTTGCAAAAAACACTTGCCTGGCATCGCATTGCGCCAGGTGTATGATAGGGCCCTAAATATCTTTACTGTCATCTTTGATCAATTTATTTAATCTTTCTTTCTAAATAAAATCTTACTGACCCCAAACTTTTGAATGGTAGTGTACAATTTTAGTGCAGCTTTGTGCATGTAAAACTAATGCAACAGGTAAAGTACAAACTGATAAAGAGATGATCATTCTCAAGCTGTGTATGCTGAAAATAGAATGACAATCAAGAAAAAAGAGAGATATAATTCTGTTTGCCTGGTTTTGATACTTCTATCAATAATGTAACAAGTTTGACAAAGGATTTGTTTCTCTGTAAACAAATGATGCCTTTTCATCCTTTGACAAAACCACAACTGTAGTTTTTGGCAGTATTATATTTTTCACAGAAATGCTGATTTGCTTAATGATGAAAAATAAAAATAGATGAAAAAATTATCAGTGGTTCATGATGGTCTGAAAAGTTTGCGAACCACTGGATTAGGTATCCACGTCACTTTTGAATTACCACAGAGCGCTACGAGTCTCATATGTAATTCTATGCGGACCATTTAGAAAATGACAAACGGTGTCATTTCCTCCAACAGGCCAAGTCCTTAGAAGTTCGGTTTACATTTCGGAGGGCTGAAGTTGAGAACATTTTCAGATTGTAATGCGACAAAAATTACACATCAGAAACTTCATATTAATATTACTGCTTAATATTAATAGAGAGGTCCACACTGAAAACTACATAGCCATGCAGACTGCTGACGGTGCTGGGGGGAAGGGGGTGGATGGCTGGGGACTCACATCTGGGTGTGGAATGGCATATTGTCCCTGAATTGTGTAAGCCTGTGAAGACGGAGAGGGGAAAAAAGAGAAGAAAAATCGAATCAACATTTTTACAAGGCTGCAGGGCCCATTAAACACAAGAACTAACTGATTCATAACCGCTAAAGGATCTATTAATATTTTACAGAAACATTTGGCTTCAAAAGATGAAATTTTCTTTCATATTTTGCGTGAATAATTTTATGGGTAGTTATACAGTAATAATAGTCATCGCCTTAAATAATAGAGGCTTCTCCACACACATTTACAACACTCCTAGCTTTTCTTATCTATGCTTTAAATATATTTACTGACTGCAAATAATAACAGATAAATACATTCCTTGTTTGGGTAAATATACCCAACAATAAAATCAAATCTATTTCTGAACCATTTGAATAGATGAATATATAACATCCTTCAAGTTTTCTATTTAAACTTTTAACCTCATATCAGCTAGTATCATATTTTCATAAATGACTTAATTTCCTATACATGTTCCAGAGAATTTCAATTTAAAGTGTCACACTGATAATCATGTTGTATTTCATGGAAAAGCTGTGATGTGGCATCTATGGTCATGTTGGATGAAGTGCCTGTGAATGAGTTATGTTAAAAAGATGTTGAGAGTTTTGTTAAAGGATATTATTATTATTCATCAATGGAATGTTAGATTAGTGGAAAAAAAATTACAAACAATTTGTATTTTGTGTTGGTTGGCGAATGAGTGGGGATGACTTTGTTTGCTAGCATATCCATTTAATATTTATAACTTGACATTTCAAGTTTTATTAGAATCTGAAAATAATGAAATCCAGGTCATTTAAAGTTTCTGGTGATGTTACACTTCAAGCTTTGAAAATATTAAAAGGATATGATATTTGCTCTGAGAGGGAGGAGTTTATTTTGCAATAAGAGTGAGCCGTCGATCTAGAATTAAAATGCACTCAAAGCAGCCAAAATGCATTCATTGCCATGTGAAGATGAAGTGTGCAATTTTATATATATATCAAATGTTGGAATACTTTCTTTCTTGCCCAGTTTAATCTGCAGAGACCACTATAAGGCATCTGTATGTTGATTTCCTGAAGAGTGTAAGAGCGGCCCAACATGTTACAGTTTTTCACTTTTTTTCAATATGTGCCTTATTTCAAACTTTGTATGGTAATATGGGTGAAATGTCTGAAATATGAAAATGAAGTGAAACCAAAGCACTCGAGTTCAAAATGCACATAGTTACAAGCAAATGCAAAGTAACTTGCAAAGTGATTTTAAAGTGAACTAAACTTTGAGCACCTTCCAAGAGCTCTTACAATGCATTACTGCACCAGAAAGACAAAAACATAAAAATGTGCATTTCATTTCATTTCCATATTTGCTTAAAATTTACTTTTTGGATGGCAGTAGAAGACTAAAATATGTGATGGCAGAAGAGCAGACTCTCCTTATTGAGTCCACAGAGGCCCGCTTTGAGCTCTCATTCACAATCTAAAGCTCCTTCCTCTTTGCAAGCATTTCCCTGGTTAGGATGGTGTGACAACATGCGAGTGAGAAGGTGAGAAAACCTGAGTGAACTAACAGGCAGTGGCTGGTGCTGCAGTAAAAGGCTGAGGTTGGCTGCGGACGCCGCCAGCGGGTCGGCTCTTACCTGGCCACCTGAAAAAATGACGGGGGTGGAGGCGGGCTTTGGGCGGTAGGGAATGGTGGCACCTTTCGGTGGGGACTAGGAGAGGGGAAAAGGTAAGAGGCAGAAACAGCATTAGACCAGGAGACAGGTGCAGAAAGGTGTGCGTGGTGGAGCGTTTGTGTGGTAAAGTTGTACAAAAACAAAATCAGGCATGTTGTGAGAGCCCAACGCTAGGGGTGTCCAATTTGCTAGGCCAGGGGTGTCCAATCCTGCTCCTGGAGGGCCACAGTCCTGTAGAGTTCAGCTCCAACCCCAATTAAACACACCTAAAGCAGCTAGTCAAGGTCTTAATAAGCATACTAGAAACTTCTAGGCAGGTGTGTTGAGGCAAGTTGGAGATAAACTCTGCAGGACAGTGGCCCTCCAGGACCGAGTTTGAACACCCCTGCGCTAGGCTGTGTTGTTGAACCACAACTGTCTACTCTACAAAAACTACTTAAGGGTTAGTTCACTCAAAAATGAATATTCTGTCATTAATTACTCACCCTCATGTTGTTCCAAACCCGTAAGACTTTCGTTCATCTTCAGAACGCAAATGAAGATCTTTTTGATGAAATCTGATTAGTTTTACAAGCTCTTTATGAACTTTTTGAAGTGTGTAGCTGTCCATGGAGGGACAGAAATCTCTCAGATTTCATAAAAAAGATCTTCATTTGTGTTCCGAAGATGAACGAAAGTGTTTCACGGGTTTGGATCGATATGAGGGTGAGTAATTAATGACAGAATTTTCATTTTTGGGTGAACTAACCCTTTAAAACTCTCTACATGTGTAGGCAGTACACAGTGTATTAAGTTAATATGTAGCATTATTCCATGATAAACGTTTAATATAGTGGCACGCTACATTGTAACTATATGACCTCATCACCTTGCATGCTTTACTTCACTGAGTCTAGTTATGTTTAAAAAAAAAAATCATTTTTTGCATTTTTATGTTAAAATTCATGGCTGATATTATTTTCAATTAATTTGTCACACTGGAAATATAAGGTCGAATTAAGCACAGTGAATTTAGGGTACAATAATAACTGCAGTGTTCTGTATACTGCACATTGTAAAGATAAAAAATAGCCCTAAAATTTCATCTACCCACAAAGGATAAGAGTACCTGTTGTAAATTCCCAGGCGATCTGATTACGTTAGAAATATGTCTGTGTCTGTACAAGCGAAGAATGAAAATCATTTGATAACACCCAATCAGAGCACAATTCACCTCAGCAGGAAATCAGCCCTGCACGTCATTGGTGGATAAGAATAACATTTAAATCAATAAACCGAGATGGCGGAAGAAAGCCAACGGATGCTTTGTGTTTCTCATTAATCAAAAGAAAAACAATGTAGTCTCTCTTTGGCAGAGTGGCTCTAATGGAGTGTGGCTGTGTGTATGGTTGTGAATCCACCCCATTGTTATAGTCATAACAAATGGATTTCACCCCTCCAAAAAAGAAAATTAATTTGTTACTCAGCCTCAAGTTGTTCCAAATTGGACTTTCTTCTGTGGAACACAAAAGGAAAATACTCTACTGTATGTACTGGTTGCTCTGTTCTATGCAATTACAATGAATCGGCACTAAAGCTTTCAAGATTTAAAAAGGATGTATCATAAAAATATACTTGAAGTAGTCCATTTGACTCTTGCACCATATCCAATAATAGTGAACTTGATCAAACAATTAATCTAACTCAGATCTAACTGAAAAGAACGATTTGTTCATGAATTGGATATCAACACAAACAACAGCTTGGACATAAAAGCAAAAAAGATGGCTATTTCAGTAAATAGCCACTTAAAGTTATGATAAAATGGAAGTAATTACAGCAGTGATCTTTCCTTCCATATTGTGATGCACATTTGAGTGAAACAGATTTTTCGAAAAGGAAAAAATGTAGGGCAGGGACTTGGTTCAATCCATTGGTTGTTGATGAAGGCAGACCTTAATGTGAGCTTGCAGTCAATACAACTGCAGGGTTTAAGTGGTCTAAGCGCCATATGTTACCTGAGAAAGTAGTCTCACGTTTCACCAGACGATCGAGCTATGACATGAAATCAAATTGGACAATTCTTATTTTTTCTCATAATCTTTAATCAAAATAGCTTCCTCTCTCTTAAAACAACATCGTTTCTCTTCTCTGATGACGGGACAACCTGTCACTCAAATGAGATCACAGCAATAGCAATTCCCGATGGACAAAATCATGTCCCGCCCTACATTTTCTCTTGTTCGAGAAGCCGTTTCACTCGGATATACTGTACATCACAATAGGGAAGAAAAAACTATCGCAACTTCCATTTAATGCCAAATTGGAAAAAAAACAACATGCATGGATGAATAGTTCCCAATAACATCCATAACATGTATTTAGAAAACATTTTAATTTCATGCCAAATTTAAATTTCAGTCATGTAGCTTCAGAAGTCGAAAGGACTACTTCAATGAAAATTTTATAATGCTTTTCTGTCCTTTTGTGTTCAACAGTGTAAAGAATGTCACATGAGTTTTAAATGATATGGGGGAGTATAGAATGACAGTTTTCATTTTGGGTGAACTATCCCTTGAGCAGTACTGTTCAATACTGTACCTCCAGCATGACCACACATATTTGTTTGACACACTGGATGATGGCTTCCGGGGTGCCGGAGATTGTCACTGCGCGCTCTGTGGAGTTAGGCAGCATGTCCCCTGCTACCTGAACCTGAGCTCCTGTGGACTGGAGAGAGAGAGAGAAAAAACAACCATCTAAGATTCAGAGCATCCACTCCTGATAATGGTGTGATCGGCTTTGAGACCACACAGCTCTCAGGGGAATGCTGGGACAAATGTTGCCATCTGCATCCAAGCATATGTTTCCAATGAAGTCATTTAAAAGACAAGAACATAATCAGCACTGTCATGATTTCCATACAGCAGGGGTCCTCAACCTTTTTTAGACCAAGGACCAAAGAATTGTGTGTGACCCTGGACCACAAAACCAGTCATAAGGGTAAATTTTTTTAAATTGAGATTTATATGTCGAATGAAAGCTGAATAAATAAGCTTTCCATTGATAATGGATTCAGATCATTGAAAATCTGGAATCGGAGGGTGCAAAAAAAATCTAAATATTAAGAAAATCGCTTTTAAAGTTGTCCAAATGAAGTCCTTAGCAATGCATATCCACTCACAAAAAATAAAGTTTTGATATATTTATGGTAGGAAATTCACAAAATATCTTTATGGAACATGATCTTTACTTAATATCCTAATGATTTTTAGCATAAAAGAAAAATCGATAATTTTGAACCCTACAATGTATTAATACAAATATAACCGTGCGACTTATGACTGGTTTTGTGGTCCAGGGTCACAATTGCGTTTGTAGGCTGTTAGTCCTGGTCTGCTTAGCGTTCACATTGGCATTTTTAACACCAAACCTAAAGATACCGAACCTAAAGGCATAGGGATACGTTTACAACCTGATTGGTCGGCTTTTATGACGTATATTTAGTGACGAAACTTACCGAACATCCAAAACAATACTCTGTGCTGGGCTAAATGCATTCGTTGTACATGCATAGCCTACATATGATGGTATTTTGACCAGCTGAGAACTCGTGAAGAGCTTATAAAATGTGTAAAGGAGTCAAAACAGCGGCAGGAATCCCTCCGTCACACACACAAACGACGATCTGCTGCGAGGAGACGCGGTTCAAATGCCTGTACCGAACTGTAATGCCTATGATGAGAAAAAACAGGTATGCTTGAGCATTCTGTAGCATCTTGTGACATCGTGTCCTGTTTTCTGGTTTGTTTCCATGTCTTTGGTCCATGTTGCTTTCATATTTCATTCGACCTGCAACAGAGTTAATTTGGAAGCAGACCCGCAGACCCCGTCTCGGTCCACTTGTTTGGTGCGCAGCAGTGTTCGGATGGGAGCGTTCACAGTTATTCAAATGAACCGCACTAACAGAGCAATCGCACCAGGGTTCGTTTTAATCGAACCAAGCATGCAAAGTGTGTAATATTTTTACATTGTTTGTATATAATTGTTTGTGGCTTTGTGGTTGAAGACTCCTGTCATACAGTATTGCCCATTTACAGTACAAGATGGGCTTGGTAAAGTTGCATAGGCTAGTAAATTCAATGGCAATCCTTGACCTGAAAGTGAGAATAATGGCAGGTTCGTACCTCTCTCATTTCTTTGATTTTTGAGCCTCCCTTGCCAATGAGGGAGCCGCACTGACTGGCGGGCACCACAAGGCGCAAAGTGACAGGGGGCTTACTGGTGGCTGGGCTGTTGCTCATGGAGTTGATTATATCCTGAAGAAATATCAGAAAATAATTACATAATAAGCAATAAAACTTTAATATAGCTGCAACAACAATGTGGCTAACCTAATCAGAAATCACAGTTGAAATTTTTGTTTGTTTGTTTGTTTTTTGTGAAGATGTTTGTGCATTGAAGCCAGACTACTCTTATCTTATCAAGTTCCAAATATAAAGAGAAGAAAATCAAAACAGATGAAGTACTGTTAATTTTATCAGATTATTTAAAAATGTGTATTACCAATTTTGAAATTGTTTTTTGAAAGAAATTAATATTTTATTCAGTAAAGATCCATTAAATTAATCAAAAGTTACAGTAAAGCACATATTTGTTCTTTTAAACTTTCTATCAATCAAAGAATCCTGAATTTTTAGTCACGATTTCCAAAAAATTTAGCAACACATCTGTTTTCAGCCCAATCTTTCTTGATCAGCATATTAAAATGATTTCTGAAGGATCATGTGACGCTGAAGACTGGAGTAATGATGCTGAAAATTCAGCTTTGCCATGACACAAATTTTACATTTGACAGTATATTAACATAGAAAACAATTATTTTAAATGTTAATACATTATTACAGTTTTAACTGTATTTTTTGATCAAATAAATGCAGTGAGCATGAGAAACATTTAAAAATCTTACTGATCTTTTGAATGGTAGTGTATATAGTACCATTAAAGGGTCAGTTCACCCAAAAATGAAAATTCTGTCATTAATTACTCACCCTCATGCCGTTCCACACCCGTAAGACCTTTGTTCATCTTAAGAACATAAATTAAGATATTTTTGATAAAATCCGATTCAGTGAGGCTTCTTTTGCCAGCAAGACAATTAACATTTTCAAATTCCCAGAAAGCTACTAAAGACATATTTAAAACGGTTCATGTGACTACAGTGGTTCAAGCCTAATGTTATGAAGCGATGAGAATACTTTTTGTGCGGCAAAAAAAACTAAATAACAACTTTATTCAATAATATCTAGTGATGGAGGATTTCAAAACACTGCTTCATGAAGCTTCGAAGCTTTACGAATCGTTTGTTTCGAATCAGTGGTTCGGAGCGTGTATCAAACTGCCAAAGTCACATGATTTCAGTAAACGAGGCCCTGTTATGTCATAAATGTTTCGAAAAGTTTTGAAATTTCAATGGTTTATGTGACTTTTTATGTGGCAGTTTGATACAAGATTCGTAAAGCTTTTGAAGCTTCATGAAGCAGTGAAATCGCCCATCACTAGATATTGTTGAATAAAGTCGTTATTTAGTTTTTTTGGCACACAAAAAGTATTCTCGTCCCTTCATAACTTTAAGGTTGAACCACCGTAGTCACATGAACTGTTTTAAATATCTTTAGTAGCTTTCTGGGCATCTGAGAGTGTTAACTGTCTTGCTGGCAATGCAGGCCTCACTGAGCCATCGGATTTTATCAAAAATATCTTAATTTGTGTTCTGAAGATGAACGAAGGTCTTACTGGTGTGGAACAACATGAGGGTGAGTAATTAATGACAGAATTTTCATTTCTGGGTGAACTAACCCTTTAACATTGACAAATAACATTTTAGTCAGTTTTGTTAAAGTGGTTTGTTTGTGTTAAGTGAGATTTTCAAATACTGTATTCAAGACAGCACCTCTTCAAACTTGTACGCAATCATAGCGAAGGCCTTAAAGATGGCATCTGTGGGTCCAGTGATGGTGACGATCCTCTCAGGACAGTTTCCTTCTGAGATGTTGATGCGAGCGCCACTCTGTAAGATGCCAAATGTCAAGTTAACCATCATGTTCTTGTCTGAGAGACTCCATGACCCTTTTAATAGCTCAAAAACACACTTAAAAGGTGCAATTTTAAAATACTTTCCTTTATCTTATTTTAACAGGTAAAAATAACATGTAAATTTCAAATTACTATTATTATATTTAGACATACAAAATTGAGGTCCTAATTTCAAACAAAGCCAATCTCAACAGAACAAGAGGGTTTTGGTACAATGAATTAGTGAAAAGAAACATACCTCTTCACGCATCTTCTTCACAGTTTCCCCTTTCTGTAGCAAAAATAAGAACTGAATATTTAGATTCAGTGCTTAAAACATACACACACACACACACACACACACACCTATACACACAATGTCTGTATCTAACATACCTTTCCAATGATGCTTCCCACTTCCTGAAGGAATAAAAAAAAGAACCAATCAAATCTTTGCAAGCATAAACAGAACATTTTGGCCATTCACAGTTTTGTAAAAACAAATTTCCTCACAAAAATGGCTCTATTTATATTCAGTCCTTGTTTACAGAAAATTAACGAGTCTAAAAGGTCACTGATACTGACGACCCCTGATTCACCTTGTCCTGAAACAGTGGGTCAGGAGAGGACACATCCCTCAGGCACACTCTGCAGTGACATCACCAACCTACCCCCATCCACTTCTCTCTGTCCTGCTCTGCGGGCTCAGCTTACCTTGCCGTGCATGAGAAGCCGGATGGTCAGGGTCACATTCAGCCCGCCCTCTGACTGGACTTTGTTGGGTTCCATACTAGGAGTGGAGGTGAAGCAGGAATATGGTCACGTGACAGGAATTCCCCAGGAGAAGGACGAGAATGATGGTTCAGCAGCCAACCAGTCACCTGCAAGGGAGGATGGGATAACAATTCACAAGAGTCATAAAGAGCCCAAGACTTCCAAATGAGAAATGAAGACGGTTGCAGAATGTTTGGCTCAGCTCAGGAACGAAAGCTTGGAATTAAAGGAATGTTCCTCTGTTGAAAGGCTCAGCATTTGTGACAGTCACAAAAAATAATCTCGACTTGTTTAAAATAAATTCACTACTGTTCAAAAGTTTGGGGTCGGTAAGATTTTTTTAATGTTTTGAAAAGCCTCTCACCGAGGCTGAATTTATTTGATCAAAGGAGAGAAAAAAGTAATAGCACTTGCTGTCCTCAAACAATAGTGTAAATAAAAAAAATAAAAAAAATTGAATTTTTTTACAGTTAAACATTATTGTAAAAGGTATACTGCCTGTTCCAGAGAGTTTAAAAACAGAAATGTGAACTTGTAGTTTAACTTGTATTGTAATTCCTGTAATGATTTACATTTTATATACTGTGTATGTTTTATGTTTTTTTTTTAATTACTTAAAAGTCAAACTATTTTCTGTGATAAATCAACCTTATGCACAAAGCATAGTTGTATTGAATATGGAACATTCCACAATGCCACATCATTAATAGCCTTTTATATTCATAGTCTGAACACAAGAGGGAGCACTTCACAAGTAATCAAACTAAATGTTTGTTGCCAGGCAGTAATCTCAAATTAATTTCAAAATCGAATAGCCGCTGAGGTCATTCGGCTTTTAGCATACAGTACAATACTTCATGGGCTATTAAGCCAGTGTAAGAAAATACATGAACAAAACCAGTAGAGTTAAAACCAAACTGATCTCAGTAAAATCATGTTAAAAAAGATTTAGATCCAATGCCCAAAAATACTGGAGAGAATGACCAACACCCAACACAAACAATATTGATGACAATATTATGGGTAGACAAAGACGGTAACTGATTTCTGCATTCATTAATAAAATTCTATACATTCCAAGGACCAATTCTATTCAATTAAAACTAATTTACATGGCTATGAGGAAGAGAAATGATTTTAAAATCATTTAAGAACATGGAACTAAAAAAGTAAATTAATAAAAAGAAGCATCAAGCCTCTTCAATTCTGCGTAAATCTGCAGATTTCTGTGGGTTTACCATAAACAAGGTCATATAAAACAACTTATTTTCCATTTTGTGTAATAATTCATAACATTCAGCTTATCCGAATCTGTATTTTGGGTCTCTCTGATCCCATCCGATGATTTCTCATCCTCAGTGGTTATAATGAGTATCTGGCTGTACTCTCGTGAGGGAGGGGGAAATTCTAACTCCTCAGCACAGCTTCAGACCTGTCCCTTTTTCAGTGATTTATGCCGTAATGTGGGTCTGGGGATCAACAACGATTGAGAGATTGAAACATTAAGCCGTCCCAGTGCAGCTGCCAGACCTTTCGAATGGAGCGCAGGATAAAGAGAGAGCAAAAAGTGAATGATGGTGACTGTAAAAAGCACGATGAAAGAAAAATAACATGCGTGCTCGAGGATGAGATGTGCGGTGCAAAGTTTTGAGCACAAATGTTTGGGTTATGTGTGAGAGAAACGCATCGAGAAAGCAAAGGGAAGATAAGAACAGATTCACATGGGTATATGAGATGAGCTGCCAGCTGTCCGCAAATCTCCTGCTTAGCACAGATTGCATACAAATTCTAATCTGAGCTAAGAGCACATAGAAGCAACAAAGCAAATGGACAGAAGTGAACCAGCCTGTACTCTTACAAATGGATGTCCTCCATTTTAAGAAGCCACTGACCTGAGAAAACCTTCTGAAAAAGAAGTGCTCTTAATGGTAATAAATGTGCACTTGTAGTGCACTTTAAAACTATTAAGTATATTTTTGAAAAACTATACTTGCAGATATTATAATATTAATGTAATAAAAAGACACTTTTAAGACTAAGTAAACACTTAAGTACACTTTTAAAAACAAGTACACACATTTTTCAAAGTACTGATTTATATCATGTAAAATCAAAATAATGACTTATAATCATGTTTTAATAATATACTGTCAAGCTTTAATAAAAAGTACAAGTATTTTGATTACTAAAGCACATGTAAAGTACTTGATTATAACTTCAACTGTAGTGTGTTATTTGATATTATAAGCTAATACATTTTAAATGTACTAAATTGCAACATTATTACAAATGTGTAAATACAAATATATTTAAATAGATGACATACAAGTATATTTTAGTTCACCATAAATGCTTGTCAGTACATACAGGGGCTGGTCATATAATTAGAATATCATCAAAAAGTTGATTTATTTCACTAATTCCATTCAAAAAGTGAAACTTGTATATTATATTCACTCATTACACACAGACTGATATATTTCAAATGTTTATTTCTTTTAATTTTGATGATTATAACTGACAACTAAGGAAAATCCCAAATTCAGTATTTCAGAAAATTAGAATATTGTGAAAAGGTTCAATATTGAAGACACCTGGTGCCACACTCTAATCAGTTAATTAACTCAAAACACCTGCAAAGGCCTTTAAATGGTCTCTCGGTCTAGTTCTATAGGCTACACAATCATGGGGAAGACTGCTGACTTGACAGTTGTCCAAAAGATGGCCATTGACACCTTGCACAAGGAGGGCAAGACACAAAAGGTCATTGAGAGGCTGGCTGTTCACAGAGCTCTGTGTCCAAGCACATTAATAGAGAGGCGAAGGGAAGGAAAAGATATGGTAGAAAAAAGTGTACAAGCAATAGGGATAACCGCACCCTGGAGAGGATTGTGAAACAAAACCCATTCAAAAATGTGGGGGAGATTCACAAAGAGTGGACTGCAGCTGGAGTCAGTGCTTCAAGAACCACTACGCACAGACGTATGCAAGACATGGGTTTCAGCTGTCGCATTCCACTCTTGAACAACAGACAGCGTCAGAAGCGTCTCGCCTGGGCTAAAGACAAAAAGGACTAGACTGCTGCTGAGTGGTCCAAAGTTATGTTCTCTGATGAAAGTAAATTTTGCATTTCCTTTGGAAATCAGGGTCCCAGAGTCTGGAGGAAGAGAGGAGAGGCACACAATCCATGTTGCTTGAGGTCCAGTGTAATGTTTCCACAGTCAGTGATGGTTTGGGGTGCCATGTCATCTGCTGGTGTTGGTCCACTGTGTTTTCTGAAGTCCAAGGTCAACGCAGCCGTATGCAAGGAAGTTTTAGAGCACTTCATGCTTCCTGCTGCTGACCAACTTTATGGAAATGCAGATTTCATTTTCCAACAGGACTTGGCACCTGCACACAGTGCCAAAGCTATTAGTACCTGGTTTAAGGACCATGGTATCCCTGTTCTTAATTGGCCAGCAAACTCTCCTGACCGTAACCCCATAGAAAATCTATGGGGTATTGTGAAGAGGAAGATGCAATATGCCAGACCCAACAATGCAGAAGAGCCGAAGGCCACTATCAGAGCAACCTGGGCTCTCATAACACCTGAGCAGTGCCACAGACTGATCGACTCCATACCACGCCGTATTGCTGCAGTAATTCAGGCAAAAGGAGCCCAAACTAAGTATTGAGTGCTGTACATTCTCATACTTTTCATGTTCATACTTTTCAGTTGGCCAAGATTTCTAAAAATCCTTTCTTTGTATTGGTCTTAAGTAATATTCTAATTTTCTGAGATACTGAATTTGGGATTTTCCTTAGTTGTCAGTTATAATCATCAAAATTAAAAGAAATAAACATTTGAAATATATCAGTCTGTGTGTAATGAATGAATATAATACACATGTTTCACTTTTTGAATGGAATTAGAGAAATAAATCCACTTTTTGATGATATTCTAATTATATGACCAGCACCTGTATATATATTTCAAAGACAATAGAATTATGAAATTAGATATAAAGAGTGCTTATTGACCCAAGTAAGTAGAACTTAAGTTCAACTAATACCATTTGATATAAATTTAAACTAGAATGCATTGATTTAATTGCAGAAAACATGCAATTAAGTGTCCGAAAACATTACATTCAGTTAGCATTTAAGTATATTCTTTTAAAGGATGAAGTACTGTAATAAGTAATAAGGGTGTGATGAGATCTCATGCCACGAGATTTTGCAAGATTAAAATGTGACGAGATTTCTCGACGAGGCGAAAAGCTGTCTTGCGATATTGCCATGACGGAGTGTGAGGGTGAAATTACGATAGAATATGCCACCGCTCATTTTGCTTTTTATTTAAATAGAAACCATTTAATTTAGTTAGATAACGGTCACTTAAATTCCATCCAGCTCATTCAAAAAGGGCTGCAGAGTCACGTGACGAGAGTAAGAGATGAGATGACTGACAAGACCATGCCAGAGGATTTGTAGCGCAACAGAATAGAATTGTAGTAGTATTGCAGAATGCGCACTCAGCACCTCTCCTCCCTATTCACAGAGTACGCGCCAAAGCAAAAGTAAAACGCGAGTGTGCAATCAAAAGCGATTTCAATACCCTATATTATGAAAGCGTCTCCCTCATGCATGCAAATATTTCCCAATTTGAAAGTTATCTTAGGCTGGGCTGTGTAGTTGTAACCATCTCTTAGCTCTGTATCAAGCTTGAATAAAAAAAAGTGTCTCCATTTGCACTTTGAATATAAGAGAGTAATTTGATTATGGTTGGTTTAATGTTTGCACTTATTAAGACTAAGCGAAAACTGTGTTTTTATTTATGCTGTTTTTATTTCTATGATCAATTTGAGGACAGGAGTTCAGTTAGGAGGTCAAAAGTTGAAGAAGCTCATAAATCAGGTAGTTCTAAGAGTCTCATATTAAATCATACAGGAGAGAAGCCAGTCAGTTGAGTTTGTGGCTAAACTTTTTACAGTGCTTGAGTATTGTTGTCTTTTACTGCATATGATAATTGATACTCAGAAAGTAGAACTGAAATGACATTCAATACAAGATGATTAGTTAAAACATTTCAAATGCACCTGCAGAATATTTTTGTAGTCATGTATTTCGTCACTGAGGATTTCTTAAAAATAATGAGTAAAAATCTTGTCTCGTCTCGTTCTTGTGAACTCAATCTCGTGTCTCGTCCCATGAGTTAACGGTCTCATCACACCCCTAATAAGTAACTTAAAAAAGTATGCTAAAGCGTACTTCTTTTTTCACAAGAGAAAACAAAAGAAAACTTGTGTGAAAATGGGTACAGAGAAACGCTGTAGCAATTCACTCCAAGAATAAATAATGTAAAAAAGGAAAGTAATTACAAAGAAAATCGGGTTGAATACAAACGCTTGATGTTTTATTCTTCTACATTGAACTATTTTCTATCATAGTGTGTAGAAACTCACACACACCACAAACGCAATGCAATGTTTTGGAAGTGACAACCACATTTAAATCCCTTAAATTACAAATCAGGAAAACATTGTTCGGAGTAAATGTGGATGGAAGTTTCGGGCGTGAATTTGTTGAAGGAGATGTTGCAGATATCACTGTGTGCGTACAGAACAGGATTAAGAGGAGTGGCAACTGTATTTAGCTGTAGTGTGTGCTTGGTCACAGAGAGCAAACAATGTTCCACACTTCTCCTCATGACTCACTTAATGTTGTAGTTCTTCATCCTCCTCAGATGACTTAAATCTCAAATGCCTTCAAGTTCAACCCTGCATGAAATCTTATCTAATTAAATCAGCATGTAAGACAACAAACAACGTGGATGCTGTGGGCGAGGTGCTAACACCTTGTGGCAACTTTACGCATACACTAAATTTGGATTGAGGAAAGGCAATCTTATCGTTTATGCGATGCTAATGCTCCATATCTGGTGCTTCAATGAAAAGCTGTTTGAACAACATGAATATTATTACTCAGATGATCATGTTTAGTGAACCGTTACGAATGCCTGAAGGATTACATTTTTAAAGTGCTTCTTTCTTTGTATATTTTGAGGTGACATAATGGAGTGTTTCTTCAGACATTGGGTTGATTTAAATGCACAAATATTATTTTTGTCATATGAAGGTAACATTTAATGTGGTCTAGGAAACTTTTTACAACACCATTTTTTATGTAAGATTTTTGCGAGTTTATATCTCGCAATTGTGTGAAAAAAAAATCGGAATTGTGAGATAAAAAGTCGCAATTACCTTTTTTTTTTAATTTAGTGGTAGAAACAAGCTTCCATAGTTTTGACATTGTTCATAAATTATAATGTCAGAATTACGAGATATAAACTCACAATTCTTACTTTTTTCTCACAATTGCGAGTTTATAGCTTGCAATTCAGATTTTTTCCCCCCACAATTCTGTTTTTTTCTCACAATTCTGACTTTTCCTCACATTTGTGAGTTTATATCTCGCAATTCTGACTTTTTCCTCACAATTGCAGGTTTATATCTTGCAATTCTGACTTTTTTCTCACAATTCTGACTTTTTTTCTCAGAATTGTTAGATATAAAGACATAATTGCGAATTAGAAAATCAAATTCTGAGGGGAGAAAAAAATACTTAATTGCATGATATAAAGTTGCAATTACCTTTTTTATTTTTTATTTAAAACAAGAAATTGCAAGATATAAACTCACAATTCTGACTTTTTTCTCACAATTGCGAGTTTATATCTCCAAATTCAGATTTTTTCTCCTCACAATCCTGACTTTTTTCCTCACAATTCGGACTTTTTTCTCACAATTGCGAGTTTATATCTCGCAAGTCAAAAAAAGACTTAATTGCATGATATAAAGTTGCAATTCTGAGAAAAAAAAAGTCAGAATTGTGAGATAAAAAGTTGCAATTACCTTTTTTATTTTTTATTTAAAACAAGAAATTGCAAGATATAAACTCACAATTCTGACTTTTTTCTCACAATTGCGAGTTTATATCTCCAAATTCAGATTTTTTCTCCTCACAATTCTGACTTTTTTCTCACAATTGCGAGTTTATATCTCGCAAGTCAAAAAAATACTTAATTGCATGATATAAAGTTGCAATTCTGAGAAAAAAAAGTCAGAATTGTGAGATAAAAAGTGGCAATTACCTTTTTAATTTTTTATTCAGTGGCAGAAACAAGCTTCCATACAAAACAGAATGTGAAACAAATCATTTCAAAATGTGTACACAAATAATGACTGGCCGTCTGAACCAACAGTTTTGCCTCTAAAACATAACTAGCATGATATTTAAATTGTGCATCCTCAGTAATTTTGCCAAATAAGCAAGAATTGTGAAAATATTTAATTGTGTGCATTTAGTATAAATCATCTAGCTATGAAATTAGTCATAGCAAGACAAAACAATTCTATCACAAAAATACAGAATCATGTGAGGCACGCATATAGTTAGAAGACAAATTAAATAAACTAATGAAAGTGTGAAAAGTGTGTTTAGTTTCTAAAAGTCCACAGGGTCAAAAGTGCCTAAAAAACACCCAAACACAGAACAAACACATGGTCGGGTGAACAACAGCCCGCAGAATTCAGCAGACATCTGAACGCTACATCTGTGGGCTGATTACAGCAGTCATCAGAGCAAAAGCAATGGCTGCATAAACACACTAATGTTACCTTAAATGGCATGTGTCCTTTAAACCACTTTCTTTTGATGTCAAAGTGTGTGTATTTAGCAAGCACATTTCCATTGCTTTTCAAAAAAGTATGAGCAGATTAAAAATTAGCCATTGAAATACTTCACATTTTAATTCTATTTTATGTTAATCATAAGTCTGATATCTTCCCGGTGGTAGATAAGCTCAGTCTTTGCTGAAGCGCAGGATACAGAAAGTGGGTCAGCCCTTCCTCTAAAGAGCTTCTGGCCCCTTCCTCTGTGGTACCTATTGAATTAATCACGCTTTACGCTTGGTCAAGCAGTGCTCCCAAAATGCTCCTTTTTCTATCTCTCTCCACTTTGCTTCAAAAGCAGCACAATACTGTCTCATTTTAATTCATATAAATGACCAACAGCCAAACATGTTATACAGTATCTGTGAAATTATGTTGTTTAGTTAAAAAAAAAAACAGTTCAGACTAAATTTTGATTAAATAAACACATGTAACTGCACATTCAATATTAATTCAACTTTCTCTAAGGGATAGTTCATCCAAAAATTAAAGGGGTCATATGATGCTTTTTAATGTTTTCCTTTAGTGTGTAATGTATCTGTTTGTGCAAGTATATGACCTGCAAAGTTACAAAGCTCAGTCTCCCACAAAGGGATTTATTCACAACACTGTTCCAGACCTGCCTCAAATGCCTCGATCGAAGTCCAGATATTACTTCCTCAAACATCCATGTCACAATGTGAAATATTAGCGTAAAGCCCGCCCAAAGGCATACGCAAAGAAAGAAGGCGAGGTTTCAGTAAATGTCGCGGAGATGCTGTGTGTTTGGATGCGTGATATGGTAAGGGGCGTTATATTTCTGACACACCCTTGAGGTGTTTGGCCAATCACAATGTACTGGGTCAGCTGGCCAATCAGAGCGCCCTGGGCTTTTCAGAAGGAAGGGCTTTGTAGAAATCTGTTCGTTTCAGACAGACTGTGAATAGAGGAGCTGCAAAAATGTACAGTATGTGTTTTTTGAACATTAAACCATATTTTACTACACTCAATAATCAAATTAATTAACTTTTAAAATAGCACCATATGACCCCTTTAAAACAGGCATTTACTCGCCATTTACTCCAAACCAAGCCATGCATTTCTTTTGTTTGCTGAGCAGAAAAGTAGATTATTTGAAGATTGTTGGAGTCACAACATTAGACCCCATTTGACTGATTTTGATTTCATTGAATGGACACGAAGAAAGCGCTGTTAGAATTAACTAAAAATGATTAAAAATGGTTTCCGTTAACTGAAATAAAGATGAAAATGAATAAAATATAAATATTAGATTCTTAAATTTTCCCATGGCAATTAAATGAAAATAAATTAAAGTATTACAATTATTATCATCAAAATTGAAATAAAAATATTAAAAAAACAAAATCTAATAAAATGACAAAAGCACAACAAAAATAAAAAAACTTAAAAATAAAAGCTAATTCAAAATATTAATAAATACTATAAAAGTATATAAATAATACTAAAATAACAGTAAAGGACAGTCATACATGTTTTGAATGACATGATTAGGATAAATTTTTAGTAACTTTCATTTTGGGTGAACTATCCCTTTAAAGGCCAATTCACACCGCCCCGACAACAGCCAACAAACACCAACAAACGCCGACGAACAAGTTGGCCGTTGGATTTAGAATTCTATGAGAAAAAACTGTCATGTTCACACCGCCCCGACAAACACCAACAAACGAGTGAAGTATGACTGGGAAAATTCCACACCTACATACGTGTAACCATGTTAACAATATTGTCAGGCAAGTTTATTACATTAATAATTAATCATATATATTTTCATTGTATTAAAGTATTGAGGCAAAACAAAAATACTAACCTGAAATCCGAAGCGCTGTAGCCATCGATCTGATTGTAACCTATTGCGCTGCGGTTGGTATACACCGTTTTTTTTACTTTTTTAGCGCGACCCTTTTTATTATCGAGACCCATAAGCATATAATACAACCATGAAGCTAAACAAGCCAAAACGAATTATTAAAAAAACAAAACTGAAGGTAAACCTGCGTTGCTCTCATGGTGGTTATAACGTTACCTCTCTCTTTTGGTGAAGTGGAGCAGCTGCTCTTGCTGAATGGCACGGATTGCACTATGGACTATTATTGTACCTTTTGTATATTTTTATTTTTAACTGTATTTTATTTTTTTATAACGAACAAGCTGCGATGTCACGTTTCCAGTACTTTGTTGTGTGCGCGTGAGGCGCGGGCGCGATTAAACAGCTATCTTTGCAGGGGACTTGCCTCATCGTCATGGCAACGGTTCGTGAACAGGTCAGATTACGTCAGAGTTTGTTGCCGTTTGTTGGAAAACTGTTCACACCACGCAGACATTCCACGACCCGACAAACGCCGATTAAACATGTTCAGTCGGGTGAAAACAGACTCCGACCAACGCCAACAGACGCCAACAGGGGTATCACACCGATCCAACAAACTCCAACAGACGAGTTTGTTGGCGTTTGTTGGCTGTTGTCGGGGCGGTGTGAATTGGCCTTAAGTTGCTACATTGCTCTGACCCCTAAAATGTGGTAAAAATCTGTGTAATACACAGCCTTCAACTGGCAATGTTAAAATGTATTTAATTAAATTCAGTTTTGCAGATGAACCTTGAGCTGCCAGTGTCCCATAAGTGTTTTTCATTTCCATTGTCTCTGTGCTCAACTTCACCTATTTTAATAGCTAATATATCAACGATTATTGCCAAAACAATATTTAAAAACAATGGATACATGAAGACATGGGTGATATGACAAATATATAGATGTATAGACTATGTTAGATTTAAAGTGAAAGATAACTGCTATGCCTTCACCACTCCTGACCATGGTTGATTTCCCCAGCAAGAGGAGGTTAGAATGAGTGGATATATGGAGTGTACAAAAGAAAAAAAGAACATTTAAAACTGGTGTTTTGATAGCTGCTATAACAGGAGAAGAAAAATAATAACCCTATTGCTTACAATGGTGTGACCTTGTAATAGGGAAAATAACAGGAGACAGAACCTGAGGCTGCAATTCACTCCCACACAACCAGAAACTAACAAACACCCCACTTCCTAAAATGACCACTGCAATTTAAACAGTTCTGCAATGAGAAAATAAATCAAAATGTTTTTTCAGACCATACAGGCTGTTTTTCTAATTACTGTGAAATGGAAAAAAAGTTCTTGAACATCAGGAGCCAGAAGACCACATAAACAAGCCATTTGTCAACTGCTCAAAGCTATTGACCCCTACTGGCTGAATCACAAAACAATAGAAGTGTGGGTAACACTAGGGTACAATCATTTAAATGTAACTATGTAACTTTTTTTGCTCATTATCAGTCCTTCTAACAAAACTTGTTTTTGTCTTACCCTGATTCACTATGGTAAGCCTAAGTGTTTATGTTTTAGACCTGATGGGATATGGTTTTTGCAGGAAATTGCGTACATACGTCACTCGCCCGTGCGTGTCACGTCATATCCGTAAACAGAGAAAAGTTGCTCCGGCTACTTTGATGCGTGTATAGTGTGGGAGTGGCATAGGTTAGTTGTCACAACAAGTGAGAAAGGTTGACATGGAGCATGATAAATCTCCAGGGAATCACCCGTTTAAAAAAAAAAAGCCGAACAGAGGAGAGTTTGCTAGCAAAAAGAGAACGCGAAAGAACTTGTAATAAAATGAGAATCAACATCGGCTTGTCTTTTCAGAGATGGCGAGAACTGAGGGATTTGAAATGTTGTAAAAGCGACGTGGAGATGTTTTTATTACTCAACAGGTAAGGTAATTTACTGAAGAGATAAATTGCCATAAGTATCTCTCTAACAGAGTTCATTGTAAAGAATTATCTATTCTTCATGTAGCACTGTGCTGGGATTTATTTTCAAGGAAGTACCTTGTCTATTATTGGGTATAGCTACAGTAACGTCTTTAGCTAGTCAGCTTGAGATCCTTTCCATTATATCTCTTGAGCCTAGCAGTGAATTTTTTATGAGCAGTAGGATAATTTCTCCCTTTCTCTCTCTCTTTTAGTTATGAGAAAGAACCATATTCATCTATAGTCACGCAGAGCCGAAGCACAACCAAAACAATGTTCTTCTGCTAAATGCATGCAGTTTTGCTTTTTAACCACCAGAGGGCCAAAAGTTACATAGTGTACCTTTAATTTCTCCTTTGACAAAATCATGATAATGAGAAAGGGCAAATACTGTAATGAAACAATTTGCACAAGGTTAAAGCACACGAGCAGACCATCTACGGGACAAGCCGGGTTCCATCAAAACGCACACAATAATAATCTTTTACATTGTAATCCTTTTGATTTTAATATTTGTCATGTTTGTGTGCTGCGCGTCCCTGTGTGTGTGTAAGCAGTGTGTACACACGTTGTGCACCCGCCTATAGGTGCATATTACTAATGCGCTCTTTAAATAACAAAAAAAATATTGCGCCATTGACTTTAGAGCAGGTTTCAGTTGGTCAATGATGCAGTCTATTTCCGTTGCCTCAAAATAGCAACGCGCCAACAATGCGCCTGAACACACCTCGATTTCAGACCAGCACGCCCCTGGGGGCGCAAATGCATTTGCTATTTAAACAACTTGCCGCAGGACGTGAAAATGATAACTGCGTCGGGCTGAAACTAGCAAAAAACACTTGCGTCGCGCCTGCCGCCGCATTGTGCGCGGTGTATGATAGGACCCATGGAGTCAGATTGGAGGAGAGGGACTAAAAAGACAGAGACATGTGCGATGTCAGCTGAAAAGGAAAGATGTTTCAAAGATGAAGAAAACTTTGAAAGAAGATTACCAAAACTAAAACTAAAAATTTGGAATAGCATGCACAATAATACCAGGAACATGCATTGAGATGGTAAATAGGCTCAATTTTGATTTCATAATTTAATAATGATTTAGCATTGTCTAGTTGTCCGGTTTGTTTAACTTTTCTTTGGTTATATGTCATGCAATGTTTAATCTATCATGAATAACACTGACAAAAGTTTTTTATATTTTGTGAATTAATATTTTTGGAATCAAAAAACTGGGTGACAAAAATTTTAGTCAATGCAAGCATGTCCATCCAAACTGCTGACGCACTGTCCACCGCTAGAACGCTAACTGCGCTTCTGTAGAGAAGTTGAAGGGTGCTGAGATTGTAGATTTACTGCACCCTACTTAATTCTTTATTAACTCAGTGATTCCAGAATGAACTTTTACCAGAAAGTATGAGTTTCTTTCTTCTGTTGAACACAAAAGATAATTTGAAGAATGTTGGTAACCAGACAGTTGACGGTAACCATTGATGTCCACAGTATGTTTTTCCCACTATGGAAGTCATTCTTTAAAATATCTTAATTTGTGTTCAACAGAAGAACAAAACTTGAAACAGGTTTGGAACAACTTGAGGGTGGGTGAGTGATGACAAAATTTAATTTTTTTGGTGAACTATCCCTTTAAAGTCAACATTCGCAGCTCATTTTCTTTTCTATAAAAAAAAAAAAGTAGACTGGGACTTGATTTGATTAACAAATGAGATGCTCATATTACAAAGAATTGTTTTAATTGGAAAAAATTTCAACAAGTCCAGAAACCTGTAAATAGAGTTTTTCATGTTGACTTTAAGGTAATGTTAAATCATAAAGACATAGAACAGTGAGTGTGGTCCTCTCTGGCAGAAAGATGGGGTAAGTCCCCGAACAAGTGGGCTGGCAGGGAGGCCTGGACAAATCAAGCGCCATGATTTATCGTGTTAAACACATCACTAGTCCTGTCAGTGTATCAAGGGCGAGAGCCTAACAAGAGGCGACAGTGTTTATTGGAGACACTGGCTCATGCGAGATTTCAGGGCAAATTATAGCCTGAGGCAGTTTGTCTTTTCTCTTGCTCTCGAAATCACAACCATGGGCGGGCATGAGGATGAGAGACAAAAAGCAACCAGGAAGAAGGGAGGTAACGGAGGAATAATCGGCAGTATAGTGTGGCGGAAGCAGCACAGTCATTCTTCATCGACCTGAAAGACTGTCAAATACTATTTTCAGAGGGCCAAAACAAGAGCCAAATTAAATTGTTCATGCTGTCTAAACTATTTTTACTTGTTTTTTTGTACATTTTGTCCTGGTTTAGCCCTTCTTAATACAACAAATCTGGTCATTTAAAAAACAAAACATTTCTAAAAGTGATAAAAATATCAGAAATATCAAAAATATGTTCACCTGTCAATCAAAGGTGTTCCTCACCCCTTGCGTGTTTGTGTAAATAATTAACTAATTTGATCACGCTTCCAGCCACCGATAAGTGTTTTGTTTAACACGTACTACATTTAAACAATTCCACAGATTTTTGCTGAAAACAGTGCAGAAATTGTGATAAAAGTCCACAGGATTTGTCTATGCCTGGTTGGAAGGGTCATGCAGAGATTTTAGATGAATCAACGGTATTTATGCTCAACATGAAAACGACAATAATCAAAAAGAGAATTTGCTGTTGTGGGCAAAGAAAAACTAAAGGATTAAATATTATATGTGTAGTGCAACAAAATAATTTGATTCCAAACAGGATTATGAACCCACAGCAGAATACTTCCATCTGTGATTTACAGCAGGATCAAAAAGATCAAAGAGAAAAAAAACATGTCTATATAAATATCTAGTAGCATTCTGTATTTTCTACTATAATAAACATATGGCAACTGAAAAGTCTGAATAATCAAAAATAAACACTGATGTATGCAAATAAGTAACAGACCACCCACTTTTAATGTCTTGATTTTCACGTTCACAAGAGTTCATCAATGTAAAATATGTGCAAATGGTCCCCTTAATACCGATTTGAAGATCTGTATTATGATTGCTTCGGCTAAGAGAGGATATTCTCTCCGGTGATGAGGTCCTTATGATGGGTCATCGCTCTAACTGTGGGGAGGAATTAAATTAAAACCTCTGAATAAAGAGCAGGGTGGGAGCATCTGATCTACAGCCATTAGAGATACAGAGAGGGAATAATGTTGGAAGATAATGCATGATTCCTACGACTGTTGCACTTTTATAAACACAGAAAACACAAAGCAATATAACAGGAGCAAGAGGAAAATGCTAAATATAATCTGAGTCTATCCACCGTCATCTGCCCTGCCCTAATCCTCCAAGGCAGTCATTACATTCGAACATAAACCGGCCATAAGCCTGCTCCATAATTCCACGCCATAAGGAGTTTTTGACTGCAGAAAGTGTTGCCTTCATCCTAAATTGTCATAAAATACACAATGAACTTATGAACCCTTTCGTAACCACTTGGTTTACGAATGTCAAATACTACATTGTGTACTACATTTTTTAATTGTACAATACTTTTTAATATAAATATAAAACTGCATTTTCAGATTGTGATTATGTGATAATAGGATGGATGTTCCATAAATATTTTAGGTATTAAGCAGGTAAAACTTTTAGGTAAAACTGTCGTTTTTAATCACTTTTTGTTTAATTAAACATATAAAAAATAATAAACTAAAAAGTGATAACTTAAAAATTATCCTTATTAAAAATAAACAAAAATTTTATTAAAAATACTTTATAATCTTTATATTTTATAAAATATAACTTTTAAATACATTATATTGACATTTTTATACAATACACAACTTTGCAAATTGTTTAAAAAGAGAGCAATGTGGAATATTCATTTAAGGTGAGACTACAGGCAAAAACTTTTTTTTTTATGCATTTCGGGCTTTTTGGCTTTTCATAAAGTGTTTTATCAGACTAGTGGAAAGAAAACATCCAAAATACACGATTATGTGTATCTTCTACAGCACTTTATCTATATGCGTCTTACATTTCAATTACAGTACAATTCTTTAAAGGCCGTTTTCTCAAAATGAGTTTTTTCTCCTGCTCTCAGCCAGAACTACACCAAACTTTAGTTTTATTTATCTATATTCTGAAGGTTTTTACAGAGGGGTTTGTTCATATATAATTTGTCTGATTTTATACAACATTTAATTCCTAGAAAAAATTTGAAAATTATTATGAATATTATTTATTTATTTATTATTTTTTTGGCTGTTGACAGTATTTTCTGATTTATAGAGTGATAAAAAGAGATATCCAAAACCCCCTTTGTAAAAACCTTTTTGAACCTGGCTTTTTCCAATGTTCAGATTTTTGTTCTAGAAATGTATGCAAATCAGTGCAAATTTAATTAGATACTGCCTCATTTGCATATTTAAACAATTTCTGAAAACTTGTAATACAAAATTTTTTTTTGCAATTCTTAATGTAATCAATCAACTGGGGAAGTATGGTGATATCTATTAGTGAATTACCCTATTCACCTGGGTGTCTTGCCCTTATTAATCAAAATAATTTACAGATTAATTGTTTATTAAAATGGTTGTTGGTTGCATCTGGAGCTAAAAGTTTTTAAAGGGAGAATTTTAATTATCTTTCAAAAAATATTCAAAGTCATATCCTCCAGTTTACATTATGAATAACCACAAACACTACGATTAAGGCCAAGCAAATTGTGCATAAACCTATAGTCTTCATTTTCATTTATTGGATTCCCAGCTCATGCACAAAATGAGCAATCACATAGTCCTTGATACAGATAAAGTAATTTGCCCAATCAAAATCTTTCATGAGAAACATATCGATTAAAACGGCCACTCAGCCAAATATGAATTTCCTAATCATGCAGTACAAGCACACTATGTTAAAACCAAGTGATAATACAGCTTTTCACTGTAAAAAATGTAGGTTTTCTGGCACACACGTTCCCCGTGGGCATACAGCATCACCAGGGCTGGGGTCCCTTTGGCTTGGAGTTGTGTTATGAGGGAGGAGGGGGTGCATGAACACTCATATGTGAACAACTCTAGAGGAGCCTTTTGTTGCAGTACGCGTGTCTGCAGGGGCACCCTCCCCTACTCAGCCTGACAGGCGGCTCGAAAACTGTCAGCCCTGATCAGTCGCCCTTGCCTGGATCTCAACCCAAATTATAATCAAGAGCTCAGTCGCCCAGCAATGCCAATGCAAGATCAAGCAAAACCGATCCAGGGATCTGAGATCCAGGCTATCGGTACCAACGACCCATGCTACGCTAACGGCCTACTAATCGAAAGTGCCGAAATGCTAAATGGAGACACCTCTGGCCGTCTCCAGGCATCACAGTGAAAACCATTTCTGAAATCATCGACATGCTGGCAGAAAGCGCAATACCAATTTAACCCTGCATTTTTAGACACTTTAAAAAGCGTTTCAGTGCATTATCTGCAAATAAACTGGCTGTTTTTCTCAAGAGTCTATAATGCAATGTTCAATCCTTGAATTAGACAATTCTATGACACCAACAATCCATTAGACATGTTGGGAAGATAGAATCATGATGACAATATAAATACACAAATTGAAACTCTTAAGGTTCTCAGGTTCAGAATAACCTAAAATATTGTAAAAGCTGTTTGTTCTGTTCATACATAAATCTGTTAAAAAACTAGAAATGGTTAGACTCTGCACCAATAGTTTTTTAGGATGAAATCTCTTCCACTTCATTGTGACAGATAGAGAACCCATGACGATAATTGAAGTAACGACGACGAACAAAATTGTGTACCTCTCTAGAAGCATTAATCAAAGGGGCGAGCAGCGTTTAATTGTTACGAACTGCCATCAAGGTCGGAATCGCAACTGAGACTGACACACAAGTCACAATCCTTCACGCCATACTGTCTGCGGCATACAGAGCATTGTCGAACAATATACGGATATAACACAAATGCCACAACCAAGAGCAAATAAAGCAAATCACTTAGACTACAGGCTTAGACTACATACTTTCTACAGTTTCAAGAAATTTCTTCCGATGTGAAGACCATTTAATTTTATTTAATCTAAATATAGTCTATATATGACCCAAAACTACTAGCATTAGAAGACTTGGGGCTAGAAGAATGATTCCAATGGATGATTCCAAAGGAACATCATCCATAAAGATATTGTAAGGTTCATTTTTTAGTGAACGGACATACAGAATGCCGTTTCTTAAGACCAATCATAACTGGCCAGGCCACAATGTTATTTTGAAACATATGCCAAAAATAACATTTGAAAATTTAAAAAGATTTACCTTCACAGAGCTCCTAACCGATGGCCACCAATATTGACGTTCGGAAAGGACTGAAATTAAAAACCACAGAGGGAAAATGATTTCTCCAGCGATCTCTCGCTCAGCCCCAATGGAACGATTCCCTTTTGATTGGTCCTGGTATGAGGTCATGTGGGTAAGGCGCTGGACACGTGATCCCTCACCGGATACAATGCGCAAAACAAAAAAACGCCTAAATCCAAATTTCACTGCAGCAGTTCCTTGTTTGTCGACAGCATTATCACTGCTTGGGATGAAGTAAAGGTTTTTGAGGCTAGAGAAGTCCCACTATGCTCAGCGAGCAGCCCCAGGGGTATTGGGGGTGGAATCGGCACCCAAGACTCCAGCCGTCTGGGTATCTCCAGCGGGCGACACGTCAACGAAGCTGTACCCACCACTGTACATGCCCATTCCTGCAGTCTGGTCCAGCCCAGGGTGTCTGGTCACCATCTGTACACTCTTACATCAGTTACTTTTGTCATTACACTGTATACTTGTCTGTTGTGACATTTAAGCTTTAACCTTCATATGTTTCCATACCCCTTCTACCTATCCCTCACCGCAATCTGTCCTAATTTTTTCAGAGCTAAAATACGCATGGCATGAGCAATAAAAACAGGCGAACAGACATGGCCTGAAAACCAAGAGATTTAAGCAGGGTGAGGGGTGGCTTTCGATCAACATCACAATATCTGACAGTCATTGCGTCTACCAGCCATTTTAATCTGGCAGAGTAAGGAATTATGGGGAGCTGCGCTGGCACAATCTGGATTACAAACCCTAGGTTAATTCGCTTCAGTTGACCAGCAGAATATGATTTAATCATGAATCATTGAGGTTAAAACTCTGTAGAATCACGACTCTGTTACAGGAACTACAAATTGTTACTGAGACAAATATCTCTTTCAATGTCTTTGAAAGAGGTTTAAAAAAGCCACTTAAGGCATTGTACTCCTGAGGTAAGACATCAACTCAAAAGCATTTAACTTCGAGACCCATCAAATGGGTCCCATCTTCCATTCTCCACTGAGGTAAATTCAATCCGGTCACTGAAGACAACAGAAACACTAATTCAAAGAGACAAATGTTCAAACATTCACAAAGGGAAAGAAACTTTTGAAGAAACCAAAAACAAAAACCCAAGATATACGTTCTAGCATCCTTACCAGTTAAAGGGAAGTTCTCAAGGTTTAGTAAGGACCAGAGATGGAAGACAGTAGGCAAATGAGAGGAATGTGAATGTGCCTAGTCCTATAAGTAAACTCGACCATTGCCCCCAGCAAGGTCAAAAGGCAGGGTGGGGTGAGAAGAACAGTGGAGTTGTTTGGGAACAGCATTGGGTCCATCATACACTCATCAATTGAGCAAGCTAATAGGCCTTGACGAGCATGAAGGAGACAAAGATACAACAATCATACAGAGTTTGAAAGGGTGAAGGGCACCTGATTTCATAGAAAGCACAATGAAAATTTTGTACAGAACATCAAATCAGTCTCTTGTTCTTCAAAGTACTCTTCTACCGTACGTCCGACAGAGCTGCCATGCTCTGCAGATGCACTTCCAGGATTGATCAGTTTAACTTTGTCTGTAAGCCCTAATTGAGCCACAGGCCTGCAGGGTTTAATTAAGAAGCTCATTACTGACTGCATGACACGAGGACCGCTGTACTGGCTCAGTGCCTTTGCTTTGAGAGGCCTGAAAAATCCATAAATCGCTGAGCGTAGAGGGGATGTGCAAATGCCTACGCCAGTGCCGCATGACAGCGGCCTCTTATTTTATGCACTCGAGCAAAATCTCTTTCCACTCAGATCCTCAAAAAGAGTTCTTCAGGATGTTATTAGTGACAATATGGGTTCCTTTTGACAGTGGAAAGAAAGGTTCGTACCCCTCTATGTTTAAAATGCTCGAGGTGAATGTGAGAATAGTTCTTCCTTTCTAAGAGGAAGTGGATGCTTAAGACACGTTGCCCTGGAGGTTTGGAGGAATTCTGTAGTTTAAGTGTATCCCCTGGCCATACCTTCACACACACAGGCTGAGGATAAGTGGAAAATTCTGTTGCCTCGGGTCTCAGTCATACTGTTGCGAACTGGCTTTTGCCCCTGCTCTAAAAGCTTTTACGCCACCCCTCTCATCCAGACCTAGCTAGAGTCGGTAATGGAAAATTTCGCCTGACCCTCCATTTGGTTGCAGTGAGAGCTTTCAATAATGGGACACCCCTGCAGCTAAAACCAATAGCTTGTGACATCCATTTCAAATGGATCTTTCAGACTGGAACTGTCACCTTTATGGTGCATAAACAACCTTGGTAATTCACAGAGCTAAAACATGCAAGGCCATGTAATTTACAAAACTCAATGCTGCATCTCTGATATAGCGCAAAACAGTTTTATTAAATAAATAGTTCAACTACAAAACTACAAAAATTCTGTTATCATTTACTCACCTTTATGTCCTTCCAAACCTGTGTGACTTTCTTTCTTCTGTGGAACACAAAATGTAAATTTTTAAATAAATTGTAAATTTTTTAAGAATATTTTGTGGATATTGAAGAATATTCATACAGAAACACTTTTAGATGTGTCTAAAAAGACTAAAGACACCACTGATTACAAACAGGTGCCATTTTTGCTTTGAGAGTTAGTGTGGAGGACCAGTTTTAATTAATAAAAACTTTACATCATATATTGTATGACTTCAGAAGACTTGGAATATATAGTGCACAAGTCATATAGACCACTTTTATGAAAATTCTAAGTTTGTTTGTTTTTATTTGTTTGTTTGTAATTTTGAAGCTTGACAACACCCATACCAACTCACTTTCATTATGTGGGGAGAAAAAAGTACCAGGTAACTCTTGAAAAATGCTATTTTTTGTGTACCACTGAAGAAAGTAAGACAAAAAAGCATGTCAAAGCAAGTAGTTTTCAGTAACATAAAGGTGAGTAAAAGACAACATAATTTTTATGTTTGGGAGAACTATTCCGTTAAGGGATGTTTTCATTTTCTCTCTTTGCTCTGAGAGAGGTGAATTTAAGCACAAAAACATCAAAGATGAGCTCGAAGAGAGACATTTCTTATAAACCCTTTTGTTTATGAATCCTTCAAGATATATTTTTTTTCCCATTAAGTGGATATGATCAAGAATGGATAGTTGGAAGGGATGCTGCAGAAATGCATCTTAGTTGTGTTCATGAACACAACTAAGATGCATTTATGCAGCATCCCTTCCAACAACACTCTAAAAAATGCTGGGTTAAAAACAACCCAAGTTGGGTTGAAAATGGACAAACCCAGCGATTGGGTTGTTTTGACCCAGCAGTTGGGTTAAATGTTTGCCCAACCTGCTGGGTAGTTTTATTTAACCCAACAATTGTTTACAAATTACTATATGTCTGGCTTAAAATGAACCCAAAATAGGTTGGAAATTAAAAATCAGACTCATAATTACTAGAGGCAACAATAATAATCAAAAAGATGAGCATTTATTAATAAGCAATTTAATAAATGTTTATTGTTTAAATATTATTCAAAAAAAGTATTAATAAATGTTTGTTTATTAAACATATTAATAAATGTTAATTTCCAACATATTTTGGGTTCATTTTAAGCAAGAAATACAGTAATTTTTAAACAATATTTGGGTTAAATAAAACTACCCAGCAGGTTGGGCAAACATTTAACCCAGCCGCTGGGTTAAAACAACCCAATCGCTGGGTTTGTCCATTTTCAACCCAACTTGGGTTGTTTTTAACCCAGCATTTTTTAGAGTGTATCCATTCTTGTTCAACTAGGGAAGGCTTCTAAAATAGCCATCAAGAATCGGCAGATGTTTAAAGGGATAGTTCACCATTGCTGCTCCAAACTTGTATTACTTTTTTTCTTCTGTGGAACACAAAAGATGTTTTTGAAAAGGTATTTTTTTGATCACACTGACTTTCATAAGATGGGTGAAAACAGTTGAAACAGCATTCAAAATACCTTCCTTTGTCTTCAAAAGAAAGAAAGCCAGGTTTAGAATAAAAAAAAGAGGGTGAATAAACTATGAAAATTTTTAACTCTGAGTGAACTATCCCTTTCTTTAACACCTCTGAAGAAAGAGACGACAACAGCTTCACTATGATACCATCATTTTTTCTGTGTGTAAAGTTTTGAATTTGCCATAAAACTTTACACACCAAGGGAAATAATAATTTTTTTTAAGAAGTTAAATCTTTTATTCAGCAAGGATTCATTAAATTGATCAAAAGTAACAGTAAAGACTTTTATAATGTTACAAACATTTCCATTTCAAATGAATGCTGTTTTTTAAGTATCTACATGTAAAAAATCATGTATCACAGTAAAAAATACATTAAGCAGCAAAACCGTTTTCAACACTGATAATAAGAAATGTTTTTTGAGCACAAAATCAGCATAGTAGAATAATTTCTGAAGGATCATGTGACACTGAAGACAGGCATAATGGCTGCTAAAAATTCAGTTTAAAATTTTTTTTCATTTTAAATTGCAAAAATATTTCATAATATTACTGTTTTAATGGTATTTTTGATCAAATAAATGCTGCCTTGGTGAGCTTAAGAGACTTTTTTCAAAAACATTTAACAATCTTACTGACCCCAAACTTCAACGGCAGTGTATGTTTCATACACACTATATCAAAGCACTATTCAAACAGGCTAGAAACAAGATTTAGAGTGAAAAGATTCTGCTGTGTGTTACTGCACTTCAAAAAAAAAAAAAGAAAAGAAAAAAGACCCCTATAAAATATAGGGCTATAAGTAAGTGCTTTCTGGGGAAAACACTTTAGAAAGCTTTCATTTAAGAGGCCAGGTGTATATTTTGAATGAAACGAAAAATAAAAATGCAAAAGCCAATCGCATAGAAGTGTAATGCAAAATAATAATCTGGTGTGGAGATATTCAGATATTGTGTATCAGGAGGAAACAGGCGCTGCATGGTAATGTGGTCCATCCTACAAAGATGTCTGTTCAGGTCAGCTTCGCAGCACACTACATGGCTCATCCTTCCTTAAAGCAATGCCTCATCATCCTTCAAACAGCGCCAGTGATTCAGAGAGACCTCTGGAGTCTTCTGGGTCTTTCCTTCCTTGCTGTCCTATGCTATATCTTCTCGTGCGCACCAAGCCCCCCCTCTGATTTAGAACACGGAGCCCAAACACTGCGGCTCATGTGGCCGGGTGCCGAGACCCAGTGACACAGGACTGAAGTGGCCGAGGAAGATGTCACAGCGACTCACTGATGAAGTTCTCTCAGAGTTCTCTTGCCAAACTCCCTCTCCTTGTATACACTTAAGGCTATTCTTCATAGCATGTTTGACTCCTACTGTCTCCACTGGCAACTTGAACATACAATACAGAAAACCAACTGGTGAGCCAAATATCTTTTATAACGGTCAATTGGATATATAGCCTACATTGCTAACTGAAAAAAAAAAGGATAATAAAATTTAAACTGCAATGTCAGTGAGGATGTAATTGCAAAGGCCTGTAGAACAAGTCTAAATAAATCAACATGCATTTATCAGTGTCTGAACGTTTGTCTCAGGGGAGCTGTGAGATATCATCCTCGCATTCTGTCGAGAAGGCAAGAATGATAAAAAAAAACAAAAACAAAAAAACTCTGCTCAGTTGCAGAGTTTTGAGGAACAAACGAATTCTCTCCTATTTTCTATCTAGAAAAGAGCTGGCCTGTTGCATGTTATAAAAATCATGTATCACAATAAAAAAAGCACCAAATCAGCATATTAGAATTATTTCTGAAGAATCATGTGACACTGAAGACAGGCATATTGGCTGCTAAAAATTCAGTTTAAAATGTATTCATTTTAAATTGCAAAAAATATAATATCATAATACAGGTCCTTCTCAAAAAATTAGCATATTGTGATAAAGTTCATTATTTTCCATAATGTAATGATAAAAATTAAACTTTCATATATTTTAGATTCATTGCACACCAACTGAAATATTTCAGGTCTTTTATTGTTTTAATACTGATGATTTTGGCATACAGCTCATGAAAACCCAAAATTCCTATCTCAAAAAATTAGCATATTTCATCCGACCAATAAAAGAAAAGTGTTTTTAATACAAAAAAAGTCAACCTTCAAATAATTATGTTCAGTTATGCACTCAATACTTGGTCGGGAATCCTTTTGCAGAAATGACTGCTTCAATGCGGCGTGGCATGGAGGCAATCAGCCTGTGGCACTGCTGAGGTGTTATGGAGGCCCAGGATGCTTCGATAGCGGCCTTAAGCTCATCCAGAGTGTTGGGTCTTGCGTCTCTCAACTTTCTCTTCACAATATCCCACAGATTCTCTATGGGGTTCAGGTCAGGAGAGTTGGCAGGCCAATTGAGCACAGTAATACCATGGTCAGTAAACCATTTACCAGTGGTTTTGGCACTGTGAGCAGGTGCCAGGTCGTGCTGAAAAACGAAATCTTCATCTCCATAAAGCTTTTCAGCAGATGGAAGCATGAAGTGCTCCAAAATCTCCTGATAGCTAGCTGCATTGACCCTGCCCTTGATAAAACACAGTGGACCAACACCAGCAGCTGACATGGCACCCCAGACCATCACTGACTGTGGGAACTTGACACTGGACTTCAGGCATTTTGGCATTTCCTTCTCCCCAGTCTTCCTCCAGACTCTGGCACCTTGATTTCCGAATGACTTTGGACCACTGAGCAACAGTCCAGTGCTGCTTCTCTGTAGCCCAGGTCAGGCGCTTCTGCCGCTGTTTCTGGTTCAAAAGTGGCTTGACCTGGGGAATGCGGCACCTGTAGCCCATTTCCTGCACACGCCTGTGCACGGTGGCTCTGGATGTTTCTACTCCAGACTCAGTCCACTGCTTCCGCAGGTCCCCCAAGGTCTGGAATCGGTCCTTCTCCACAATCTTCCTCAGGGTCCGGTCACCTCTTCTCGTTGTGCAGCGTTTTTTGCCACACTTTTTCCTTCCCACAGACTTCCCACTGAGGTGCCTTGATACAGCACTCTGGGAACAGCCTATTCGTTCAGAAATTTCTTTCTGTGTCTTACCCTCTCGCTTGAGGGTGTCAATGATGGCCTTCTGGACAGCAGTCAGGTCGGCAGTCTTACCCATGATTGCGGTTTTGAGTAATGAACCAGGCTGGGAGTTTTTAAAAGCCTCAGGAATCTTTTGCAGGTGTTTAGAGTTAATTAGTTGATTCAGATGATTAGGTTAATAGCTCGTTTAGAGAACCTTTTCATGATATGCTAATTTTTTGAGATAGGAATTTGGGGTTTTCATGAGCTGTATGCAAAATCATCAGTATTAAAACAATAAAAGACCTGAAATATTTCAGTTGGTGTGCAATGAATCTAAAATATATGAAAGTTTAATTTTTATCATTACATTATGGAAAATAATGAACTTTATCACAATATGCTAATTTTTTGAGAAGGACCTGTATTAGTGTTTTAATGGTATTTTTGATCAAATAAATGCTGGTTTGGTGAGCTTAAGAGACTTTTTTCAAAAACATTTAACAATCTTACTGACCCCAAACTTCAACGGCAGTGTATGTTTCATACACACTATATCAAAGCACTATTCAAACATGCTAGAAACAAGATTTAGAGTGAAAAGATTCTGAAAAAAGACCTCTATAAATATAGGACTATAAGTAAATGCTTTCTGGGGAAAACACTTTAGAAAGCTTTCATTTAAGAGGCCAGGTGTATATTTTGAATGAAACGAAAAATAAAAATGCACAAGCAAAAGTTGAACATACAGAAAAGAGCTGGCCTGTTGCATATTATAGATATTCTCTTGTAATTCTGGGGGCTAATGGGAAGAATAATGTTGCAGATATTTGTTCAAAACATAAAAAAGGTAATTGTGAGCTACTTTAAAACAAAGGAGTCACATTGTTTCTGAGAAATAAACCCGTAATTGTGAGATATGAAGTCACAATTACGAAAAATACTCACAATAATGGGAAATAAAGTTGCAATTTCAAGATAACTCATTGTGAGATATATACAGGTAGTTATTACAATAAACAGTCACAATCTTCAAAAATAAAGGCACAATAATGAGAAATAAAACCACAGTCATGAGAAATAGTAGCAATTCTGAGAAATAAACTCACATGAAGTCAATTATGAGAAAAAAAAGGTCTAACTTTTCATTTTTCACTCAAAGCAGAAACATGCTTCAATAATTCTGGAGGCATTTACATCTTATGTTGTATTGCTATGAAGAACAGAATATTTAGTTGTTTCAGTCTATTGACAGCCCTGAATTATTTAAGTTGCAGCTTCTATTTAAAATATTTAACAATGCTTAAATGTACTTTATGATGCTTATGTACAGTATCGCTGGTTGCAAATCAATGAAATAGAAGACTGCAAAAACAGTGCAATAATAATCGGGGGGGGTTGGCGTCGGGGAAAAAATAGAACTTTATGCACACAACAACAAAATCTGTAAACATAAGTATAAAACATGCTTATTTATATAAGCTTTCAGAATGTGTAGATCTATAAATCAAAGCCAAAATGCCTGCCTTTGTTGTTTTCTGGAGCACTGAGAAGTGTGTGTGTGTTTAATGCCCTGCCTTAGAATCAGTCAGACTGTATCAGCATCAAAGTGAATCATTAGTGGCAGAGGAAAGTATTGCAAAGGAAGCTTGAACAGAAACAAACAATCCATGTGCTGTTGAAAAGCATGACTGTTTAACAAGGCGAATTATGCAAAACACAAAAGTGCATTTTGCTCGAGACCGGATCAATGTGGCAATCGCTCTGGATTTCAAAAAAGCTCAGCTGACAGGCAGGGGCGGTCCTGGGGGGGGGACTTTTGCAAGGTTGTTAAAACAATCAAATAAAGTGTTTTTTCCTTCTACAGAGTACCTCCAACTTTCACAGTGTTCAGGTGACATAACAGGTTGCAGACTATTCTGTTTACATAACACATCCATACTGGACTTTAAGACTAATTGGGGAAAAAATGCTAATGCAATTATTACTATTATTTTATTTATCCTACTTTTCTTCCCTCTGTGCACACATTTGCAGTTGCAGACGGCTAAATGCGTTCCAAATCATCCACTTCATGTATTTTACTTATCATGGGCGCATTTCTGTTCTTAACATAACCAGGTCTCACTAAAATCACGATTATTTTATTACAACATTATATACTGTATTCAGTGATGTTCCTACTTTGCATGCTGTATTAAGGAATTATATGTATAATTTCATGTGTTGATTAAGTGATTCAAGAAATACAATCATAATGGTCATAAACGATCCTAAATTAAGTGATACAAGGTATTCCTCCTGGTTCTGGAAGCACTAGAATGCAAGTCTAAATAATGTTTGTTGTATGTAATGTAAGTTTGTATGTTATTCTTTTCTTTTCTTTTATTTGTTTGATATGGACATAAGGGTCTGGAATAAAGAATGAAATTAAATGAAATATATACTGTATATATGGCTGGTTCTGCCTTTAGGGGACATTAGTCTAGAACAGGGGTGCAAAACTCAGACTGCATCCGAAATCGCATACTTCCTTTATATAGCAGGTGAAAAACAGTATGTGACGATGCACATACTGGGCAGGGGTGAATACCCCTTTTTCCAGGAGTCTGATACTGATACTTTCATTTTTAGTACTTGCCGATACCTGTATTTACTGATACCTGTATTTTCATTGCATTTGTAATTTTTAAAATACTGGACAGAGAAATCAAAAGAATATGAATCAAATTAGTTGGCTTAGCAAATACATATATCCTTCATTTTCACACCCAATTATGCCTGTTAAAATGTATTGTAGGAGCTACTGTTACTTTCACTGTTCATATTATTGCTCCATTATATTTTATCATTAATTTAATTTAATAGCACAGTGAATATTTAAAGCTGCTCCAGCAGGGCTCAACCAGTAAAGAGCAGTTTGTGATTTTCTGTCTTTTGTTGTTAGATTAACATTAAAGACAGCAGTGGATTTATTAGGCTGCTGTCACTTTAAGAGCTGCATGTATCCAACATACTGTTACACATGCATTTTCGTTCTCAACTGTTTACATTCACTTAAGACATAACCGACTGTTTCATTTTGGCATAATTTTGTGTGAATTTATCCGTTTAAGCACAAGAAGACATGAAAGAGAACTCAATTTAATAGGCTATTCGCATGCTGTCTGAGAGGAAGCTTTCTGGGAGCTCGCTTCGGACGTTTGCGCACAGAAAACTTATTGAAAATGTCATTTGATTACTGTACTGCCTTCCTGTTATAATGTAGGGAACCACTCGTTATAGGCTACAAAAATCACTTAACAGTTCATGTTTTTACTTGCACACGATTTAATTTTAATCCAAATGACGCATGTGTGCTCAGTAAGCGACCAGCAATCAAGAGCATACAACAGAAGTGCGCACGCTCTCTCTTTACCATCAGTTAACGTTAATAATATGCTCCTCGTTTTACTTTCTTTGCTATTGCCATATCCGACGGAACTACAAACTTAGTTTAGAGCGATGTCTGTGAAAAAAGGGATGCCATCGATAAGCTGGAACTGAGGAACTTCCACTTCCGGCAGGAGAGATTTACAAGACCTCAAAGCTCTGAAATAGATGGCAGTGCATTTAAAAATGATTGCAGTGAGGGTCTACGCTATATGTGAAAGAACTACAACAATCTGATGGTATTTTATACAAGGCTCAAGATGATTTTCAATTTCAGTTGGCTGGCTCATCTTTCTGTACAATGAAGGTACAAGACCCTGTGTGCAGAAGTCCAAACAAGTTTTAAATTCTAATGAGCTTAAAACTGGCAGCAATACCTCTGCATGGTGATACTTTCCACATAACAAATCCAAAAAGCAGAATTCACATCAGAAAGCAATTTCAAGATTTGGTAAATATTGCAAGAGGGCATCTTACAGTGACATGGGGCTTGACAATAAGAATGGCCTGATGCCCTGGGGTCAGTGTGAGAGAGTTTGGGTGCAGCTGATGGGGCGGTCACTTGTCTAATCGGTTGTTGATTTTGTACTTGAGTTTTTACATAAATTATAAAAGCAATTAGTAAACTTTTGTATAATTTCCATCTATTATTGCAAATTTAAAAT
>RJVU01020258.1:1596860-1619563 GCA_003731715.1 Anabarilius grahami
ATATATATATATATATATATAAAATATATATAAATAGAAATATAAAATAGATTTTTTTCTGATACATATAAAAATACATTTTTAAAAACAAAATGCATTTTTGTGATGGGTGACAGAAAGTGTTGATGGTTGTATGATTAGAAAATCATAACCATCAGAAATCCTTACAGTCGAGCCCCGTGAGAGCACAGAGATAAGCCTTGACCAAGCTGTAATGTGGGATTTTTAAGTATGGGCATGTTCTTGCATATCCTCTCTGTGGTAGGTTCAAAACATGCATAACTAAAAAAAAAAAATCTCAAGAGTGAGATATTGACATCTTAATAATTAGGTCAAACTGTCATTCACTTCATGAGCCGATTAGAAAATGCTTTTGATTTAAAATGACTGAAAAATAGAGTCTATAATGGATTCACAATACAAAGAATAGGTGCTAAAGGAATCATGCAAATGTATTCTGTAGCTGGTAAAACAGTCATTCCAGTGAGCTTGATTATATATATTGATTTGCGGTGATGTTTACATGAGTTGCATGGTCATTGCCGTCATACGCCGCATACATTAAGAGAAGTTCAATGAGAGGGAAAAAACACGCATCCAAGCTCTCACAAACAAACACAAGTGAATGTGCTCAAGCTGTGGACTATGAATATATGAATACTTAAGAATGACAAATTAGAGTCACGACCACACAACACACCAGACGGAGTCGGTCTTAAACACGGGTGAAATTGTCCATCATAAGTCAGGCTTTGACTACACTGGAAACATTAACTGTGACAAACTGGGGACTCCAGTCCCCGCTGAGCTGATAATGGTGGCACTGAGATGTTAATAAGAGTAATCTGCGTGTGCCCTGCATTCACTCATCCCACAGTCACAGATGGGCTTGCCTTTAATGTGTGCCCAGATGACAAGAGCATCATTTAAGTCAAAATACCCGAAAAGCCAAAGCATGCAGTCGAGACAGGAAACGCTCCAGCATGCTAACTACCCACAAGCCTCTTCATCCATCCTCCCTGGACTGTGTACAATTTTTATGTCTTTTGCGCCATGTTTCGCATATTATTTCCCCAAGCAACCTTGACTTTCAAAGAGAAATTTCATAAAAAAGGAGACACTTCAAGACAGGAGAACATTCTGTACTGCTGTCACTGATTGAGGAAATTTATGGACATGTGGACTCTGTCAGAAATGTCAGCTCTGTGTTCAGATGGGAAAAAAAAAAAATCAAACATTGTTGTAAAACATTTTATAAGTGAATCAAATGAATCTGTGAAGAACATGTCCAGCCTGGAGTGTAAAGCCCAAAGTACACTTCACTTTGTGCACGACGGTAAGCACACAAATTTCATCATCAGAATAGTATGCGAATGAGCATATGTGCAATTTTTTTTTTTTTTTGTAATTCTTTTATCCATAAGGTGGCAACTGTGCCCTGGGGGCGTTAATTCACAAAGTAGTGCATAAACACTACAGACCAGAAACCTGCATAAACAGAACAGACCAGAACGCATGCAAGCTAGTTACAGCATCAACGGAGGCCTATATAGAGTACCTCAGGGATGACGCATTTTTGTAGGCAAAGTTAGCATTTTAGGACTTCCGGTTCCAACCTAAAGTCTATGGGTTTTTTGAATGGGTTTTTGCTAAATCGCCTGAAATAAGGTCTGTGGTTAACAAAGCCTCTAAATATTTTCACGTTTTGATCTATGACATAAAACACACCAGTAATAACCCGCTTGTGATTTTTTAAACTTTTACTGTGTCTTAAAAACAGCGGTTGCTAACAAATTGCTAAAAGGGACTACTTCCTTTGGCGGGGACTTTAGACGTCATCTTGACAAACAGGACATTTGGACAGCATTTTTCATGAAAAAGTGGATAGGTATTCATACACAGCGCAGATCATAATCAGCGAGCATGTTTTTAAATAAAGTTGTTTTCTAAATAAAGTGTGAGGAAGCTTGGTGGTGGTGACGTTGATCCGCGACCATGGTGTGCTGTAGTCCATTTATAGCCTACTGTTAGCTTTTTATATCTGACGACTTTATTTAGGCTTCAAAATGTATAAATGTTGTGTTAACTTGTAAAGATTATCTTGATAGACAAAACGTGTAAGTGTCATAACCCTTTGTTAAACACAGAGCTTATTTTCTGCGATTTTCCAAAAGTCTATAGGGAAAAATGCATAGGCTTTCAATCGAGGGAACCCGTGCGTTGCTAACTTCCGGGTTGGCCTACAAAAACTATAGAGTACCTCAGGGATGAGGTACTCTATAGACAAGAGATTGTGTGAAGAGGTTAGAAAGTACCCTACTCTAGCATTGAAAGAATACAAAGATATTTACATGGGTTGTAACTCATGGCGAGAGATTGCTCAAAACTGCGCATGCGTCAAACGCCTGTTTTCGAGTATGAGTCAAATGAAGTATACTTTGCAAGGCTGTGTGTTCAACTGTGCTAAAATGAAGTCTCATTAGAGAAATTAACTCTTTCGCTAAATATATGCACTATATTAGCCTATTTGTTCATTATATTTTACTTAACCTATGTTTTAGGTTTAGTTTCCTCCCCCTGCTTTACCGAACCCGTACCGAACCGAACTTCACATCAGCATCTATAGGGCACAGCCAGGGCCGGATTGGGACTCATTTTCAGCCCTAGAGTGTCATGCCTTAGGCCGGCGCACTTTAATTCACGACTGACCATATTAAAATAATGTAATTAAAACCTAATGTAATTAAAAAGTCTGCAATAGAGCACTGTTCTCTACAGCCTTGTAGATAATTGTATTTTTCAAAAATATCTTCAAATACCCCCCCAAAAATATAAATAAATAAACATTATAGTACAAAAAATGCTAAATTTTGATATAGAGTTATTGTTATAATAATGCTTTTATAATGTGAACCATTGATTAATTCTCTAGCCATCTAGTGGCTTTAGTTAAAAATTCATGTCATTTTAATTTTAATTTAATTTAATTAAGTGTTTGCTTTCCAGTAGATGGCAGCAATCGTCCACTAAACCAAGGCACATTTCTCATGTCTATCATTATGAATGAAATTGAGAAATGTAGATCTTTATTAAAATGGATTTAACATAAAATCTTGCTATTTTATATAAATGTATATAGTTAAATTATTACAATTTGAGGCAAATAACACAAAATACCATAAATCCCCCAAAATTGCACAACTTCACAGTAAAATATTAAAGTATTACATTTGTTTAAAAAAAAAGTTACATTATGTTACAAAATCACATTTTACAGAAAAATTAATATTGTTGGCCAATGAGTAATAGCATAGCAAGCAACATAATATAAGTGATAGGCCCTATTTTTTATTATTTCCCTACTATTATTACGATATGAGTAATAGCTGCATACATGCCTTGATGTTTTGCATGTTTCCCCTCTTCCTTTTTATTTATTTACATTCTTAAATCGGCCTCCGGTAGCTTAGACCTTTTATCTTACCATAATTTAGTGTTGATTTAGAACTTGTCCCACTAGCCCTACAGACATCACCTCATCCCTTCTTCTCGTATACTTTTGAGAGAGTTGTCTTCTCTGGGCATACACTCTGAGTCCCTCCCTCCCAGGTTAATTTACCCCCAGAGTGACATGATATCATTGACGTTACGTGCAAATGAGCGGTAAAAACCTGATCGCACATTCGTTTGTTTGTTTTTTCCAGCCCGGGTGCCCCGTGCCGCCCCCCGGCAAGATGCCGCCCTGGGTCGTTGCCCATGTTGCCCATGCCTAAATCCATCACTAACTGGTTTTAAGGAAAAAGTTAGACTACTCAGCTTAGAAAATTTTGCGCTGTCGACAGTTTCTAGAGCATTCATATTTCAACCCAGTGCCATGACAACACCGGCCCTCGTGACCAAATAAACAGACCGGCCCACCGGGAATTCTCCCGGTGCTCCCGATTAGCCAATCCGGGCCTGGGCACAGCTGATTGATACCTGCTGTATCAGTTGCCAATGAGCTTACGTGCTCAACCTTCAAATAATTTTGCCTTAGCAGTGCAACACGCTTTCAGAAACCCTCCATCTTCCCCAGCTCCACCTGTATAGCAGCAGCAAGTCTTACTTGCTCACAGCAGCGTGTCGTGTATGTATTGCCAGTACCAAGTCCGGTACTTGATCTGCAGCAGCAGCAACGTAGCAGATCTATTCCGCCAAGACCAAACATATCAACACTGTCATACCCATTACCATGCCAAACACTCAGAGTTGTCATGACATAAATATTATATATATATATATAGTCTAACCTCAAACTTTTGATCAGTTAGTGTATAAAATGTTCTGTATTATCTTTTTATTTTAAATGTAATATGGATGAAAAAATGCAGCAATAAAAATCTATTGAAAATCACCATTGAAAATAAAGGTAATCACTGTCACATTACAGTAATGAGATGTTGGTGGAAAAATATGCTTAATTACAGTATTGTTTTACTGTATTATTTTATAAAAAGTACTGTATTGCAGTGAAGAAAACCTGACGGAATTTACATCCAGACACATTATGGCAGTGGTTCTCTGATAAATAAAATGACTATTGAACATACAGTTCTTGAAACTTATTACCTATCGACACTTTCTCTCTTCCCCCTCCCCCTCAACATAATTCATCACACAATATCCATGTTATTATGCCAAGACACATGAAGAGATCTGGTCATGTGATGTGTCAGAACTGGTTAAATTAGTCTAGTCTAGTCTAGCATTTCTCAACATCTAAGCAAAGCCTGTCAGGGTGAGCTCGCTCGCGTCGTGACAAAGCTTCGACATCCCCTTTCGCCACCAACATGAGCCAACGTGTGACACAAGCTCTCGACGGTTCACGCGAGTTATTTTTAATGCTCTATTCCGCAGTCCCTTTGCTGATCGCCCTTGAGCAAAATCTGCCAATGTGGCAAAACTACTTGCGATGACAAAGGACAAAAACTCCCTTTAGAGTTCCCTCTGAGGTATCTGAGACAGGTCGGTGGGAAGGAAAATAACCATGACGCAACATCATGTGCAGGGAGATGCCAGAAACCTCTGGAACTACCCATGGCGACAGATGCAAACACACCATCTGCCATTAATATTCTTTATGAAAGTTAGCCTAATTTCTACAGCATTCGCTCAGTCAGAATCAACCAGGCCCTGAACCGCAAGCACAGTCAGCAAGAAAGTCTCACGTCAAACTGGCTAAATATATCACAGTCAAATTTTCCCATACTACTGCAAATGACTCTCTCCTCCAGAAACATGCTCATAACATTCAATGGGGAAAAAAATCAATTCATACGCCGTGCTCAGAGCTTCCACGCTTTGAATTCAGCACAGAAATAAACCCACGCGCTTCAAGGCCTACAACAGTCAGCGAAAGCTCCCAGCCGAATGGATGCTGATTCATCAATAGATTGCTAACTCCAAAAGGTCATCCCATTTCATATAATGACATTTCCCGTTCAAAAATTGGGCCTAAGAGAAACCTGCAAGAACCAGTTCAGCAAGATTATAAGGATTAGAAGGGGTTCTAATAGGCACATGGACAAAGAAATGGCACAGTACTCACCAGAGTTGCAGAAAGTTGTGGATCTCAGGACATAAATGGGGAGATTGGACAGACGAAGAGGGGAAGAGAGCGCAGCTGTGTCGCTGTGCGGATCAGTTCATCAGCCTTTAGACTTCTTTCCAGGTTGATAACCGGCCCATTCTGCAGGCAGAAGGGCAAATCAAAACAACACACTGTGTCGTCATGTCAGTTTAAGCCACATTTGTCAGTCATGCGAGGCTGCCATACGTTGCATTTTCTCCACATCAGGGTCTCTGTGTAGCGAAAGGGGGTTTGCCTCAAGAGCACGGGTGAAATCGCACAAGCCATATGTGCGCTGATTTACTTATCTCACGGTTAACTGAATCCTTAAACAGGAACATTGTGTAAAAAAAGGCCAAAAGCGTCAGCTTCTAGTTAAGCGTCTAACACTTCTGTGGATGCACCACCTTGGGGGTTTTAACCAAAAAATCTGCCATGTTATGAGATTCATAAAAAGGTGAAATGGTGTCACTAACCAGATAGGGATCCCAGAAGTCTCTTGGGTTTTCTCTTCCAGGTCATGTGACCACGTGCCGTCACACTTACAGACGACTTGGGTTCCGAGGTCCGTCTGTCCAGTGTACCTCACCTTTTAAATAGATGCAGATGTGTGAGAAAACATTCAAAAATACATTGATTCTCAGAATTTTTTTAATTCTATGCATTACCTGAGCAACTCCTTACTGTTTCTCTGTACAGGAGGTTTATTTTATTTATTTTTTTAATTTAAAGGTTTTCTTCTGCGCGTCCAAACCAAGATTCTGCAAGAAAGATAGGGGGGAAACATTTGCATATTATATTAAGTACTAAATAAAAGTTGGAATCCAATACCATTCAATGTATTTGCACAGTGCCTTTAACAATACATGTTTTTATTTCATGTTATGTAGGATATTTTAATGTTTCCATCACATATGTAATGGAATACTTTACCCAATAAATATTAATTATAATAATAATAATAATTAAATCATCATACAACTTCATAATTAAGTGAACATTAAATTGATTTGTGCAGATGTTGTTATTTGTGTCATGACCTTGGATGATTGGGGGGGAGCCCTGGCAATGTATTATGAAATATTTGAGGTGTATTTCAGATTTCATTTTCTACTAGAAATGTTTCAAGCCAAACATGCAGAAATTGGTGTGATCAATTTAATATAAACAAAGTGTTTATTATTATAATAGTATCATATAATATTGCATTATTATTATTATTTTAAAATATTAAAGTCTTACATTTAAGAGAATAATTCTGTTTCTGTTCGAGCATAAGTTTGTTGTATAATTTTATATAAATAAGACCATAAATTACAACACAATTTACAGGAGATCTGTATTGTTCCAGATTCACATTCCATGTCTAACACACAAAACTACATAAAAAAGGAGCTTATAAAAATAGTTATGATTTTTTTATACATATTGTAATTGCGACCATCTCTTACGTCTGTGACTGCACTGCCAAACCCAGCCTTCAACTCCAAGCAATGAGAAATTCCTTCAAAAAGACAAGGAGACATTTATCAGTACAAGTAAATGAACGTCTGTCTCTGTGTGTGTGAAAAGTGCTCCCTCTAATGGTCATGTTTTGCATTGTTTAACAAGATGGTGATGAATTTGGTTCTGGCTCTGTAGGATATAAAAGTGCTTATCAAATATGATATCTATTATAAAACTGTTAATTTGGACTACATTTTGTTTGGATGAGCCACCATTCAAATCTGCAGAAAAATGCCACTAAACACACTTACGACCGCACGTTTCATATTCATTCAGCAAGTTAATACATTAATCATGGTTTCTGTCTTATTATTACCAAAGCATCAAACAATAATTTATCTAGTGAGATATATTTAGCCTGAATAGCCATGGCAGAGAGAGTGAGCCATCTGAAGTTTCTCCTGAACACTATATCAAAAACTCTGAAGCTTGACCCGAAAACACAATTTACAGTCCTTAGAGAAGACTGCCATCTACTGGCAAAATAAACTACTGACACCTACTGTCAATCATTTTCCAGTTTGATGACCATTCTGGAAAAAAAGGAACATGCAGACTTCTCCACATGTAATATATTGGCAGAAGACAAAACCTGCTAAATATTTACCCAGTGTGGAGCTGGTCCAAAAACCAATTTGGCCAATTTATTTAGAGGCTTCAAGCGGATGCAGATAAAACACTTCGGTCGTCAGCCTGTGAGCGATTGTGCAAACCAGAAGTTAATCAGTTCCTCTAAAGGCGCTTACAATCTGATCTCCTGTTTGACACGGAGCCACTTCAGAGGGTCCCCGAGATGAAATTCTATAATGATGTAGACTGAAATTCAGCACAAGGGCTCGACACACAAATCACACTGTATTAATGTTTAATGATCTCTAAAAGCTTATATTCCTATTCCGCTTTCTCAGGGTCCCGCGTCCTGGCGTTTACAGATTATCACCTGACCCCTACTCAAGGACTGTCCCAATGCGATGGCGAACACACATCAGTGATATTAAAGATCTCCGTTGTGATGGCGGTTACAGTGCTCATAAGATCCATAAAACACACAAGTTATCTCCTTACGACACGCAGCCCAGAGAGACAAGCATACTCACTCTAGGCACGTGCATGATGTAAGTGCATATTTAACACAGCCGTTGGACTCCTTTGTTACATATTACGCTCAACGAGTGAAGCAGGAATTATATCAAAAGACAAACACATATGGCATACGTATGTTTACATTTTGCTTTTGCTACAGGCGATATTTCAGACGAACAGCTTTTATAATATATTTACAGATTTTCAATACTGTAGCAGTCACTCAAATCTTTTTTTTCTACCATAAATGAAATATTAATAAGATCTAAACTATTTATATTGTGAGCATTAATAATGAATTGCAGCCCTTTCAACATTGTGCTTCAAAACGTAATATCAAGCCTGAGAGGAAAGCAGATATTTTTCCATTTTCATTTAGCTGGGGGGTAATAAATTAAGAGGGTCTATGCTTTGCTAAATATTGTAAAAGCACCTAATGCATTAATCAAATAAGTAAATCTTTGTGGGTGCTCGGAAGGCAATAAAACCAGAGCAGCACAAAACAGTGCTATTGAAATGTGTTTAAGCGTTTCATTATTTTCATTTACTAATAAATAAATGAATCAACTTGGAGTCACTTCACTGGCTGTAAAATTTTAGAATCAAATGACATTTTGATGGAGACGTTAAATGGGGAAAGATCTCCACGGGGCTTTTAGAGAAAGTGCAGACTCTTAACTCCGTCATGGAAAAAGTCAGCTCACTTCTGCCGGTGTGCAATTTCATTAACGCTTACATGCAGGCAGTCATTGATTTGCAAAGGAATCTCTCTGAAATGCAGGTCTAATCAATCAAACGTCTCCATTAATTTCAGCCAGGCCTGTCGCTTGAATTCACAGGGCCTCGGATGAAATTTTTATGGGCGGACCCAAGGAAGTTTATAATACCTGGAGAAAGCTATCCGTTAGCATTCCCATTCATCTCAATGACAGATGTTTGGCTGGCCAAGACCCCCCGGAAGTGTGCAATGAATGGCCGTCAATAGAAAAATACGTAGATACAGCATCTACCAATATAATAACTAATCTAATTATGTGTGATTATTAGTATTATTGTTTGCATTTAGCATCGTTTCCATTGTACAATTTAACATGAAATATTTATATTATTATTATAAACATAATAAATAAATAATATTATAGAATACAATTATCATCATTTTATTATCCTCATTTGGATTCAGTGCCTTTTGTGTCCACAGTAAAGATCATGATCTTACTGACGTAATGTTGAACAATATCAATTTTAAAGCTGTCTTTGTCATAAATAACACCAATTGAACTGTAAGCATATTGAAGTTGATTAAAAGAAATAATTTGAGACATTTTACAGCATTCTGAACCACAATATATCATAAATTTGTTCTTCTCTATGTAATCTATCTCTATATTATCTGTCTTGCGTAATAAATACATAAATAATTTGCATGATAAATACAACACTTACTATACATTATTTTTTCCATTGTTGTCAGTAATGATTCTCTCTAATGTATAGAGTTTTTCCAATGATTACATTTATTTGAACAATTATAATAAAAGGTTTTTAACTTGTCCATCAAGTTATTGTCCACTCTGTTATTTTTGACTACTTTCCCTTCAAATGAAAGTTGGAAAAGTTAAATGACATCAAATCATAAAGCAGTCATCACTGAAAGTGAGTGAGATCCTCTATTAATTGTCTATTTTGACAAATTTTATCTTTCAAATTTGATGTGGTCAACCTTGTTACATCCACTCTGTCAAGGGAAATATAAAAAGTTAGTAGAAAAATCGTATTTTTAAAATTACAATTTTAAAAACCATGCATTTCTTCATTAGATGAACCTTATATGTTCACTTCTATTTGCTCAAACATGGTGCTCAAACATTAGCACAGAATGTCCACTCTAGAAAATCAGAAGATCTAACAGAAGGGACACTGAGAGTGTACATGGAGATTCTGAAGGAATTTGGGCACCTATTATGCAAAATCCACTTTTACAAGGTGTTTCGATATGAATGCGTGTTGGCAGTGTGTGAACACAACCACCCTACAATGATAAAAATCCCTCGCACCCACTCTTTTTTTTTAAATCCCCATTAAACCAAAGCAGTCTCATTAGACATAGATTTTCTGAGCAGTGTGAAGTCACACTGTTCAGGCCCCGCCCACGATCACTGACTGACAGTCCTGTATTACCATAGTTTCCGCCCTCAGCGAGCTGTACGCTGTCCGCCATTTTCTCCTCGCTCAGCAGCTGTAGCGACAACAACGTCTGGTAAGTAATTGAGATGTAAGAGTGAACATAACAGTCTTCATTTATTGACGTCTGAGCGAACGCAGTGGATTGGTTTTATTTTTGAAGGGAATGCGCCACAGATCTAATATACACGATTTCTGTAATGTTGCCTGCTATTTACGTTCACACACATAACTGACTGTGTTTATGTGAACTGTGTGTGTTTTCGACAGAACCGTGTATGTATGACAGTTAAACAAAACAAAAAATGTGATGGAGAAGTTACTCACGAGAATTGACGTCTAACAGCCAGCTGTCTGTGTGCGCTTCAGATAAGCGCACTCAGAAAACGATCCATTCGAAGTTTAAACTGATATAGTGTGGAAATAATAAACTTTAATTAAAAGAAGAACTATGCTATCCGTGAGTGTGACCGCGATATAGATGATAATATAAACCAAGCAGATGTCTTGTTAATATTTGGCAGAGAATCAGATTGAGGCAGAAACTGTGGAGTGGGGGCGGGGCACAGCAGCTCATTTGCATTTAAAGGCACATGCACGAAAACAGCGTGTTCTTGACTGTAGTCAGAAATGGGTTTTTACAACATGAATTTATAAATAATCTGTGAGGTATTTTAAGATGAAACTTCACAAACACATTCTTGGGACACCTGAGACTTAAATTAAATCTTGTAAAAATAGGCATAATAGGTGCCCTTTAAAGTTGAAGTGCTAGTGTATTTAAAGTTCTTTGGTAATGTTTTACACATTGTTCAAAATCAAGTGCAAGGCTAAACGAATATTGTAACCAGTTGTACAGTATGTGAGAGATAGGACATCATCCATCCATCCATTCTTTATACCACTTTTCCACCCTGTTATTATTTTGTCCATCCCATTACTTAGTCCACCCTGTTATTACTTTGTCCACCCTGTTAAGCAGTTTTTTTTGACAATAATTTCATAAAAACATCAAAATATATTAATAATTCAGTGACAATGAACATTTATTGGAGTCAATAATGTAGTACTTTAAAAACTTGACAAAAAATGCATTTGAGCCATTTATATCTGAAAATGAAAAATGTAAAATCATGCGTTTGTGAGAAAGTGAGTAAAATTCATACATAATATCTATATTTTCTGATGATTTATTAACTTATATGCTTTTAAAGGGACAAATGGATATGAGTTGTCAAAGGAAATGTACACAATGGCCATAAATTAGAATCATACGTATTTTAAACTGCTGTTCATTTGTCCTTAACAGGGTGGATATTTTTGATCTTCCTTTTCATTAAATTTAGTTTAATAAATGGTTAAATTCATTTACCCGAGCTTGACCAAAATTATCAAAATCAAATGTTTTACATCGACCTATCATGATTTTGATTTTCTGAAATTTATGATGTCCTAAAGGCACCAAATATCAGGAATGACCCATATTATTATTATTATAATGGATGATGATAATGATGAAGATAATGAAGAAATATATAAATAATATAGAATAAAATTATTAGTATAAATACATACTGTATCTGTATATAATTATTTTATAGATATAAACAAAAAATATTTTATATTTGTTTAATTTAATAAAATATGTAATTATATTATGAAGAAATATAAATATAATATAAACAATAAAATATTGTAATTAAAAAAAACCCTGATTTAAACTAAAATGAAAAAGAAGGGAATGTAAAAGCCACACGCAGAGACAATTAAGACGAATAATGAAAAGTAAATAAGATGTTCTTTTGATATATAACTGAATACGTTTCAATCCCAGTATTTAGTGGACACAAAGCAACTTTTGAGTTGAACAATCACATTTTTGTGATACCAGGACTATACATCAAGTGTAAATTCTCCCAGTAATATTAAAATTGTTGCTAACTGTATGCCACCATGCAATAAAGAAAACACTGATGAAAGCTCTTTTTTGCCCGGTAATGAAAATAATGTGGGCGTGACGGTGTGAGAGAGTTTGTTGGTTTGCTTTCTCATGACAAGATGCTTTGAAAGTCAGTTTGAAAAGTTGAACAAGGTTTAAAAGCGAGCTGCAGTTTCAGCAGCCCGAGCACAGCGAATGGAGCCGACCAAGTGCGGAGGGATTACACAGGAACAAAACAAGTCAAGAAGCAGTAAGCATAATGTTAGGAGAACTGCTTATGTGCAGAAACAGTCTGACAGGGCTGTGAGAGGCTGTCACTTATACACAAACACCCAGCAAAGGAGCTTAGAGGAACCTTTAAAAGCATTTCATCTACACCAGCTTGTTTGACTTTGCCACCTCTTTTCATTCTCTGCAATAAAAACCTGTTGAAAATGCAGACATTAGTGCATAATCATGCCTTGAGTCACAAATCTAGAATACAATATCACTAGAATCAAAGTCACAAATGACTTTTTAGGTAGTGGTTTAAATTAAACAGTACTGTAGAATTATTTCATTGTTAATACACACTACCGTTCAAAAGTTTGGGGTCAGCTTTTTTTTGTTTTTTTTTAAGAAATTAATACTTTTATTCAGAATTCAGATTTTTACTGTATTTTTGATCAAATAAATAGCCTTGGTGAGCTTCCTTCAAAATCATTAAAAAATCATAAAAAAAATCATAAACTTTTAAACAGTAGTGTAAATACTAAAATACATTAAATTAATGGATATTTCACTGTGCAAAGTAAAAAAAAAATAATAATAATGTTACAGAGTTAAAAGGATTATTTTAATATGAAAATGGCCAAACCATCCTCACAGCCACACACCGACGCCTTTCCTCACCCCTCTCAATGTGCTCTGCTCTACATGCAAGTAAGATAAAAGGCTTGTATGCCAATTTTCAATAGCTGTATCAGCCTTTCCGGACACACGCGTATTACCCAGACGAGTCATTATACTTTATATGCCCTTGGCCTTAATTGAGAGCTAATGGCATTTCATAGATATCCTTTATTTGACCCCTTTTGTGCTGAGCGGCTTTTGTATATTGCGGTTTGTGCTGAGCTTCAGACAAGAGTCAGTCCCCCAGAAGCCCCTATTCCACCTGGGTATCTTTGCCTGAGGGAGACAGTTGTCCCATAATACCCTTCACAGTGTGTGTGTTCTTAACATATGGGTGGGATTCTTCTGAAGTCGCTCGCGCAATCTGTGAAAGGGCAGAGCTTAGTACTCTGGCCCAGAACCATGCAGAAGAATGCTATAAAATACTGCTGTAAATGGGTCTGCTCGATTATGGCAAAAATCATAATCACGATTATTTTGGTCAATATTGAAATCACGATTATTTAACACGATTATTGGTGGGTGATGTCTTATTTCACGATGTGAGTAATATTAAATGTCAGTGAAATTTCACAATTATCAATACTTCAGCAAAAACTAATAATAGGTTAATTAATGTAAGTTAAAAGTGTGTTTTTGAATACATTGACACCTGTTAGTACATCTTTCTGAAAAACATGTACTAACAGTGGTCTTCAGATAAGTAATACCCAACAGAAATTGAATAAAGTAATCAAATGTGAAATAACTGCTGTATACATTAAATATAGACTAATTCTTATTTAAAACTAAAAAAAGTTATTAAAGAGCAGTGAGTTGTTTATCTTTGTCTTTTCTTGTTAGATTAACAATGACTTCAGCAGTCATTTATGTTGGCTGCTGTCCCTTTACGAGCTGCATGGACCTTCACGTGGTCTCAGATTGCACATGAACACCCTTTCATTTCGAAACATGAATGCGATGAGCTCGTAATCACGACTTCAGAAGTGGTAATTATCAAATTTCCGATAGCACGTGAAGGCAGCAATACACACGCGCACTTTCTCAGTGTTCACTTAAAGGTGCCCTAGAATTTTTTTTTAAAAGATGTAATATAAGTCTAAGGTGTCCCCTGAATGTGTCTGTGAAGTTTCAGCTCAAAATACCCCATAGATTTTTTTTATTCATTTTTTTAACTGCCTATTTTGGGGCATAATTAGAAATGAGCCGATTCAGGGTGTGTGGCCCTTTAAATCTCATGCTCCACGCCCACGGAGCTCGCGCTTGCCTTAAACAACATAAAAAAAGTTCAAACAGCTAATATAACCCTCAAAATGGATCTTTACAAAATGTTCGTCATGCCGCATGTCTAATCGCGCAAGTACAGTGTTTATTTTGATGTTTACATTGATTCTGAATGAGTTTGAGGCTATGCTCCGTGGCTAACAGTCTAATGCTACACTTTTGTTGAGATTTATAAAGAATGAAGTTGTGTTTATGCATTATACAGACTGCAAGTGTTTAAAAATGAAAATAGCGACGGCTCTTGTCTATGTGAATACAGTAAGAAACGATGGTAACTTTAACCACATTTAACAGTACATTAGCAACATGCTAACGAAACATTTAGAAAGACAATTCACAAATATCACTAAAAATATCATCTTATCATGAATCATGTCAGTTATTATTGCTCCATCTGCCATTTTTTGCTATTGTTCTTGCTTGCTTAACTAGTCTGTTGATTCAGCTGTGCACATCCAGACGTTCTGCCCTTGTCTAATGCCTTTCATAATGTTGGGAACATGGGCTGGCATATGCAAATATTGGTGGCATATGCAAATATTGGGGGCGTACACCCCGACTGTTACGTAACAGTCGGTATTATGTTGAGATTCGCCTGTTCTTCGGAGGTCTTTTAAACAAATTGGATTTATATAAGAAGGAGGAAACAATGGAGTTTGAGACTCACTGTAGGTCTTTTCCATGTACTGAACTCTTGTTATTTAACTATGCCGAGGTAAATTCAATTTTTGAATCTAGGGCACCTTTAAGACATAACCGACTGCGTTTACGAGGATACTTACCAAAACGGAATTTCGATAAATTAGTGTTGGCTATTTGACTGTTTAGGCGCGTATCTGAAGCCCTTTGCTTATGCGCCTTCTGCACCGTCTCGGAGCACGCACACAGGTGACCGCCTTTCGTAGCTTAATGTGCTTTTAATAGCACTGTTTATGTTTAATATCAAGCACGTCCCGAAGTTTAGCAACAGAAGACTGCATTTTACATCCCTCTCTTATTTGGCTGATCTGGAGGTTAAGTTTGGGTTAGGGAGGAATAAAAGTGCACCGCTGTGGAGGAAAGAAAGGTGTGCTGGACGGAATGCGGCAGCAGTACAGTAATTGTTTTACCTCGATTATCTTGTTTTCATAATCGTTGCAAGCCAAAATAGGAAATCGAAAATACGATTAATTGCACAGCCCTATCTGTAAAACACAGATGATGAAGGAAGTGGCTGCCCACACCACAAAATACTACTTACAGCAGTGGTCATAATTAAAGTTATTGATCATTGACAGCCAAATTGGAAATTTCAAATGCTTAAATGTGCATCTCTATCAATCTGACTGCATTTGACTACATCTGATTGATTTTGTGTTTGCAGTAGAGATGCACTATTAATTGATAAAAGATTGTGATCTCGATTCAAACACCCACACTTTCTTATTTCTAAATGACTATGATTCGGCTATATCTATTAAACCTTTGACAAGTACGATCACAGCAAACATTCAGACCTGCATTGATGCTGCTACTGACCCAGAGAGCAGTTCTCATGAAACAGCTTCGCGAATAGTCTTTTCAACCACAGTATCATTATTTCTGTCGTACAATAATTCAAATTAATCACAGAAGTACTGGGATAAAAGTTTATAGTTAGAATATAAACACTGATGTCTACGGCAACAATCAAAATAGAGTAAATCACCTTTTGAAAGTAACTTGACTCAAATAAAGACCAGTATAGGTGGCAACTGACTGTTGTACTTTGTAAATGTACTTGTCATTGAATCATTCATTCAAAAGATTCATTCATAAACTCTGATTCATCCAGTTATGAAATAAGTGATGTCTTTATGAGTGAGTCATTGAATCATTCATTCAAACCAATTTCATAAAAAAATGAATACAAATTAAATATTTTTTTGTCAGAACCTCTAGTAAATGACATTTTGTTTAGCTGTCTATTCAGAATCGTGGGAGAGATCATGATCTCTATTTTAAACAAAAAAATCTTGATTCTCAATTCATCCAGAATCGTGCAGCTCTACTTTGCAGCAACACAAACTAACATGCTTTTTTTTGTTGAACTCCATATGTCATCATTTTATAAACACTGCAATTACTGAGTCCTTCAATTCTTAAACGAATAGTTCCAAAAAAGCATCTTTAAATTCATTTACTCAACCTCATGTCATTTCAAACCTGTATTGTTTTCTTTCTCCTGTCAAAGACAAAAGCAGATGTTAGGTAGGATATTGTTTACACACTGTTCCAATGAAAGTGAATGGGGTGTTGTCAACCTATAAAAATGACAAAAAAGCACCATAAAAGAACAATAAAACTATTATGTATTGTATGAATCGCATGCACTATTGTAACCTTTCTGAAGCCATATGACAGCTTTATGTGTGGAAGAGACCAAAATTGAAGTCGCCATTCTATTATGTGCTATAACCTTTAAATCTCATTTGTATGATTTAAATATGCACATACAGTGTATGCATACATAAATATGTATATGTGACATGCTTGTTTGATTGTGCAAATTATATATAATTAATTATTGTATTTTTACATCACAATAGGGTAAGAGATACACAAGAACCACTGACTTGACGCTCAATATTAGAATACACAAACATGAATGAGATTTAAAAACAGAGGCTCTTCAGCAAGTTACATTTCAGTCTTTTCCTCTCACAAAGCTATTGCATGGGTTCAGAAGACATAAAATGCTTTAGATGAGTTGTATGGATGACTTTTACATAGTTTTTTTGTCATTTCAGGAGCTTGACAGTCTCTAGTCACCAGTCATGTTCACTGTATGGAAAAGAAAATAATCTACATTCAGCTAAATTTCTCATTTTGTGATCCACAGAACAAAGAAAACCATACAGGCTTGGAATGACATGAGGGTGAATAAATGAATGCAGATAATTTGCTAATTTTTAGGTGAACTATCCCTTTAAAATACAGTAGCTTAAAATAGTAGATAATACATAAGAAATTACAAAAAAATATGTCTTACTCAGACGTGCATATACACTACTGTTCAGAAGGCTGGGGTCAAGGGGCAAGGTTTCATTTAAAAAAAAATTAAATGAACACTTTTAATCAGCAAGGATGCATTAAATGTATTAAAAATGACAGTAAATACTTTTACATTGTCACAAAAATGATCCATTTCAAACAAATGTGGAACTTTCTATTTATCAAAGAATCCTGAGAAAAAATGTATTGTAATATGTTAAAACAGAAAACGGGTTTTAAATTGTAACAATGTTTCACAATATTAGTTTTTACTTAATTTCACTTTCAAAAATATATTTAAAAATCTCACCAACCCCAAACTTCTGAGATATGTGAAGATGCACATACTGTATGAGCTGCTTATAACTATTAAAATGTTTTTGGTTAACACTGAGCAATGTGAAAGACTGCAAATTAGCTTTTAAAATAGACAGGATCCGAGACTTGCAGAAATGTTTGGCAAAACGCTTGCCACTTTCACACCTTTATGATTGGAGGGGTTCTCCTTTAAAGGCTTTTAAGTCTTAATCCTGCAAAAAGGCTCCTGCAGAAATTCAAAGGCACGTCGTACATTTGAATATCTCTACAGCTCTGTACCTCCCCCCTTGAGAGAAGAACAGATAGCGATATCATGTGCTTTACCTTCTCTGCTGAGGTTTTATTGAAGTGAGGGATAGTGTTGTGATGTCACAGACAGTTCTCATCGAGTGGAATTAGCCGATAGATCAAATCCCTCAACCTCGTGGGAGAAATCATAGCGCACTAACTAATCTGCAGTTGAGATTTTCCTGCAAGAAGCAGATTGAGTCTCAACTTGTGATGTGCTGTTGAAAAAAGTGTCAGAAATCAAATAGATCCCATTAATTATACTACACTTAAATTGCTTATGCATGGGCACACTGAGTTAATATCTTCAAACATGGATGAAATCCTGCTCATCTGGTTTGGGTAAATGTTTTCAGCAGTCATCACACAGAAAATGCATGCAATGCAGATAATATATGGGTTTAATGTGTCAAGAGTATCATATGGCCCTATTCCATTTCCATGTGCTCTATTGGTAAAGTCTTCCTCTTGCTATAATATTTCAGAATTCAGATCCTCATTGTCTTCTATAGTTATGTGGAGCATAGCATAAAAAAATCAATATCAATATCAATATATCTCTACACTGATCTTAACAATGACAAAGCAGTATGTAAGGGTATATTGACTAAGCCTTTATTCACAAAACAGAGAAATGCCTACCTAATAAGTATCCTGTTAATACTTGCTAGCCAACGGTACTTTGTTTAACTGTTTCAGGCAGTTCAGAGAAAATATAAGCTCAATATGTGGCCAAACAAACAGCATTCCTCTATACCGATGATTAAGACTGGCCAATACAAATCATAAAATGTTTTAATATTTTAGACAATACACACACACTACCGTTCATAAGTTTGGGGTCAGTAAGATCATGGATGGATTAAACCGATCAAAAATATCAGTAAAGGCATTTAAAAATGTCCATTTCAAATAAATGCTTTCCTTTTGATCTTTCTAGTTATCAAAGAATCCTAAAAAATGTATCACTATTGTATTTTACCAAAATATCAAGCAGCACAACTGTTCACAACATTGATAATAAGAATTGTTTCTTGAGCACTAAATCAGCACATTAAAATGATTTCTGAAGGACACTGAAGACTACACGGTTGCTAAAAATTCAGCTTTGCCATCACAGGAATAAATTACTTTTTAAAATATACTAAAGGTGCTGTGTGTAAATGTTAGTGGCATCTAGCGGTGAGGTTGCGAATTGCAATATAGAGAAGCTACGGTGGCCAACACAGGACAAACATGTCGTCATCTGAGACAGGAGAGAGTTACCAGTCAAGCAAACGTGCTCTGTAGAGCAGTTTGTCCGTTTAGGGCTGCTGTAGAAACATGCTGACGCAAAATGGCGACTTAACATGTAAGGGGACCCACGGTGTATGAGATAGAAATGGCTCATTCTAAGATAATAAAAACATAACGGTTAATTATGTACGGTCTTTATACAACACTGAAAACATAGTTATGTATATTATATTATATTGCGTCTGTCAATAGATCCTCCTAAAATTTACACATTGCACCTTTAACATAGAAAACAGTTATTATAAAGTGCAATAATATTTCACAATATTAATATTTTTACTTTAAAGTATATATTTTATGTATTTTTATATTTGTGACCCATAAGACTTAGGGGTGTAAGAGTACACAAAAATTACGGTTCAGTATGTACCTTAGTTTTGAAGTCATGGTTTGGTACGGGTTCGGTACAGCAGTGGGGTGAAAACTAAACATACATTTTCTTTTTCTTTTTTTTTTTTTAAAAAGTGGTTTACTGAAGAAATTATGTCTGTCTATAAATGAATTCAGTTTTAATTAACATTTTCTTAAGGATAAAAACAAATCTATCTCTGCTAAACTATAGGGACCCTGACTTGCACATTACTATAATATTAAAGGTTACAATTAACAACAGAGACCAAAAAATAAAATTCAGTTCCTCTTTATTTTTAGAAATAATAATCAACACTCAAATAAAAAATAAATAAATAAAAAAAGTGTGTGTAAACGTAAATTGCACATGAGGCCGTTTTTGCATTAACTTCTAATTATAAAATTATGTTTCTACTCAAATTCGTTTTTTGAAATATAATAATTTACACAGTAGCTGTCATAATTTGTTTTCATGACGGATTTATTTAAACAAATTAAATAATCAAGACATCACTAACAGGTTAAGTAAAATATAATGAATATATAGGCTAATATAATATATTTAACAAAATGCTCCTCTCTAGAGTTCATTTCTCTAGTGAACTCACATGCTGTGGACACTGAATGACTTGCCTGAGGTAAATGCTATGCTACGTGATTGTTTACAAGCGGTTTTACTGATGTCTTTCTGCAGTTAAAACACTGATTGAGGGATTACATGAGATATAAGTTGTACTGTATCTTTCAACATAGCTTCAGATGTTCATTCATGTTTATTCTGTAACTCTGTAACTAGTAGTAAAGAGGAAGGGATGATTGCATTCACTTGCGCTCTGCGCTGCCACTTGAACTGAACATATTACAACTCTAAACTTCTGAATGGTGTTTTTATTAAATATATACTATTCCTGCATTTTAATAATGAAATATACCACAATGGGACATCCATGAACAATTTTGAGTGATGCACCAAGGAGTCTGTGAAAATTTTTTTTGAATCAGTTCACTGAAACAGACTCACATCATGCTGATGTCCAAATGAAAGACTCCAAATACTTGTAAATCATGTAAGTCTAACAACACAGACTTGAGGAAACTTGATAGACAAAAATGTATTAGAATTATAGTAAAGTTCACACAATATTGCCAGCAGAATCATCTGAAATATATTGTAAATATTTAATATATCAGCCAAATCCTCCTGAGGGCAAATATAAGGACACAGAATTCAGATTTTCAGATTTGCATACAGTACACTGCACAGAGCTGAGAGGAAACTCGTGCCTCTTTCCTCAATCTGTGCATCCCCAGAACACAGAACCGTTACTGCTGACTTAGCTGCGCAGATGCTTTGGAAGAGCGAACGGCATCGGCTCAGGAAAGTGTGTCAGGCAAGCATATTTGTTATAGAGAGGGCAAGCCAAGAGCTATCCTGAAAAAACGACAACAACAAAAAAAAAAAGACCCCAGGTGAACCAGCAGTCAAAACACAGCCGATGTTTACAGGTTTAAGACGGTAACTGTCACTCGGGAGTCCATTTCAGAGGCTAAAAAAGACTTTTCAAGCAGCAGGTCACACCTTTCCCCTCACACCTCGCCCCGCTGGGTTCAATCTGGCCATCGCTGCGGTCACAACACTCTGGATCGGAGGCCTTGCCAGAGAGCAGGTGGGAGGGCATCAACAGACACAAAACATGAGGTAGAGCTTTTACTAAAAGCTCTAGAGGCTCTAGATTTTATTAGAACGCATTTGCAAGGAAGCGGACATCCTCTCTCTCCTCCTCACGACGCTGCCGATCACTCCCCGTCCGATAAGAGGGGCGAGGCCGCTGAGAAAATGCTGCATCATTCATGGTTGGGTGTCTCCTCACGTCACGCCATGTGACCCGCTGACACACTCCCATATTGTTGGGGGTTGGGTGCGAAGGCAGGCAGGAGCATGGTAGGAGAACCTGACCAAAGCCTCGTGCCATAGTGACACTCAGCGGATTATGTCTAAATAAAGCCTCAGCACTGCATGAATCACTCTGCTACTGATCCCACTGCTCAATGAGAAAGGAAGAGAGAGAGAGAGAGAGAGAGAGGGAGTAAGAAAGCAATGCAAAAAAAAAAAGTCGAGGGAGCGGGAATGTGAAGTGGAGAAGGCGTTCATCACTGGAGTGCCATGGCTTAGCCTAAGAGGCTTGAATAATCAGTGGTTAAGCTGTCAGCCCTGCTCTTGCACCTACCGTGTGCTACAAACTCCTGTGCGCTTTTAATCAAACAAAAACGATGAGATCCAGCCATGCTGCCAAGACAGCGCTATAAGACAGGCCTCAAAGTCTCTTTAAGACTTATCCTGACATATTATATTCCCTGCAATGCACAGGCACCATATGGCAGACGTTTTCTCAAGTCGCTGACGTAAAGACTACACTGAGTCTCAAGTCTTTGAGGTGAAGTGAACCGTTTTCTATTAAAGGTTAGTTTTGTAAACCTTTTTGAAGGGCAAGCAATTTTGCATATTTTGCTCATCTTTAATTTGGAGTTCAAGCCAAGTCTCAAGTACCTGTGGTAAAAGTTTTCTATACAGTGCAGGTTAGTTTAATAAACGTAGTCGAAGAACATTCAATTTAAATTAAAAGTCTAGACTTCATGTCTTAAGTTTTCAAGTATAGTTTGAGTGTCAAGTCTTTGAATAAGTCTACAATTCCAAGTCCCAAAGTCCTTTACAGAGTTTTCTATAAATTACAAGTTTTATAAATCTTGTTGAATGGCAATCAATTTAATACATTTCAGGGCTCAACAAGGATGGCCACTATAATAATAAAAATAATATTAATAAAAACATTTCTCATTTGTTCATAAAATTATTTTAACAACAATTATTATATTAAAATATAATAATACAAAATAATAATAATAATAATAATAAAACTTTAAATAATGAAGAAGAAATGTTTT
>RJVU01020258.1:1627323-1646620 GCA_003731715.1 Anabarilius grahami
TGCATAAGGTTTACACAGTAAATTTTTAACTGGCTATAAATAAAATGTCATCTTAATGCCATCTTAAAAGAAACTGCCCCTTAAAATTAAGTCCAGTGGTGGCAAATATAGCCTGTTAATCAAAAAGATAATTTCTGACTTTACACTTTCTCTACATAAAACCAAAATCATAGAGCCGGAACGGAACTCATTTCATAAAGACCTTTTTCTGTTTTCCAGATCGATATTCTGGCTCAGATCTAGGCTTGAGAAATGATCAATGGCGAACTGTTAGTATGACGAATGAAAAGCACATTGTCTGGCACTATCCCCTTCACAGCAGGAAGGACCGATGTGGGGACAGAGACTTAATAATGTCCTATTAACAACCATAAGAAAGGGACCTCTATATACTTTCAGGATGACAGGACGGCACTCAAAGTGGCGAAACTTCTCTTCGCACCCAATTCTGCTGACATCCAAGCAACGAAGCATTATTTCAGGGTCGGGGCTCCCAAGCCGTTCTCGTTTTCTCAGAAGAATACGCACTTCTGCTCATTGAATCTAATGCAGCGGTAAAATCGATGCACCTATTGATACCGTGCATCATAACATGAGCCGATATGCATAGCATGAGCAAGCACAAACCTATGATGATTCAGCAGGGGTCCAAACACAGCCCTCCCAGATATCAGCGTGTCAGTATTTACGAGTAAAGCAGCTTAAGCATGAAGTTGACAGCGACGGTGAAATGTGCTATAGACTGTGGTACGCTACAGAGCGTAGGGTTTCCTCCAAGAGGACTGGGTGGGAGAGGAGGGCCCATAAAAAATGCATGAGCAACAGGAGGAGATGTCACATCGGATATGTTTCCAGCTGCAGAGATACCGGTGTGTAGAAAGCCATGAGAGTGAAAGGTACAAGTGAACTCGGGTCTAAGAGGAGAGAAGTAAGGGGAAAAAGCACTTAACTTCCACCGCTAAACCTGCCAAAACCATTGCCGCACTGTGCCAGCAATAACAGAGATTTAGACGTAAATCCATTGATGCACAAGAGATTTAATGGCTCATGTATGGCTTAATGTGTAAACATCCACAATCGCTATAAAAAACTAGCATTTATTTAGCCTGTATATATAAGGTTGTCATTACACTTACTGCCCCAGTGATTTACATTTAGTCTGAGACACAGATCCATTTCATTATAAACACATTTACAACAATGGGATTTTGAGAGCATGGCATACCACTGCCTTAGTCTACAATTTCAGAAAGATATCTCATCAAATATTCATTAATTCTGGGGTACAATCATGCTTTAAATGTCATGCTTAGCAGGGGAGATGGGCTCCGCTTAGGCAAGAGGATTTATAACATGTGGCACTTATAAGTGGATGTCATTATACTGGGGTTTGATGTCTTTAAACAGACACTGACAATAAAAACAAACATATGTAGGTGTTGAGCACAAATAAATTGATGGTTTTGTTGTTTAAAATAAAGCAAATAATTAGTTATTGGGCTGTGATTTTTTTTAGAATTAAAAAATATAAATCGTTACATCCAACTTAGGCTCACTGGAAAAACATGCCTGTGGCGAAATTTCTATATCTATGCATTTAGCAGGTGCTTTTATCTATACTTCTACAAAATTATGTTACTGTACGTTGGTTCTTGCACATTTCCAGACATTTTCAAAAAGAAATGTCTAGTGAGTTGCGCTAAAAGCACGTTCAGTTTTATTCCAAACAGATGAACGTGAATCTGGCAACGGTTTCTGTACATATCGCTGTAGTTCTGAAATGAACTCTCCAGGGAGTGCAAGGCGCTAAAAGGGTTAATGTGTTAGAAATAACTTACCACCTACAATGAACCCCAAACTAAACCTAACCAATAGTGTTAACAAAAGCAAATGTGAGAAAAAAGAACAACATACAAACATGCCAGTTTAGCTTTTAAATTTTAGGTTTCTATTTTAAAATCTGGCAAGGGGCAACAGATGAAAATTAGTCTGTTGGGCTAACTCTGGCTTATTTACGTTGTCTGACTGGTGATTGAGGAGCACTGTCCCTATCAAATTAAAAAAATATAAAGCTTGCTTCTAAAAGTCCTTGATCTGTTTTACTGTGACTCGTACCCGTGCACTGAGCAAGTGCAATATCAGAAATGCCATCGAAAAAGACATGTGATTATGTGATGCAAACTTTAAAATGTATTTGTTTACAAATCATGCACTATGGTAAAATTGTTTTAAGGTCATAACATAGTATTTTAAAAAGAATTGAGCAAAAATAAGTCTTTATTAACTGATTATCTGCCCTTTAAATGGGACCTATTATGCAAAATTCATTTTTACATGGTGTTTGAACATAAATGTGTGTTGGCAATGTGTGTACATAACCACCCTATAATGATAAAAATCCACTCATTCCTTTTTTTAATCCTCATAAATCACAAGTGACGTCACTTTGCACAGGCCCCGCCCACGACTGCTGACAGACCCATATTAGCACTAACCCTGCCCTGAGCGAGTTGTACACTGTCCGCCAGCTGTACAAGAATGTCTCATAACCAACTCAGGTGTTTTGTTGTTGGATGTAAGAGTGAATATAACATTCTTCATGTACTCCCGACATCCGAGCCGCTGAAGTCGCAGTGGATTAGTTTTATTTTTGAAGGGAAAGCACCCCCATATACCTAAATTTGTTTATGTCTGCGTGAATCATTTTACACCAGATTGATTTGTGAACGAGGGTCAATACAAAGGGACAATACGAAACATGTACTGGTTTTGCTAAAACGTTGTTACTCACGGATGGATCAGTACCAAGTGTTCGTGATCCAGCTTATAGACTCCAGAGTGATACTGGTCACGGCAGTAATGAAAGAGAGAGCACACTCTTTATTACAGTTCATCAGAGTTGTTTACCAGTTTATTAAGGACCCCTCGAAAAGGCATAAGGTCTGTATATATATTAGCTAACGGTTAGATGTAACGAGTGTTTTTGTGTATGTTGATGATAATGCAAGGGAGAGAGAGAGTTTATGGATAAGACTTTAATACGCACTTCTTGTGTGTTTTATTCAGCTTATACTGTGATTTTCTGGAGTGAAAACAGATACTTCATCTTTTGTGAAGTACAATAAACTAAAGTAAAGTTTTCTCCACTTCTTGAAAGGGGGCTGGGAGCAGCAGCTCATTTGCATTTAAAGGGGCACACACAAAAACTAAGCTAAAACTTCACATACACTCTGGGGAAATTAGAGACTTATTTTACATCTTGTAAAAAGGGGCATAATAGATTCCCTTTAATCATAATTTGTGTGAACATGAATAAAAGTTGTTGGTGTTTTACTGCTACTGATGTTCATTTCAGCTGGAAACTGCAATTGTATGTATAGGTGTGTTTTTACAAAAATGTAGGTACACGCAAAACAATATTACTGTATTGTAGTACACTGTTTTAAGCCTGTTTTTAGGATTTGCAAATTTCAATTGTATAGTAAAATTCCATCAAATTGAACTGAATAATCCTATCCCTATTATTCATATTATGAATTAAGAATTTTTAATGAGTAAAAGAAACTATAGAACATTATAGAATTAGGAGCTATAGAGCCTTTTTGTAAACACCATTTTGTATAAATTTTTATGAAACAAGGGAATGGACTATTTCAGTTCATGTGATTCATATTTATAAATTTAAACATTTGAATTTTTTTGACATTTATGAATGCGAAGCATGACTAGTACAATAGCACAATTAACTTATCTCAAAAGATGATTCCTAATGACATGACTGCTTTAATGATGTATTTAAAATACATTTTCATGGTCGGTAAAGACATTTATGGATCGTAAATCGTCTCAGTTAACATCCAATGGAGTTCATTTTGGACCCTGCTTATATAGTTAAGTAACCTTTAAAATATGTAGATTGCAATGACTACAATTTCATTGTTAGTTCAACAAATAAGCCAATATTTTGCTTGATATAATTTTGAGTAATATGGGCTATCATATTTCCGTAGTCATTCGTGTGATATCTCATTTCAGCTGCATCTCATTGACAATTTTGCCAGCTTCATATGCAGAGACGAGAGCGCAAGGTAGTAAATGAAGCAGCAGCATAAACCACCTCCATAAAACCAGCAGCGTTCAGCGGCAGAGCATCTTCATTTCAGTGACTCACAAAGACAGCATAAACACAGCACGTCTAACAGACATGGCTTTGCCTCTGCAACCAATGTAATTAAAGCCAACATCTTGTCCCGCTCTCGTATCATTACCGTCTGTAGACCATTTGGATGAGCTTTGTTATTACTTACTTGCTGCTAAATATAGATTTCCTGTGCCAGCGCTAGAGATTGCAGTCAGCTGTGTTCCTCGTGTTTGCAGTCACAAAGACTTACGTGGATACTATATTACTAGACAGGGGTGCAAAAAGCTCTTTTGGATCTATCACCCCTTTTTTTGGGGGGGTGGGGGTCACTATAAAAGGCTGATTACAATGAACAGAATGTCAAGGTTTATATTTAGGATATTTTAGAGCTGTGTTAACGGTTAAGCTTATACTAAAAGTAAATGCATGAGTGCATTTTTAAAATATTTCTATTTTATTTTATTAGCAATTTTTCACATTTTAGAAAAATAGTCTAAAATTAATCATTTATTTTAGAATAAAGTTCAAAGCATAAGTACTCAATAACATTAGGTAGTGTAGAATTAGGTAGTGATCATCCATAAAAAAATATTAAAACATTAGTTTTGTTCATTTACAGTTTTTCTTTCCATTCATATATTCTTTTTACTTATTTAGTTAACTAATTTCCACTGACATATGTATGAACACAGATGTATGTATGTAGGTTGTTGCAAGTATGTATACATATGGTATGAATATGTGAGTATGCTTGGTCATGTACTGTATGTGTATATGTATAAATGTGTATGTACTGTATGTGTATATAGGTGTGTGTGTGTGTAAGTATATGTATATACACATATTTGCAGTTGTGTGTGTGTGTATATATTATATATATATATATAGTTTTTCTTTGTGTGTATGTATATGTTTGTATATATTAGTATGCATTCTTATCAAGTTAATTTTAGTTATTCATTCATTTTATTTATTTATTTATTTTTCTTCTTTATATATTCATACAAACATTTACATGCCTTTATTTAAGTATTCAGTTACTTATTAATTCATTTACTATTAGTACAACATGTATGACTTTACAATATTCACGAATGATGGCAGTGTGAAGTCTTGTTTCTGACACTTATAGTAGAACATATTGTGATTGATATTAATGGTTCCCTGTTATGAAAAGCAAAATAAAGTATTTTAAATAAAAAAATAAAAGCGTTTTTTTTTATTTATACAATTAAAATATAACAATTGTCAACAAAATTAATGAAACAGCAAAAATGTAACACTGAAAAGTATCAAACCAGGCCAACAAATCCTACAATAATATAATTAATAAAGTGCATATAATATTATAACAATTACATTTTGCCTCAATAAACTTGTGACAACTTGCCCCATCATTACATTTAGAATAAACAGGATGATATTTTAGTTTAGATGAACTATGTATTTGAAAACAACACACAAAACCACTTCTAGAGAAAATACACATTTGTACAAATACACTGGATTTTTTAACCTTATTTAGATTAAAAAAAAAATGTGACACTTGTTGACAAGAGAGAAGTGTAACAGACGCTAAATCGATAACGACGTAAAATGAAGGTAGTCAATACAAATAATACCAAAATTGACTAATATATAAGAGAAAATACCTGTATATCCCAGATGAACCTCCAACAGAGTACATTCGCCAGTCTACACTACATGGAAGTTAATGACCGCATGGCATATTCATGAATAAAATAAAATATTGGACCTTTTTTTTTACCTGATCTCCGTCCCTCTGGTTTACGTCACGGCCAAGTGTTTACTGATTGGATCAAAATTGAAATTTCGATCGCTAACCTTCTGACTTGCCGTAGCCAGTCAACTTTACATTTTCCAAACTAAATGACATAAATCTAGGGATATAAAAAGAAAAAAATAGGGATTTGACGGATAAGGCAAAAAAAAAAAAAAACTTACTGTGCTTTCTATGGTTTCAGTTAAATTGGGCCACTTTTGCCATTCATCTGAATGACAAAAAGTGAAATTGACCTTTTTATCTCATTTATTTATCTTGAGGTGCCCCCTATTGTTGATGGGTCATTCAGCTGGTAGCTGGTTCTATTTTGGGGGAAGAAATGTGCAGTTTGACCTAAGAAAAAAACTTTGTTTTTTACTTTAATTTAAATACAGAGATCACAACAAAAACCACAAAAGTTAATCATAAAGACAGTCATCCTGCTGAACTCCTGCAGAGTTCCTGCTGCCATCCTGCATGTGTGATGATCCATACTCCATCTCAAACCATTTTAAACAGTACTCTTTGACAGGCATGACATTTTATGCATTTTTGGCACACCATTTTGCTTAATCAATTTTCTCAAATGCCCATGGGTTATTTTACCACAGGCTTGGTCCACCTGACTGAAATACTTGCAGAGGACCTTTACGTCCTGAGATACAAAAGGGGCCACTCCACCAGCTCCCTGTCAGCAGTCTCTGATTTGTGCCTTGAGGCCCTCTCAAGGCCACATCGCTAAATCCTATTGAACAGGCTGTAAAACCCTTCAGGCGGACAGAGAATCAGTGCAATAGGCACTGAGGAGGGACTGCAATGTCATCAAAGGGGCACGCTGTGCAATTTAGAGACATGCATGAATCAGGACTTTGGGGCCCTCTGCCATAGGCGCACAGAAGACGTTTGCCTGAGAGTATTTCATTGCTTAAACAGCATTTAGTAGAATCGCATAGTTTACACTTCCATCCATTGAGAATGAAGAGCACTTACGCCGATCAAAGATGCCTTTTGTGTGAACTATAAGTCAGGATTTATAGCAAAAGTCACTTAATCTTTGCCTGACCGTGAGTTCTTCAAAGAATATCTGGTTTGATGTACAAAATAACAGCAAATGCATGGCTTCAGTAAACGGTGAAAAATAGTGATTTTTAGGTGAAATACTCTATTAAACATCTAATGCTTGTGGGGGAAAATGAATTTCACAAATGAAACAGTGGGTGAAAACCTTTTTTTATGAATTTGAAATCTAAAATACATACTTGTGAGAGAAAAACAAAATGTACCTTTATTTTTTTAGTAATCAGTCAGTGAGCAGTAAACACATTCATGATATGAAATGGCTTGTGAATGATATCTAATGTTAATATTGTGCATGAACAGACAACATAGTCTAAGATATGTGTTGACAGGTCAGGTTTTAAGGAAAAAGGTGCCAAAATTATTGTGGCAAACGAAAACAAAATCATTTATTCAGTGCCTCTGAGACATGGTACAGCACATACTGGTAAAAAAAAAAGAAAGAAAAAAGACTAGAAGCCCACAGGGTTGTACTGAACACATCAGTAGCACTATAGTGGATTAGGTGTCTGAAATTCCATATGGATAGAAGATAAAGTGTCTTCATAAAACACATCTGTCTCTCTCGAACAACTCTGTCAGCAGCTGTTTCATCAGTGAAAAGCACCGAATGCAACCAAAGCCTCTGATATGTCCAATGAATTATGGGACATGTAACCGCTATTTTTGAGTAACAATTTTTTTTACATCAATATTTGTTACAAAAATCTTGCAGCTTCTCTTTACTTAATCATCCACTTTGCTTTATCAAAACTTCTGGAATCAACCAGAAGAATAAAACAAGCAATGACACTAAGAAGAACGTCCATATGAAATTTCACATTAATCACAATAGAAAAACACACGGTGATCCCATAGATGCAACAGGAGTATTTAAAATAATTTTGTTTTGTACAAAAACTCTTCTGAGGGACAAGTATTGAATTATTCAAGGCATCTTCTCTTTGCCTTCTGGAGCTTTTTTGAGAGAGCGACCATTTTTTTCGCTACAATTAACTATCTTGCACTTTTATCTGTGGAAGTATGTAAAAAAAAAAAAATAAAAGTTTTCTATCTTAATTGTTTCAAATCATATTTTAGCTCTCTTTATTGCAAAATAAATAATTTCTCTTTTAAATCGTAAAACTATCAGGTCTGCCCCTCAGTATCCAACAAACCTCAGATAAAAATGAAAACAGTACAGGCAAGTAGGGGGGAAAAGTTACACAAAAATATAGCTAAAATTGGTTAAATATACCAATTAAGACATCTTCAAAAAATAAAACAACACAGATGACAAACAATTCATATACAAAATTTTATAAGGATACAGTTAAAAACACTGCCTCAGTTGGCCTCACTTCTCTGGTTTAACCCCCTGAAAAATATGTGCCAATGCCCTGAGAGAGAGCAAACACCTCCACGTTCAACCTTCCTCTTTGGCGTTACGGTGAGGGAATAGATGACTGGCAAATTCTCCTTAAGGCAGACTCAGTTCTTTTTTTAATTTTTTTTTCTCCATTCATTAGATACAGGCATCTACTGGAGTGAAACAGGGCCTGTATAAACTGTTGTGTTGAATGTTCAAAAGCTCCTTAGGACGGCTTTATTTCTTGGATTGTGCCATGTAGCTGTTCTCGATGCACAGCACGATGTAGGAACTGGAGCAGCTGCTGGAGGTCTGCTGGAGGAGTTGGCCTGCCTGCAGAGATGAGGCTAAGCCTGTCACTGCGCGGTCTCCGGCTCTCCATGTCTCACAGTAGTTATCCGTCTGCCTGTGACCCCTGCCACTGGACCCGTGCCAGATCATCTTCTCTGGCCTACAGGACAGAGGAAGAAAAATGATCATTTTAGGTGGTTTTCAGACGGCACTCAAAACCTACAAGACCTTTCCAAAATTGCAAAGTCAAATTGCATTGGCTGACTGTGGGGTCAGGATGCACAGGATTTTAATCAGTCTTTTGGGAAAATACATTTTGTTTACAAGGTACCAGGCAGCTACAAAAAGAATGAATCATTGGACTGGGCAAAGATTGGGCACTGAATTGTTGAAAGATATTGTTTGAGGCACTTAATAGCAAGTAAACAGGATATCCATAGATAGATAGCTACATAGAAACTTGGGTCTTCAGCCGACAAAATTTAAATCCCGTCTGGCTAGCACGCTTCCCATAATGTTTAGGTCAGTAGGCGGAGAGTAGGTGTTTTTTTGTGGCTGTTCGAACACATTTGACCACATGAGCGTCTCCGTCTACATTACGAAAGCTATCCAGTTGAATGCGTTTTCAAGTACCTCTGAAATAGGTAAAAAGTGGACAAACTCAAAATTTTTTAGACCTCGTTTACACATGTTTAGCATCGTCCACTTGTGATCTGATCGACCAAAGCGCATCTTAATACCAGGGCCATGGATGGATGGATGGATGGATGGATGGATGGATGGATGGATGGATGGATGGATGGATGGATGGATGGATGGATGGATGGATGGATGGATAGATAGATAGATAGATAGATAGATAGATAGATAGATAGATAGATAGATAGATAGATAGACAGACAGACAGATGGGCAGACGGACTGGCAGACGATGGATGGATGAAAGACGGATGGATGAAAGACGGACAGAAAGACAGACAGACAGACAGACAGACAGATAGATAGATAGATAGATAGATAGATAGATAGATAGATAGATAGATAGATAGATAGATAGATAGATAGATAGATAGATAATTGCATTCATCTCTAACTCAAGTGGACTGAGTGATTTTAAAGGAAAATGAAAACTGACAGGATGATCTGCTGAGGCCTCTGTTTGAAGGGTTCACACAGATCAGCCAAAGCCACTGGCACTCACCAGGCACTGTCCCTCAGGACATCTCTGCCATCAAAGGAGTAGATAGGAGCATTGTCCTTCATCCTGCTCTCTGAGTCACTGAAAAGAGACTCCCAGCTTCTGAAAAGGACTTGATCCTGCAGAAGAGAATATCAATGCCATGAAAAGACAAGAAACACAAATCATCAAATGAGTTCATTGGTTAAGTTTGGAGAAAACCTTGAGGAATTGTCAAAATGATCACCTTTATATTCTGAGGCCCGAAACATACTCAATGCGAACGGTAGATGATTCTAGGAGCTCATAAATGTGATGGGCTTCATCTGATTCTACCTACGCAAGCTCGTTTTTTTGTGTTATGCATTATGTATTTTCAACTGGGCTGCATGATAAAAGCCATCTCTTTCATGTAAATCCAAAATAATGTCCTATTAAGCGGCGACAAAAACAAGCAACATGATATTTTCAATTCTTTGAAAGCAATGGAGAGGCTGTGCATTACAGTGATTTTATCACGCACTCAATTGGCCCGTTTGTGATCGCCTTCGTGCGTGTTCACTGCAGGGCACCAGATGGGCAACGCCCTAAAGACAAGGTACGTTGCCATTTTATGAAAGCAATGGAGAGGCCATGCGTTACAGTGATTTTATCATGATTAAGGGGTTTTTACACCTTTAACCATGTTAAAATCAGTGTAATCTAATGGCTTGTTGTTTTGATAATCTGGGGTGAAGTAATGGACTACACACCTTGAGGTTAACAATCGGTAATGTCTCTCTGTCGGATTTGCGGACGATACTGTAGAGATCCTGAAGTTTGGAAGACAGGAAGGCTCTGAATGTTCCCTTCATCCCCATGGCCCGAGCCTGCTGGAAGCACAGGAAGTCTGCCCCACGAATGCCTCTCATGTTCCCCACTTGTGGAGAATTCAGGGCAATAAGATGCAACTGCACAGAGAAAGAAAGTGGTGTCAAAAAAGCAAATAAAAAAGGGGACCTGTGCAAATGTTGTGATGAAGTTGACTGGACTACCCCTGGTCCGGATGTGTGGGTGTGGCCTTCTGGTTGATTGACAGGGGGGCTGGGACGGCGGGCTGGAGTGATAGGGTTCCTCTCAGGTTGAACAGGGTATCTGATTTCTGGTTGTACAGGATTGTACCTGCTATCAGTGTAGGGTGGGTATCGTGGATCTGGGTAACGGGAGTCAGGCGGATTGGGGTTTCTATTCTCTGGCTCACTCCTTGGAAACTCAATTGGCTGGTGCGGTGGAGAAATCTGCTCTGCTCCATTGTTACCTGTGTGGTCCTGGGAATAGTGAACAACAGGGGGCGGCTGGACCGCTGCCACCTCATTGTCCTGAAGGAAAAGCCAACAATCTACAGTCATACCTTCAGGAATTGATATGCACATCCACTAATTCCAACTTCCTTAGATTAAATGGTGGGTCCTTATTTGAATATTAAAGCATAAAAAGAGCTTTATTCATACTGCTTACCAGGTCTCCATAGAAGGGTTTATAATCTCCAAGCTGCAAATAAAGGAAAAATTTTATTAATGTGTGAAAAAAAAAGAATAAATTCCTACAGTATAATTCTTCTTGAAGTGGGTCAGTTACAAATAAGGATAAGATTATGAAATGGAGAATTAAAAAAAAAAAAATCTAGTTTAAAACACCATGTTCTTAGAAATCTCTGCATTCATAATGTAATTTTAATTATCATTGATTTAATGGCTCTAACAATGCCAAGTTGTATGACAAAGTAAAAAGTGATAACATGTTTTATTACACCTTGAATAATTAAATAATTATTTTCATAAAAATAGACAGTAATAACTAATCATCTTCATTATTTTCCAAAGAGTTTAAGCATATTTTTCATAGTATTTTTTGTAAGTTTTCTTGGAGTTATTCCATATGACAATCAGAACCCTGCTATACCATAAAAAGGTCAATTATCTGATTTTTCTTTTTAAAACTTACTGACCCTTCCAGTCATGTCTACACTCTACAGTAGTCCTCTTTATGACTCATTTCCAGTTTTATGGATTTCTTGTCACATGACAAGAAAATGGCAACCTATGTTGGTTATACAACACTGACTTTGATTTAGCGGACTCATGTTTTTGTTTTCATATATATATATATATATTATATATTTCTTTTTAAAGAAATAATAATGAAGGATTATGGCAAGTTTTCTTTGAATAATTTCTAATAATTTCAGTCTTTTAATAATATTTTTTTCTTAATTAATAGCTTTACACTAATTACACCAGATTTTATAATTAGATTATAAATAGATTTTTATAACAGACCATATACAATTAATTTGATTCAGAAATGTAACATATGGTTATCAAAAAAGACGATTATTAATATCATTTTATGCATAAAATGTTTTTTTGTTTTGTTTTTTTTTATTTTTATAAATGAATAGGTGTGTACAACAATTAGTGTTTTAAAGAACCCTACCATCACTTGTCTGACACCATCCCGAACTCTGAGGTAGAGATCGTTCCTGTCCAAAACATAAATCAGAGCACCTTCTGTCTGTCTGCGTGCTGTAGCAATCATGATGTCATAAGACCTCAGGACAGTCACCTGCTGACACATTTAAAACCAGGGGAATGATTAAAGTATCAAGTGTCAGTGTTTTATCAGATACACTCCATTCGTAATGTCCCACACACCCCAGATCCAGTGCCGGGAATTCCAGGTGGGCCAGGGGGACCTGGAGGTCCGGGAATACTGAGTGCTGAAACATACAAAAATCATACAGCATTGATTGTTATTTAAGTTCCTCAAGAATATTCTGAAAGCAGGAAGAATTTGTACTTATTTTTTTCTTACATGGTCTGTAGGCTCCTGGCAATGATGGTGACCCTGGAGGGCCAGGGGGTCCAGGAAGTCCTGGGTTTCCTGGACGGCCATCATAACCAACCCCGGGTGGTCCTGGTGGGCCCTGCGGTCCAGGGGGACCTCTGATTGAGTCTCCTTTAGGTCCCTGGAAAATATGACTTTGATGAGACCATCCATATGAAGAATAGGTAAGTACTCAATTCAGGTTGTGTCCAGAAACTCCAATCAATCCTTACAGGAAGTCCTGGGTTTCCTGGTGGTCCCTGTACCGCTCCAAAACGAGGGTCATAAAATCCACCTCCTGGCTCTCCTCTCTCTCCTTTAAGACCGGACTCACCGCGCTCCCCCTTCATCTCATTCTGAGGAAACAGGTGTCATGTTTTGCATTATGTTTACATCATAATCATAAACAACTGTTTCATCAAATACTTTGATTTATGTATTTAGTGATCCACATACCTTGAGGGCATAGATATCAAAGTTTGAGGATAAACCTGTCACAAAAAAAATAGTGAATATTACATTTTAGTGAAATAATTATCACAATACCTTTTACAATGATTTGATACTGATGTCAAGCTAGAAGTCAGGGTACTTTAGCAAGAGAGACACTAAAATTTACAGGGCCCAGGATAGCGTTGTTTACTTGCCTGCCAATGGCCCTGAATGTCTAGAAACAGCAACAGTGGTAAATTTTACCTGGCGATCCGGGAATGCCAGGAGCTCCCTGGTCTCCTTTCTCTCCTTTCGTTGCTTAAGAAAACAAAACAATGCATTGTTCAAAGCTGTCAACAATTCACAGAGTTATGGATCATTGGAGACATTTGAACTCTTTCTATGCATTAAAATCAACATGAAATGCAGTTCCCAATCGCTTTTTCTTCCGGAATGTTGAGTTCTGGAATTTTTGAGTGAAACAAGGCATTGAAGTGGGGGAAAAGGGTAGGTTGGGACTTGATTTTGTCCGTTTGGAAATAATTGGACCAGAATAGACATTGAAAAAGTGCATTACAAGAGGTATTCATTACATCAGCAGTAAAATAAATTGTTTGAGAGGCAGAACAAGTTTTTTATTTGTCTTTTTTATTTTTATAAAATAAAATATATAATTTAATTTGAAATAACATGTACAGATAAATCTTGCACAGTAAGAATTTATGAAAGTAGATAATGTACATTTTGATTTCATGTTGACTTTTGTGACACTTTTATAAAATATCTTTTGATCATCTGCTGTGACAAGAATGACTAACAACTTACCTGCATATTGCCTTGAATAATCTTCATATCTCTGAAATGGAAAAGGAGATTGCAAATTATTGCTGTTGCAATCATGATCACTTCAATTCAACATAGCCACCATATGGAGCTCATTTTGCAACATTTCATGCATGAATTACTGCTTATTTGACACAAAAAGCACTTACTCCAAATCTGTCCAAGGGCACAGCAGGTCCGGGGGGACCAGGGGATCCTGGGGGACCGGGGGGACCCTTGAAAAGGCACAAAATAACTTACGAGGACAAGCCATTTATCTAACAATCACTGATGGAACAAACTGCATGGTGTACTTACTGGGTAACCATATCCAGTGCCTGACCCTGGGTCTCCCTTCTCTCCTTTGTATCCGTTCACACCTGGGCGGCCCTACATTCATAAAATGAAGATACTAAGTAAAATTCAATTGCATACTTAGTTAAGTATGCTGTTGCCTGTTAACGAATATTTTTTGTTGATGAAAGTTATTTTTTGAGAGACTTACAGGTCTGCCTGGCATTCCAAATTCACCTTTCAAACCAGGAGGTCCAGCTGGACTCTAAATAAATGAGATTTTACTTAGTTGCTCAGAATGTTATTTTTACCAAGTAGAGGCTAATGATAGAATTGTTTCTGACTGAACTTTGAATTTAAAAAATATGTAACAAATATAAACGTACAGGAGGTCCGACTGGTCCAGGAATCCCTCTCTCACCCTACAGAGAGTGAAAAACAAATTAATTTTGATGTATGCTACTCTAGTATTTTCTTAAGTAAAGTAATCAAAACTATGAATCAAATATATGGTTGTAAAGTAAAGTAAAAAATAATATAAATAATAAAATAAAATAAAAAAATACCTTTTGGCCTACCAATCCACCAAGGTAAAGTGGGTTTCCATCAGGTCCAAGAATAAGTCCAGGTTCTCCTTTATCTCCCTGCAAGCAAAGTAAGGTTGCAGCAGTGAGCTGTTGAGGTTTTTAAACACTTCATATTAAGCTTTGCCTGTTGGTTTCTGCTTACAAACCTTAATAGCATAGCCTGGTGAACCAGGTTCTCCTCTGTCACCCTTTGGTCCCATTGGCCCCTGATTGGATAAAGAGACATAGTGTTAGATAAATGCACACAAGTCTATATCTATAATGTGCCAAATTGCAACATTACTTGGAAGCTGTGACAGTCTAAAGTTGAACTACTGTAAAAAATAGCTTATTTAGATTATAATATTTTGATATAATTTTAATAGAAAATTAACTGAACTATTAACTAACTAGGAGCTCAACATTACCATAGTTAAGGGTATCTCCCAGCTTTGCATCATACCAAAGAAACAATTTACCCATAATAAAAATCACTGCAACAGTCTCACTTGTCTTGTGGCTTTATTAATTACTTCTAATATATATAAATGTCTAAAGTGTTTGGATCAAAAAAGGGGGATGAACAAATGAAATACAGTACTTACAGGGAATCCCGCTTGACCAGGATGACCAGGCCCACCCTGAAAACCACACAAATGATATATAGATATTAGAAAATTTGATGTTATGAGTCTATTTTTAAATGCCAACAAAACAATTTCTGGTATCCTAAAGGGACTATTAGAAGCAGGACTTTCATACCTGAGGCCCTGCTACTCCAGTTTCATCATCCTTACAGAAAAATGACAATCAGCTTAATAAATACAAACTATTATAGGCAAAAAAAGCAATATAAATTTGAAGACTTACAATTTCAGAATAACGATAAATAATTTGTCCAGGTGATCCAGGGGGGCCGGGTGGACCTGGAACACTAGTTCCATCTCGTCCAGGTTCACCCTAAACAGATGATCACATTTAACAATGATCAAGTAAGTAATTTGCAATTTCGAAGTCCTAGATATTACAGTAAACCACTTCAGACAGAAGTAAACTCACCCTCTCGCCTCGGTCTCCCCTGTCACCCTTTGGTCCCTGCAGGCAAATGCAAAACACTGATATCAGTCTGAAGTACCGCACACCAAACTGACTATTTAGTAAGTTTGCACCTTGGAGTTTTATTAAAACAAAACGCACCTGTGGTCCAGGGAAACCATCCAAACCAGGGCGGCCATCTTGTCCCTGAGGTCCTTCACTGCCTTTCTCACCAGGAAATCCAGGGAAACCAGGCTTACCCTGAGGAGCAAGATATGAATAAATGACACAATCCCCAATGGAATATTATATCTTTGGGATATAAATCTCATTTGAATGAATAAATTGTGTCTTACTTGTGGTCCAGGAATACCGGGAGGTCCCTGAAATGAAGTAGGATTGCAGTAAATGAACTTCTCAAAAAATCCAAAATGGTAAATAAAAGGTACAACAAAGAAAAATTAACCTGGATTCCTACTGGTCCTCTTATTCCAGGGACTGAACTGAAGTGAATACCAGAACCCTCCATATCATCCTGAACACATACAGAGAACACAATATTTTGTGGATTTCCTAAAAGACAGCGAGGCACAAAGAATGATTGACTAATACTTACAAAACCAACAAAGCTTGGGCCAGGAGGACCAGGTGCCCCTTGTGGTCCGACGGGCCCCATTGGTCCTGGAAGACCAGCAAGCCCACCCTGTCCATTGAGGCCAGGAGAACCAGGAGAACCTGTGGCACCCTTTAAAGTCAAAGAGTAAGATGAATAAAACAATGAATGCCGTTAGCTTGCAAGATACCAAGATTCCAAAAGCAAAATATGTTAGTTTGCAGAGAACACATTCACACAACGCATCTACAAAGCAATGCCACAAAAAGTCCACACTACATTAGTAAAAATAATGATGCTACATTTCAAGCATTAGAACTGTAGAGTAGAAAGTTAAGATGTTTGTGAAGAAAATCGATTGCCACACACAAGACTTGCTACCTGCCACCCTGCAGCTTTAGAAGAGAAGGATGAGGTATAGTAGGAGAGAAGATCATAGAGATAGCTTGGAAAGTAGGAGTTTTGCTACAGAGACAGAAACATAAAAGAATCCTGAGTGGGTTTGACTGTTTCAGAAAAAGATGTTTTCTGAAACAGCTTTCCACACAACACCATTTTCTAACTAGGCGTGAAACAATAAAGCAACATTATTCTTGCATTTTTCTTCAACAATGGGCATTTTTGATCACAAACATCTGCTCAACAATGTCGTTTCCACTATATTTCAAAATATGCATTGTGTTTGAGAGCATTTTATGGTGGAAATGACAGTTATGGAAATTTTTGGACTCCTTTTTATGTATCTTTACAGTGTTTTTTTTTTTTTTTTTTTTAAATCACAGCTTGATTGGAAATGATGGTCACCAAGTTAACTTTTAATAAAATGTTGTTATGGTAATAATTGTTGGTACAGTATGTATATAAATCACTTTCATAAAATAAATAGCGAAATCACTTTCACTTTGTTTGGATTATTCTATTTAAAGTATTTTTTAAAATATTTTAGTATTTTATTAAATATTTATTACAATTAAATATTATAATATTTATTATGGATTTTCATATTTTATGGGTGAAAGGCTGCATCTGGGAAAAGGAGTTTGTAAAAGATAAAATAAATAAATTAATAAATCTGTAGATAGTCGTTGAAAAAAAATTCAGAATAAAAATTAACCCCTAAAGTGATGAAAGACTTCTATAGGTTCCATAGGTTTGTATTTGTGATTTTGACAGTTAAATCTCACTGGTACAAAATCTTACTCTCCAAAACTATACATCAGACAGTTTAGTGATTGTTATTGTGAAGACAAACTACTTCTCCCTGGATCTTGCTGTGTCACTCCTGGGTAGAACATTATGTTTGACTCTTACTTAATTCCCAGTCATACAGAGCTTCACAGTTTGTTCAGCTGTACACAACAGATATGTGATATACGAATATATTCATACTGTGCACAAGTGTTTCAGAGGTTTCTCACTACGTGCACACATTACGCAAACTGACCTTCTCTCCCACAGGTCCAGGTAGGCCCAGCTCACCGGCATCGCCCTGTGGAGTACAAAATCAGTCCAGCGTCTAAAGATAGCTACCATTACAGGGATCTCAACAGAGCTGAATTATGCAAGTCCAAATCCATTAAACGACCAGCATAGCTGTCTATATATAGCCAGGGTTCCCATGCTTTTTACCAATGGATTGTCATGACTTTTCCATGACCTTTCCAATCATTTGTGATTATAGCATAATGATGTTTTAGAAATTTTATAGAGATTGCTTGGGTGAATTTACATTTGTTTGTCAGACTGTGATGAGGAGGTCCCACTACTGTATGTTACTGCCTGCTCATTTAGCCCAGCCATAAATATTTTGTCAATGAACGTGGTAATTTTACAGATAACCCTTGATGTCAAGGGAATTAATGGATTTAAAATGTATACATAAAATGTTTACAAAATGTCTCCAGTAAGACCAATAAACAAACTGATGTCATCACTTTGGCCTGTGAGCATGTTTACTCTACACAAGCACTCACAAACAGCGAAATTTAGATGATGAAATGTTTTATAGCAACTTTGTAAGATTTTATATATTTCTAAGACTTTAAATCACAACATCAAATTCCCTGTTATGTTTTAGGTTCTTAAGTTTCAGTCCACTACTTCATACCTTCTCTCCTCTTGGGCCAGGTGAGCCTGGCTTTCCATCAGCACCTGGTGGACCTGGAAGACCCTATTAAAACAATATAATTTTTTACAATTATTTTATAGGCTTTTTATGACATGAAATGACAGGGATGTGGGACTATATGCTATGCAATGCAACAGAGAACACACAATAGCCACATCTCTAACTAATAAACACTTTATTCCGACACAACATATTCAAACCAATGCTATACATGTGTATCATGTCTCCTTAGACTTACTGGTTGACCTGGAGCTCCATTTTGCCCAGGAGGACCAGGAGGCCCAAAACCACCAGAGCCTGAAGACGCAAGGCCAGGGGAACCGGGGGGACCAGGAGGACCAGGTGGGCCGGGTAAACCGGGCATTGCCTATCAACCAATTTAAAGAAACTAAGTGAAAAACTTTTAATGGCTTCTTAACATCCACAGTCTGGGGTCAGTAAGATTTTTTTTTTTCTTTAATTAATTATTTGTACTTTCTATTCATCAAAGAATCAGGAAAAAAAAATATCATGGTTTCCACAAAAAATATTAAGCATCACAACGGTTCGCATCTCTATAATAAGAAAATGTTTCTTGAGCAGCAAATCAGCATATCAGAATGATTTCTGAAAGATCATGTGACATTGAAGACTGGAGTAATGATGCTGAAAATTCAGCTTACCCATCACAGGTATAGATGACATTTTATATATATATATATATATATATATATATTAAAATAGAAA